>LPNX010729775.1:613757-656102 GCA_001517045.1 Pseudotsuga menziesii | reverse complement strand
TGTTAAGTCTAGTTCAAACATTTTTTGAAATGTAAAAGTTATGGTTTGAGACCTCATCTGAGGTTATGATGAGGTTATCTCATTTGATTATAATATAATCAATGAACTCATGTTACAAGAACATTGAAATCTAAGTGTAGAGTTATAGTCGTATAAATTATAGTCGTATATACCTTGCGACCAATTACTAAATGTAATAATGTTAACAAGGAGTCTAATCTACATTATTTTACATGTCAAATGATCTCATTATTGTGAGTTATTTATCTCAAGGAATGACCATGTACAACATGGGACGTAGATCATTTATCATAACTGATATTATTATAAATGTCTATGTTCTTAATTATTCAAAGAACTCTGTTTAATTACATGAATTGAACTAGTGATTTTAACCTTTAAAAAGGGCGACATTAGAAACCTGTAAGAGCCCCTTTTTAGCTTTTAATTTCGCTACTGAACAACACTTTTGTAGCCCTTACCTAGTGCTAGTATTTCAATAATTTTTTTATAGGCAATATTGGAAAAGAAATCTTTGTAAACTGCCATCCTTATCTTTGAATGTGCATTCAACTGAAAAGTTCATAGATATAACTGGAAATGACGATCTTTTCTTTAGTGTCTTTTAACCTTTCTCATCATATTTTGCTTTATATCAAAAGTGAAATAAAGGAGGCTATACCTGTAGAAGCTGAATAGTCCGTTTAACATGCGATCTATTTATTTAGTTCTCTACTGAAAGCACTTGATAACAGCATATGATTTATTTTACTCTAGAATGATCTGTTAGCAGCAATCCCAAAAACTATACCTGTCGATCTGTAAGAGAAAGGAAAACTGTGTGCGTTAGCTTTACAGCTAAGTAAGCCCAGTCTAACGTAGCATATCCACTTGCTGTTGCAAACAGAGAACAATCAGAAAACTGAAGAAAAACTCAATTAGCATTTCCAACCAAGTAAAGATCTTACAGTTACAAAATAAATAGCATTAACTAATCAGTATTTAACGATCGTGTTAACATACATTTATGCTATTTAAAAGTTTTTAAATTTTTGAAATTTTTGGGGTTTTGCCACATGTAATTAACTTTGCACAAGATGTACATAAAATATATATTTGAATTTAATAATTAATGGATATTACACAATGGGGTCATATCAATGGAATAGATACAATGTCAATACTTGGCAAGTCAGGTACCTATCATTAGGAGGCAAGGAAATACCAGAGGTTGTATGGGGCAATAAAAGATATTTATTCAATTGTCAAACAACCACTCCTATGTAAAAATTAATACAATTTGTGCCCTTCTGAGAGAGGTGCCCCAGTGAAATCAACTATCAAAATGAAAGGACTGCCCCTAACTACTCACCGTTGCGGTTTTTCTTTATGTTAGCATTCAAAATTAATTGAATGAAATTACCTATCAAAATTAAAGGTATGTCCTATACTACTCACTATTGCACCGTTTCTTTTTTTTTTTAAACAAAAACTAAGATTATTTGTATTAAACGGCTGAATCAGCAGGCTATTATAGAGTTCAAGTGGTTTTTCAAAAACCAATTTTTTTTTGGTAGAGCCCAGAGAGCCTTTGGCTCTTTTTTTCTCAGTATAACTATTACTTTCTTTTCATCTTTCACAATTCCTATTGCACTGTAGATGCTTACAAACTGTCCTTTGAGAAAGACACAAAAAAACATAATAGTATAGACATTAAGGATGACTACAGCTAAACAATTATATCGTTGCCTTCCATATTCTCCATAGACTGGCTGCATGGCAGGTTTTTCGTCCATAGGATTCGCTTCCTTCAGGGTGATAGGGTTATGAATCATGATCCTATTATTATGGTTGAAACTATTTCAGTGAATTGACACTTTGTTATGATGTGACTTTAACATGGAATGAAAATAAACTTTTATTTGTATAATTGTCGTTCCACTTTCAAACTTGGAAATAATGTTCGAAATGTTTTTAGGATGACAATAAAAAAATGGAAATTATTTGATAAATAGCTCCATTCCTTGCATGCATATTGCATTATCTAATAAATACAAGTTGAAATATCTTCCATAATAACAATTTTGTTACAGCTTTAAAAAGAAATGCCTATTCTCTTATTTGCTCTTTCTTTTAATCCATTGACAACATGTAATGCTGTCTTTGAAAAAACAAGCACCAACCTAGTTTTTGTCTAATATGTAACAACTAAGCAATTCTAGAGGGTAAGATACCATTTCATATCCCTAAACCATTTCATGAAATTATACCTGTCAAAGGCATATGGTAGCTTGCACTAGCTTATTTGAGGCTTGTCTTAATTCACATTGGATTCTCCATGCAAATGATGAAATGGATAATGAGGTGCCTATTTTCTGTGCCTTTTGCATTTTTTTATCAATGACTCAGCTTTAGGTTTCTTTAGACCAAGCAAAAATCTAAGGCAAGGTTTCCCTTTCACCCCTTTGTTGTTTTAAATGATTGCTTAAAGATTAAGTAGAACTTCATCAGAAGCAAATATATCTCGCTCTTTAGGAGGCATTAAGCTTCGGAGATCCTTTTATTTGACCCACTTATTGCTTGTAGTTTGTAAGCAATGTATTTTCGTTCTATGAAGGATCCGGAATGGTTCTTAAAAAACTAAAGGAGATTCTGAATATGTACAGTACAGCTTCAGGTATGGAGATCAATATGCAGAAATCAACATTAGCTTTTAATAGAGTGGAGGAGGAACATGTGAGAGAGACTTTGCAGCTTTTCCCTTTTCATAAAGTGGACTTTCAAGATGGAAACAAGTATCTAGGTATTTTGTTGAAATCTAGTGACCATAGGAATAAGGAACTGAAGGTCACCACTGGATAAGAAATCATAAGATAGAACTAACCTGTGGTGCAATAGATGGCTCTCCCTCGAGGGAATTTAACTTTAGCCAATACTGTCTTGGAGGCAAAGCCAATTTATTGACATGTACTGGCATATATCCCTGAGGGAATTTTGGAGACAAATAGGAAGAAATGTTTTAAGTTTTTGTGGATAGGTAAGAGAGAAAAAGAGCCAATCCCTTTAGTCAAGTGGAAATCACTAACTAAACCAAAGGAATTTGATGGATTGGGTTTAAAAAACATGCATTCCTTTGGTAAGGCTTAGGCAAACGAGAGTCTATGGATGTTTAGTTCTAAGGAAATCCTATGGAGGCAAGAGATTCGTCATAAGTATATAGAACCATTGTCAATGGAAGACAGGATCAGGCAGGCTGTTAAGCCTATTCTATCAAATATATGGAAGGCTATAGTACAGCCATTCCCACTAGTGGGTAACTGGATGGCTTGGAATGTTGGTAATGGAGTTAAAGTAAGGATAGGGGCAGACCCCTGGGTGGGAAGTGGTGAATAACATATACTCTCTGAGGAGCTGGTTGTCACATTGCAGAACAAGGGAATCCATTACTTGGCACAAACAACAGATCCAATTTCCACAACTATTTGTAAGCAGGGATGTAAAAGTGACGTAGAGTTAAGGTTATCAGAGAGGGAGGCAGAAAGGTGTAAGGAATATGTAGCTCAGCTTCAGAAGAATAACATCAGGCTTAGAGAGGATGATTCTTTAGTCTAGTCAAAGAATCTTACCTTGGGGTTACATACTCCAAGGATAGGATATAAAGCTATGTTTGTAGATAATTTATGAGAAGTAGAAACCTGGTGGTGGAAGAAGGTCTAGAAATTCAAAGCTCCTCTAAAGCTAAGGTCTATATGTGGCTCACCAAACAAGGCCTTATCTTGGGAAGAGCTCCAAGGGCATAGTAGGTCAGGTCCTGGTTGTTGTGTTTCATGCAAGAAAGCCCTAGAATCAATAGATCACCTATTGACTAGATGCATAGATGCATGTGAGGTCTGGTCAGAGATTGAAACTTTACCTGGGAATTTCTACTAAGACTAGCAGTAGTGGAGAAGATGACTGAACTCCAGGTCTTTCGAAAATCCTTGGCCATCAATTGGATGCTTAGTAGATTTAGGGTGGATGTGTTCTCTCAACCCATTATGGAGAAGATTAAAATGGTGGAGGCACAGTCATTCCATCATATTTACAGAGAATTTAACTTAGAGACGGTTGGACTATCTAAAAAGGGATTACTGATGACATAAAACTCTGGTTTAGTATGGGAAAGCAGGAAAGGTGTAAGCCTCCCAGAGAGGTCATTGCAAGGACAGGGCCTGTGACTTTATGTCTATATTTTTGGTTTGAGTATTGATGATGTTTCACATTATATATGGAATTCTGCTCTATTTTCAGGTCGAAGTTGGTAGAAAGACTGCATTTAAGGACCATAGTGCTATGTGGAAGCCAATGATATTTTGTTACAATGTTTTTTTAAATGTATTAGTCACAACACTATGGTCAAATGACCCTATCAAAAATGCTTGCAGGAATTAGTAAGAGAAGTATTAGATAGGAGCTCTTTTTTAGATAGCTTTCTGGTGAGTTAAACTTTTTTATATGTAAACTGTTCACTTTTTACATCTAATCAGAAGTAACATTTTTTTAGGAGGAAAAAAATCATCTGAGGCCCTGTAAGAAATTTATCAAACACAATTACATATTAACCATGTCAATCCTGAAGTCTGTGTAGCAATACATTGATTATCTATTATAAAATTCGTAATTTTATCAAACCGATCACAAATTAGGGAAATCATCCTATATGCACTTGAGGCATGAAGTCTCTGTAAGCCTGACTCGATTATTTTCTTAATCTTGTGATTATTTTAATTGACCTCTAACTTCCCCTGGAGCTCAACCGAGGAAAATCCAGTGAAAAAGATCGCTCTTTACAGCCCGGGAGAGTGTCACTTTTGTTAAACAGAGCTCAAAGCTTTCGTGTTCTTACACAAAGACTTCATTTCCCTAACTAAAAAGTGTGAATTCTCATTTATTTTGCAGCACGGCCTCACTCTCGTGAAGTAGGTGCCAAAATTCTCTCTTCATTTTCCAGACGACTAAATATGCCTCTCTACCGCTCAGGATAGTCTCACTTTTGCAAAATAGAGCTTAAGGATTCGTTATCTTGCATAAAGTTCTCATTTCAGAAACTATCACCTCGCGAAGCAAGTATCAAAATTATCTATTTATTTTCCAGCAAGCTAAAGATGCATTAAATCCCAACCTCCCAAGGAAAATCATTCAGTTATAAAGCCAGAAACCGGATCTAACAGCACAGTAAATAAGTTAACCTCAAATACTGAAACTGAACCTCAGAGAACAACAAATATTTACCTAAAAATGTCCCAGCAGCTTGCAACGCCCGACTGAGGGCTCGAAAATCCGTCCTTGGCATCAATACTGCGGTAAACATACCCGATCGAAGGCCTACCATCCAGGGATCAAATTTGAAGGGTAGGGTCCCATTTCACTTTGAAGGGTTGTGAGAAATTGAACCCTTCAATGTTGACATGTAAAAATAAATCATTCTTTTCATGTGAAACTATAAGTGTACAACAAAATTTTATTATTTACTAAAAACAGTGTATAGAAGAAAATGACAATAAGAAGAAATCCCGAGTGATTCAACATTTACATGGAATTAGTGAGGTAACCATGTACTCTCTCGGTCCTTGGAGCATATAGTTTATTGAACTTAGATAAGGGACAATTTTGTCGGGCCAATCAAATACTCAGTTGTTAGGTCATTGATAAAATAAGGCATTGGAATTTGGAAGGACATTTGAATGGAGGATTGATTCAGGATGATGGTGGCTCTATTGGTCAAGTGTGATAGGGCCTACCTAAAAGATAAACCCTAGAATGTAATACCTAATGCTTTCACGGAGAAACTTTTTTATTAACCCTAAATTCAGAAGTTATTTTTAGAATTGAATCATGTCCTCCCCACATGCTCGAATCAAAGTGATCAAACAAAGGCCCCATATTTTGGGTGGATTATGGATAGTCCCTCCAATGTATATCGAGTTTATACCCCAATTCGAAGTGATCAAACAAAATCCCCAATTTTAGGTAGATTATGGATAGTCCCTCCAATCTATATCGAGTTTATCAACCCTATCAAAAAGGTTAAGTATTTATTAGTCCACTATAAGGAAGAACTTTAAATTCTCCAACAAATATCACTACAAGTTGAATGTCTAGTTTCTACCAAAGTCAATAAGGAAGATGAATAATAAACACATGTTTAGGAGGTTTGCGACAACGAGGATGTTGAAATCATGTTCTTTGCTAGATCATTGCACTCCCAATCCCTCATTCATAAACATCCGTTGAGGGATTCCCTTGTTTAGATATATTGGTAGACAATTTGTACTTCTTGTTTCCATTATTAGAAGGATGAAACGAAGGGGTCAGAGTCTACAACATTTATAGTGTCGGTTGTTAAATATTTTATCCTTTCAACTATTTGTTTCATCAAGGAAATTGGAACAATTCAAACACTTATATTCAAATATTGTTCTTTCTTTCAACCTAATGTTTACAATTCACGGTAGATAAATAACATTGACAGATTTGGAACTCAGATACAAGGCTCTTTCTTCTTACTCCTCTGTCCAAACGAAGTTGTGGTCCTAAACTATGAAAAGTATAGATTATTTTGGTAGTGATTTCATTTAAATACTGGGTTTTTTAAGATTACATCTATTGAGTATTGGAGACTTAATCTGGAGGAAATGCAACCGCATAATACATTACAAATTTCAAACAACATTTTGGATGGAGAAATTTTAAACCCTTATATTTATAGAACCAGAAGGAACTCCAACAAGAAACACATTTAACTTTTATCCACATATAAAATGTTACACAAATGTAAAATGCTATACATACCTATAAATTCATGACAACCAAGTCGACTGCTTAGCTCTGCATATTCTTCTGGAGGAAATAGAAATTAGGGAGACACTGAAGCATAGAATTGAAGAGTTGAGAGTCTGAGTCCCGACCTCCAACTGTCCTATACTCGTAAACCCAAAATAAAAAAATTTCACAAATTTCACCAATCTCTTTAAGTTCAGGGAAGCTCATTAATCCAACCTACCCAACGTTCTACCTTTGCTTCTCTTGCTCCTACCTGTGAAAAAGGAGGAACCTTCAAGTTGGCCACCGCAGAAGACAACGAGGAATTAGAGTGTGCAACCATTTCCTTCTACAAAAAGACAATTGGAAGCAACGCCATCTCAATTCCACAATATCTTGACACTCCTGAGTTGGTTTATCTGGCCCGAGGTAGGAAAATGCATGTTTGTGTATTTCACATGATTACAAAAAAATCATTTTATAATTGCTTCTACGTCATAACATAGATATATCTGTGCAGGTGAGGGAAAACTAGGTATTGTTTTCATAAGGTTTCCAGATACATTTAGAGATCATTCTTCGTTATGAGGGCACTCAGGGCGTAGATCAGAGAGCCCATAGGAGGAAGAAGAAGAAGAAGAAGAAGACTCAAGTAAAAAGGTGAGGTGAGTGAGGAGGGGAGACATAATAGTGATATTTGCAAGAGAAACCCACTAGTGCTTTGAATGATGGGAATGAGCCTCTCTAAATCGTAGCCATTGTAGACATAGGAAACCCTCATAAACAGCTCAGGCGCAAGAGTTACCATGTAAGCATCTCGACAAATTAGGTAATGATAATATTCTATTAAGTATATGACAAATTCATTCATTTCTTTTAGAGATGACTATATGCATATTGTACAACCATTCTCTATGGCTGGCCCTCCATTCCAGTTGCCTTTGTCTCTCTACTTCCTAACCCCCTTCCTTCGATGAGACAGGTAGACTAAGCGACCTAGGTGGACCATGGGAGACTGGGAGTGATGATTCAAATGATTATGACCCCAGTAAGTGAATGGAAATTGGATTAAATCCTAGAATACTGGACTAATTAGTATAGGATATGATTCATGAGCACAAACAAAGGGCAGCGTGCTGCTAGCCTACTACCAAAGATATGTCATCCCAGTCTTGTGGTGGTCATAATAGAAATGTCTAGCACTGGGTGAAACCCTGGTCTGGAAACTTACATACCGATTGGACCAGGTTAGGTTCAAATCTAGAAAAAATTGCTCAAAGCATTGTAAATTACAACTTGTAAGTTGTAACCCAAAAAACAACACAATTAGTTTTTCCTTACATAGCCTTGACAGTGGAGGGTTATCAAATCAATTCACCATCCATAGATATGACTCATATGAGTATTTAATTTCACATCATATACTCAAATACTCAAGTGACTTGTAAGTTGTGATATCAAGTGACTCGGTGAACAATAAGATGACATATGGAAAATTGAGTTGGAAGGTGGCATCATCTCATACCAAGATTTAATGAAGTTGGTGAATCAATAATGCATGCTAATGCCATTAAATGCTTTGAAAGTGAACATCGAATCATGAGTCACAGTCCTAACTCACCGACTTGAACTTGGCACTAGGAAGCCTAGTGGCCCACCGTGGTCCATGTCAATTGGGACTGAGATCCTCATCCATGATCTGACTAT
Source organism: Pseudotsuga menziesii (assembly GCA_001517045.1). NCBI lineage: Eukaryota > Viridiplantae > Streptophyta > Pinopsida > Pinales > Pinaceae > Pseudotsuga > Pseudotsuga menziesii. The sequence continues at coordinate 647,594 of LPNX010729775.1, read as the reverse complement.
TCAAGGGCACTTGGGAAGACTCTGAGTCTCGAATCTCCCATAGTCCACTGAATCCCTGGATAGGCAAATTTTGTAGCTGCCCTTCTATTGCAAATTTACCGAGGCTTACTCAATTTCATTATTAAAGTGCTGGGAATTAAACTAATTTTTTTTTGCATGGTAAAATTCCTTATGGGATTCTATGATGTTTAAAATGGCCTTTGAAGGGATTTGAAGGCTTCAAATTTGAAGCCTACTACCATCTCAAGACACTTTGGATTCCCCGACCTTCACACTGTAACTTCCTGCATCCGCGTTTGTTATCTATATTTTTCTTCGTGTGTTGTCCTTGTTATCTCGCCTTTTCCTCATTTGTTTGTTGCAACGTTTATATGCTGATACTTTGGATCAATAGTTTAATTATTTTTTTTATTTTTATGATTGTTAATTTATTCTCATCAACATTATGACATGTTGAATTTTTGTATCCATGGAAGTGTTCCTTTAGTGATTTTGTGCTTTGGTCACTAAAAAGGGGACAAGTTATATGACCCTTGTATTAATAATTAACCGAAAGAGGTTCATGAGGCCTATAAGAGGTCGAGGAATCGAAATATTTACCTAAAACTCGGAGATGAGTTCGATCCTCTACCTTTATACTGCATATGGATCTGAGAGTGGTTCTGGGTTAGCACCCCAGTTTAATTATAATTGGATCAACTGCTACGATGTTTAAAGGAACTGAGCCTGGTGAAGCTACGTTGACTGGTGCAGCTAGTTCGATGGTCACATATCATAATACTTATATTGAAGTTAGAAAAGCACCTCAGTATGCGACTTGCAAGGACTCTTACACTGAAGGACCAACAACTAGCTATGATGCTTCTAGGTATCGATATGGTACTGGTTCTAGTACCTAATTCATAATTGACATATAAGGAACGTAATTTTCCTTTGGCACGTGCTTAACTGGGTTTGCTTCAATGGTGCAGCAGGGATAAAGATGGTCAAGAGAAAATTCATACAATTGCTTTGTTGGATCTTTGAAGATTGAGGTGCATGGCACCAATATTACTAATAGAAGGTAGACAATTTACAAAATTTTGACTTTATTGTCAAAATTGCAATTTTCCATGACACAATTAAAAATGACTAACATAAATGATTAATTCATATTCTTCTAGCTAGTCATTTTTTATGTCATGACTAAATTAGTCGCTTATGTTAGTCATTTTTAACTCTGTCACTTATTATCTAGTCATATTTGTTAACTGGCAACTAAATTAGTCGTTTATAGTTGGGTCAATCAAAATTGCTCATATTTAGTATTAAATCACTTGAAAAACTTGTGGTGACTAGAATTTTTAGTCACGTAGTAGCTAATTCCTCATTTTGTACTAGTGATAACCTGTAAAATTATGACTCTATGTAATTTGAGTCTTCCCTTCCTCGACTGTTAATAATGATGGCTATTTGTTTTAATATTTTTCTTGTAAATAAATTAAGATAATGTGAAGACTGTAATTTCACTCGTAAGGTAAATTTGTATATGTTTAAGCTTTTCAGTTAAGATATAATATTAGGGTTTACCGTAAAAGGACCCTTAGATAAATATATTCTTAAAATTTATCAATTGTGTTGGTTTCTGTTTACCTATTTTACGTTGTTACAATAGTATTAATAATGTTTATCCTGTTTAAATATTTCCTTTTCTTTAAATAAAAGAGTTTATACAAATACTGTAAGTTCCTTTTATAAAACTGTACTCAGTCTAGTGCATACTTTAGTATTCTAGTTTTTAAATTTTAATTTATTTATTCTGTTTTAAAGAAATACTTTTATAAAAAGAATGGAAGTAGAATTAGGGTTTGACCCTGAGGTTAAACCTAAACATATTTAGAGCTTGTTGGAAAATAATTATTCTTGGAATAGGTAAATTCTTAGCTTCATTCTATTTACTGTTTACATTAAAAAAATTCATTTGTTTACTGCTCTGTTAATTAGTAAAGGTTCAGGGTTACGTAATGTTTTAAACATTAATTCTGAACTCTTATTATTTCTTCCTTTAATAGTGTTTATAACATAATCCTATTCTAGTATAAGTAAAATAATAGTTTTAAGCTAAATGATATAAGGGTGGTTGAAATCTTGTTTAGATACTTACTGTATCTCCTATAATTTTCATTGTAACAATACATTTCTTTACTATAATTCTATTTTAGCACTACTGTTTTTTTCTAACATAAATATGCTCATAAAAACAGTAAACATAACTATCTAGAATATTGTTCTCTTTAATAATAACTTACACACCGTATTAATTACTTTGTTATATACAAAATGCAGAACCATATCTATTATATTCAATCTCTTATCATTTTCTTTCATCTACTGTAAATATTCTATCTATGCTGGAGTACGACCTAGTTTTTTCAGGTGTGGAAAAACACAGACTAGAAATTATTTTCCATTCTGACACATTACTTTTCAAATTCATTTCTTCAATAAATTAAAAAGACTACTAAATTCTAACATTTACAAACTGAATATTTAACATTCATATAACAGTCAGGCTCATATTTATCTATCTAACACAGTAAAACAAAATAATGTAGAACCTGTTTAGGATAGACGACAACAATGTTAGGAGGAAGTTCCTCCCTACCAATCTCCTGGTGAGCGCTCAAAAAATGCTTCCTCAGGACCCCCGAGCCTGTTCCTAGTCTTCTTGGCTGAGAACTGGTGGAGAATACAAAAAATAGACTAGTCCAAAATCTTAGTAAAACACTCTGCTCTCAGCAGTAATATCTTTCAGCTTAACAGCTGCACTAGATCAAGCAGCAGTTATCCCCTCAAACACTTTCCACAACTCCCTTCCATTGAATTTCTCTAAAGTACAATCATTCACCTGAATGATCACTTCTCTAGAATGAGCAGCCTCGGCTCTCTTCAATGGGAATTTTTATAAATATTGCCTAGGTCTTTTGGGTCAGTTTTCATTAATTGAGCCACCTACTCTAATTCCACTTTCTTGGGGAATCATGACCCCAAATGTAGGGAGGTTTCCACCTACAATAGCTGGAAGTGGTTTGAGGATGCTGCCACATGTCAGTTTGCTCTCCACCTAGTCTCATCCACCAATTTGACCAGTAAACACTCTTTTAACAGCTCTCCTAAGTTGTTTTCTCCTCCTTTATTTATTTATAAATAAAATATTCAGAATTACATTAAATATCATTGACTCTGTAGAGTCATCAATTACAACTTAGCATAAAATTTAACATGTTGTCATCAAATAATACCAAATAATATAAAAAAAAAAATTTGCAAAATTGGGGCATGTGACATACACACCCCCTTAAAACATAACATCATCCTCGATGTTATTTATTCTTCATCCTCAGAATTCCCTTGGAACAGAATTGGATATGCATCTCGCATATTGCTTTCCAATTCCCAGGTGGCTTCCTCCGGACTAAGGTTCTTCCATTGCACCTTCACCTGACCAATGGTGCGGTTCTGAAGTGTGATCTCCCTCCGCCTAAGGATACAGTCCGATTCCACTAGAAATATCCTTCTGGTTCCACCTATACATCATTCCAGTTAACAACATGAGTATCATCATGAACATATTTCTTTAATACAGAAATGTGAAAAACATTATGTACTCTTAAATTTGGTGGTAATGCTAATTGATAAGCTACTTGTCCAATCCTAGATAGTATTTCAAATGGACCACAGTAACGAGGTGCTAGTTTTGCACAACTACCCAATCTTAGAGAGCTCTTTTTGGGCCCCACCTTGATGAACACATGTTCACCTACCTAGAACTCCTTTGGAGTTCTTTTAAGGTTTGCTTGACGTTTCTATCGGTCCTGCGCAATTTTCAGATTACTTTGTACCTACTTAACAATTTCGTCCATTTCCTTTAATAGTTCAGGACCTAATACTAATCTATCCACCAAATTACTCCAGGAGATAGGAGTATTACATTTCCTTCCATACAATATTTTGAAAGGAATAAATCTGGCTGACGCTTGATAATTATTATTATAAGCAAATTCTACCAGATGTAAATAATCCTCTCATTTACCTGGCTGGTCTTTCACATACATTCTTAGTAAATATTCCAGGACTTGGTTTACTCTTTCAGTCTGTCCATCTGTTTGAGGATGGAACGAAGTACTAAAATTTAGTGTAGTGTTTAATCCTTTAAACAGAGATTTCCAAAAGTTACCTGTAAATTTAGGATCTCTATCTGAGATTATAACTTTCGGTATTCCACGCAGTCGAAAAATTTGTTTTAGAAAGATATCAGCTATGTTTGCAGCTTTATACATAATTTTAACAATATAAAGTGGGTTGCTTTACTTAATTTATCGACCACTACCATGATGGAGTCATTTAAATTATGATTTTTAGGCAGTCGAGTAACAAAATCGAGACTAATTATCTCCCATTTCCAGCTAGGAATGGGCAATGGCTGAAGTAATATAGCTGGGTGTTGATGTTCAATTTTCACTTGATGACATTCAAAACACCTAGCAATATATTATGCCAGTTTAGTCTTCATGTTTGGCCAAAAATATTCTTTCCTTAACACAGTTATAGTCTTTTGATAGCCTAGATGACCTGAGTATGGAGTTTTATGGATTTCATCTAAAATTAATAACTTAACTTTAGGCACATTAGGTACATACATTCTGTCTTTATACAGTAAAAATCCCTTTGCATTCAAACTGTAACCTTTACTTAAGCTTTCTATTGGATTTTCTTTTGTTTTAGCTTGTAAGTTTTGGTAAATTTCATCTTGTTCTATCCCCGCTTTAATTTGTTCATCCAAATCTGTTGTATAAGTGCTGATAACTGCTGTGAAGTTCAACCTTGCATTCCTACTTAATGTATCAACAACCTTATTTTCTTTATCTTTAATGTGCTGAATTTCGAAATCATACTCACTTAGAAAAGCTAGCCACCTAGCTTGTCTGGCTTTTAGATTAGGCTGATCTAACGGATATTTTAATCCTTTATCATCAGTCTTTAGAATAAATTTTCTACCAATTAGGTGATGACGCCACATCTTTAGAGCATGTATAACAGCAGCTAATTCTAGATCATAAGTTGCATAATTATTTTCATGAATTTTTAATTTCCTAGACTTATAGGAAATAACACACCCTTCTTGAGTCAGAACACTACCTAAACCATCATTGTAGGCATCAGTGCACACTACAAATTCTTTATTTGTATCAGCTATTCTTAAAATAGGTGCACTGGTTAATAAAGTTTTTAACTTTTTAAATCTTTCCTCGCATTTCTGGTTCCAATCAAATTTTTTTCCTTTCTTCTGCAAAGAAGTTATTGGATTCGCGGTTCTTGAAAAACCTTCAATGAACCTTTGGTAATAACCGGTAATTCCCATGAAGGACCGTACATCAGTTACATCTTTACGAACCGACCAATCTTCAATCGCCTTTATCTTTTTGGGATCCACTGAAATCCCTTCCTTAGTCACCACGTGACCTAAGTACTGAATCTTATCCTTGGAGAAATTGCATTTACTAAAATTTGCAAAGAGTTGATGATCTCGTAGCTCTTGCAAAAGAATTTTTAAATGTTCTTTATGTTCTTCTTCAGTTTTTGAATAGATTAATATGTCGTCGATAAACACGACCACAAATTTATCTAGATACTTATGCATAGCGTTATTCATTAAACACATAAAAATAGCTAGGGCATTAGTAAGCCCAAATGGCATGACAACAAACTCGTAATGGTCATATCGAGTTCTAAAAGCTATTTTAAAGATGTCTTCATATTTGATCCTAACTTGATGATATCCAGACCTTGAATCAATTTTCAAGAACGTCGTGGCTCCACGTAGTTGATCAAACAGATCATCTATGCAAGGAAACGGGTATCTATTTTTAATAGTCATCTTATTCAACTGACGGTAATCTATGCAAAGTCACATGGTTCCATCCATTTTCTTAACGAAGATGATAGGTGCCCCCCAGGGAGACACACTAGGTGGAATATACTTTTTATCAATAATTTATTTTAATTGTGACTTTAATTCATTAAGTTCAAGTATGTTCATTCGATAAGGGTCCTTTGAGCTGGGTACTGCACCAGGTACCAGCTCAATGGTAAAATCTAGTTCCCTTTTCAGAGGTAGTCCTGTAATTTCTTCTGGAAATACATCAACATATTCTCTTAAAACTGGTATGTCTTCCAATTTTAATTTGTCTATCTTATTTAAATTCTCCTCATCAGTTATTGTTACTGCATAAGATTTACAACCCTTCCTAACAATCCTCTTAAGTTGTAGAGCATAAATCTCCCTTATGGTAGTTTTTCTAGGGATTCCCTTTACATTTATTGATTTTCCATCATTATTTATACACGTAAAGGTTTTATCATAACAATTTAAAATCACCCTATGTTGTTCTAACCAATCCATACTGATTAGTAAGTCGTAAGAACCAAGAGGTAATACATTAATATTTACAACAATTTCAAATTGATCCATAACTACTGCAGATTCTTTTACAAAACAAGTTACCTTCCTTTTTGCACCAGTGGCTAACTGAACCAACCAAGAATTTTCAAATTTTTCAACAGGAAACTTACATTTTTTTACCATTTTAGGTGAAATATAACTGAGACTAGCTCCTGGATCAATTAAAATAGCTATAGGTGTTTGGTTTATCATAGCTTCTACTTCCACCATGGAAGTTTGATATTCTGTCTGTCGATTCTCCAAGGCTGCATTGTTTCTGGGCATAGTCCTCGCTAAATCTCCGACAGTCATTTCCTCCTATATGGTATGAATATTACTGACAGTCTTTTTTCGATTAGGACAGACTGAGGCATAATTTGGGCCATTACACTCCCAGCACTTTATAGGTTCTTTGCATTCAAAGTTCTTTGTGTAATTACCATGGTTATTAGCAGATTCTTTACCCTTTGAATTATTCCGATTTCTTGGTGAATTATTCTTATTCCCTTGGAAATTCTTTTTAGCAAAATTTCTAGCCTTAATGCTTTTAGAATTTCGGTTGGGCACAAATTCTTTCTTCTTTTGATCATAATGGTTATTATTCTTCTTGGCCTTCCAATCGGCCATGCTCTCCTTCTTCCGATTTTGTTCATAACAAAATTTGGCTTTCCTCATAGCTTCTTCCAAAGTTTTTGGATTGTCATACTCAATCCTGTCCTTAATATGATAAGGTAGACAGCTGAGGAATCGTTGTATCTTTGGTTTTTCATCTACAAGGTATGGCACATACCTAAGCAGACTTAAAAAAATGTTTTTTAGATCTTTCATAGTCATTGATCCTAATTTAATCTCATAGAATTCTTTTGCTCTCTCTTCATAGTACTGCTCATATAGAAATTTCTTTTTAAGGTACCTCTTGAAGGTACTCCAATTTACATTCTTCTCTTTTATTCCCTTCACTCTCTTCAAGTCCTGCCACCAAATATCAACCTTTCCTGAGAGATTGTAGATAGCCATTCTAGCCTTTAATTGGTTAGAATAGTTATAAATATGGAAGTACTTATTCATCCCAGATAACCAGGATTCTGTTTCCTCCCCCTTCTCAGTCTCTCCAATGAATGTTGGTGGATTAATATTTTTAAACTCCCCAAAAATTTCCTCATAGGGTTTATATTTTCTCTTTTTAGTATAATGGTTGTCATCACTACTATCACTAGTGGAATGAAAATTATGTTGATCACCAAATGCCTCTGAAGATGAGCTGCTTTCATTTTTGGTCTGTTTAATCTTTTTATTTTTATGTTGATGACTTGTATCTTCTGATTCAGCTCTTTTACCCCTACCCTCAGTTTAAAATCTTTCTGTTAGGATCTGATTCAGCTCTTCCTGAGCCCTCATAATCCTTTCATTCTCTTGTTTAATAGATTCCATTTCAGATTTTAAATCTTTTACTGTTTGTAAAAGTTCTAAGGAATTAGTGGTTAGATATTCTTATATAGGGTCTCTTGGTAAGTTTTCTTGTTCAGTAAATGGAGATTCCTCTTCTGCATATTCCTCCAGCCTTTCCATACTTGTTGTTAAACTTCAGAAACAATTTTCTCTGTTGAATAACATTAAAAGAAAATAACATCAGTAAAATAGTTTAAATTCATTGTTTCATAAAAAGTAAGTTGGGCTTCATCAAGGCCTAGTGTTTGAACCTTGTGCTCTGATACCACATGTCAAAACCCCAAATTTTCACAAAAATTTAAAAAAATTTGATGTAACATAAACTATTTATAGTCGCAGTCTGATAACTGTTAGAGGCTAACGGAAAAATGAAACAGTTAACAAAGGTAACCATTAACTTAAACACATATAAATTAATAATGTTTTAATTTTGATATGTGATGTAAATAACCTGCATTCAATTGTTTCTAGTTGTACTAATGAGCTGATTTTGTCAAGTAGGTGAGAAGTTACTTTCTAACTGGGGCTTACTTAGCGATTGCTAACTTACCTAGATTTCTGGATCTTACAGGATTGACAGGTAAATTTTGAACCAGTAAGAGATTATCAAGGCGTTAATCTAGATATACTTCTTTTAGCATAAAAAAAAAATACTGCTAGAGTAAAAGTTTGCTTAATAGAATTCAAGGGTACTTACGAGGTAAAGTAACTTTCCTTTACTTGTTTTAAAACTATGACAATATTTTAAATTCATGTTGTAAAGACTAAAAACCTTACCATACTCAATGTTTTTCATTAGTATGATTTTTATTTCGGACAGTTCTTCTTTCTAGCTATTAGTCAAGTTACTTATAGAGCTCATGATTTTGTATAACTTTTCCTTAACTGACATAAGAGTTTACTACTGTTGTTATTTCTAAACTTTAAAACACTGCTTAAGTATGGAAATAGACCTACGACCTTTTAAGAAACAAGCTTACAGAGAACTCTTAGCTTTACCTTTAATTCAACTTCAGTAGAGGAAATTTATTAGCTTATTAATGTAATAACTCTATAAATGATCATTTGTACAAATGTCGTCAAGTTGTGATTTCTATTATCCAAATCTCTTCATGACATAAGTAATGTGACGAAATTACAAAATAATAGTGATGCTATATGTATTCCTAGATAGTTTTATTATCTTCAACTTCCAAGTCTAATCTAACCTTGGTTTGTTTCATTTAGAGCTTTGGTTCCTTATGGAGACCAAATGTCTATAAACCTCCAAGATGTTTATCTTACTCTTTGGTAATATAGACTAAACATATAAGTATAATACATTATTTCAGAGTGTAAATACTTTTATATACACATTGATGATTTATAAACTAAATTCTTACCGTTAATGTTTACATAAGACTAGGTCTAACAACATAGTTCTTCATTGTAAAGTTTGAATCAATGATTATTATTAGAACTAGTGACTTATGATTAAGGGAATATACCCTACTATGGATCTTTCCATGGTTATTATCTTACCAACGAAAGATTTCAATGTTTACATATAACAAGGGTTAACAATGCAATAAAATGTTTTGGTTCATTACGAACGAAGATTCCAAGGTTTATAATATAAGGTTTATCGATAAAATAAAACCTCATTCTAAACATAGCTTGACTTCATAGCTCATTATTGAAATGATATGTATTGACTTTGTACATTATACTATCATTGTGGTCATTATTTAAATTATTAACACAATTTGGTTCCCGACAATGCAGTGGAGTGTAGACTATACAACTCGACGCACTGTGGACTACATAAATTTATGGATACGTGGAACATCCACCACCGTGCAATGTGTGATTTAAAAGTCTCCAACGCAACCCTAACTCCTCATTCCTTGTCGAGGGTTTTGACATGTTCGGTGTTTAAAATGTTTAGCTCAGTTGTTGTTTAGTATTTTTTGTTATTAAACCCTTGCTTGTAGCAAGGTTGCTCCGTCCTTGATGTCGTGACTTGTATTTCACTTTTCTCGACTATTTGACAGGTTTACAGCCTTATGGATCAGTAATGACATACTATGTTCTTATTATGTGGAGATTCTCTTGTCTTTTTGGTTTAAAGGTTCTGGATCAGTAATGACATACTATGTTCTTATTATGTGGAGATTCTCGTGTCTTTTTGGTTTAAAGGTTCTCTGTTTCGAATACTATAATAAAATATACATTGTGCCATAAATGTTATTACAGTAATGAATTTTTATAAATTGTTTGTTGGTTTTGTCCTTCAAACCCCCACCACGATGTTGGGTGTAACCGGCCTAAGCTGGGTAAAATAAACTTGTTATGTCTTAAGCCTTCCGGCCTAACAGAATAATATATTTGGTTTAAAAAAAGGATTTTAAAATAAATCGAGCTCTGTCTCATTTATACATCAGTTATATAACCTGTAAAATTATGACTCTATGTAATTTGAGTCTTCCCTTCCTCGACTGTTAATAATGATGACTATTTGTTTTAATATTTTTCTTGTAAATAAATTAAGATAATGTGAAGACTGTAAGTTCAGTCGTAAGGTAAATTTTTATATGTTTAAGCTTTTCAGTTAAGATATAATATTAGGGTTTACCGTAAAGGACCCTTAGATAAATATATTCTTAAAATTTATCAATTGTGTTGGTTTCTGTTTACCTATTTTACGTTGTTACAATAGTATTAATAATGTTTATCCTGTTTAAATATTTCCTTTTCTTTAAATAAAAGAGTTTATACAAATACTGTAAGTTCTTTTTATAAAATTGTATTCAGTCTAGTGCATACTTTAGTATTCTAGTTTTTAAATTTTAATTTATTTATTCTGTTTTAAAGAAATACTTTTATAAAAAGAATGGAAGTAGAATTAGGGTTTGACCCTCAAGTTAAACCTAAACCGATTTAGAGCTTGTTGGAAAATAATTATTCTTGGAATAGGTAAATTCTTAGCTTCATTATATTTACTGTTTACATTTAAATTTTTCATTTGTTTACTGCTCTGAAAATTAGTAAAGGTTCAGGATTACGTAATGTTTTAAACATTAACTCTGAACTTTGATTATTTCTTCCTTTAATAGTACTTATAACATAGTTTTAAGCTAAATGATATAAGGGTGGTTGAAATCTTGTTTAGATACTTACTGTATCTCCTATAATTTCCATTGTAACATTATATTTCTTTACTAAAATTCTATTTTAGCACTATTGTTTCTTTTCTGACATAGATATGCTCATAAAAACAGTAAACATAACTATCTACAATACTGTTCTCTTTAATAATAACTTACACAGTATTAATTACTCTGCTATCTGCAAAATCCAGAACCATATCTATTATATTCAATCTCTTATCATTTTCTTTCACCTACTGTAAATATTCTATCTGTGCTAGAGTACAGCTTGGTTTTTCCAGGTGTGGAAAAACACAAACTAGAAATTATTTTCCATTCTAACACATTACTTTTCAAATTCATGTCTTCAATAAATTAAAAAGACTACTAAATTTTAACATTTACATACTGAATATTTAACATTCATATAATAGTCAGTCTCAAATTTATCTATCCAACACAGTAAAACAAAATAATGTAGAACTTGTTTAGGACAGATGACAACAGCATTAGGAGGTTGTTCCTCCCTACCAATCTCCTGGAGAGCGCTCAAACAATGCTTCCTCAAGACCCCCGAGCCTATTCCTGGTCTTCTTGGCTGAGAACTGGTGGAGAATGCAAACAGTAGACTAGTCCAATACCTCAGTATAACACTCTGCTCTCAGCAGTAAGATCTTTCATTTTAACAGCTGCACTAGATCAATCAGCAGTTATCCCCTCAAACACTTTCCACAACTCCCTTCCATTGAATTTCTCTGAAGTACAATCATTCACCTGAATGATCACTTCTCTAGAATGAGCAACCTAAGCTCTCTTCAATGGGAATTTTTATAAAGATTGCCTAGGTCTTTTGGGTCAGTTTTCATTAATTGAGCCACCTGCTCTGATTCCACTTTCTTGGGGAATCATGACCCCAAATGTAGGGAGGTTGCCACCTGTAAGAGTTGGAAGTGGTTTGAGGATGCTACCACATGTCAGTTTGCTCTCCACCTAGTTTTCTCCACCAATTTGACCAAAAAACACTCTTTTAATAGCTCTCCTAAGCTGTTGTCTCCTCCTTTATTTATTTATAAATAAAATATCAGAATTACATTAAATATCCTTGACTCTGCTGAGTCATCAATTACAACTTAGCATAAAATTTAACATGTTGTCCTCAAATAATACCAAATAATATAAAATTGTTTTTTTGCAAAATTGGGGCATGTGACAACAACTTCGTCGATGCAACCCAACCAACTCACCCAACACATATCACCGCAATATTGTGGGCATAACTCAACCGACATAGAAATTTCAAAAACACTTTCAAAAATTTTGAAAAATTTTATGTCTTTCTCCGCTGACTAGTGCTCATTCAGGGGTAATATTACCTCTGTCAACTGTTCACTTAGCCCATTTAGGCCCAATGCTGTAACCTTTGGGCCCTGATACCACACTATCATGTCCCCTCCCCTATCATCGTGGAGAGGACACGACGATGTGCGCACTGCCATCATAACCGGGAATCCAGTCCCATGAACAAAAACAGAAAATGCATTGAAACTAAAAACATATGCAGATGCATAATGCAGTAATATACAACGGAATATAAGCTCATTCAAGCATTCAATATGTTCATAATAATTTTAAAACAATTACAGTGCAAAGATTAAATACAAATACAAGAGAGCACTTATCTTGAAAATGAGTTTCCCCGCGCAACTAGCTATGTCGTTGCAATGTTCCACCAAACCATAGGCAAGTTGTGCTCATCTATCTATCAACACAACTCCCACCCCTAAGCTGGGCATGATTTCCACAAGGAATAAGGGAACAACTAGCTCACACATAGCAAAAAACAAACCAAGGTTCAGCCAAACCAATCTACAGTTGGGTTTATTAGGATGCTCAGGAAGTGGAAAGGAAGAATTGCTAAGCTAGTGAGCTCAACCACAGATCTATGGACACCTCTACAATATCTATCTAGATTTTCCTCCACAATACCTACACACCCAACACAAGGAAGTATTTCCTTCACTGCTACACAGTCCCTCGGGCCATACCTTCCCTTCCAATGTTCTCTCGGGTATGAATAGAGGATTAACCAACCCCTCTTCATCTTTTTGTGATTTTCCTCTCTTAACTAGGTTTATCAAGCCAATTCTAGGCCTCTTCCACTCCTAACAGTTCATACCAAAACAAGGATTCATAGAACAACAAGACACAAGTGTTGGGTATGAAGAAAAACGTTTTGGCAACCAAAAACGAAATGTTAGATGGGGTAATCAACCCTGGGAGAGAAAACTTGATTTTAGAAAACGTTTACGGCCTTTGCAGGAGAAAAACAATCTCTATAAAGCCCTAAATCGTGGATCTCTCTTCCCATCCACTAAGTAATACAAAAATGGGTTCCCAGCTATGGAAAGATGAAGGAAATGCAGGAAAACGTGAAAGAAAAATGCCTAGCTAGCTCCAACTGCGTGAGGAAGTGAAACACATGGGTAAGGAATGGAATGGGCACACATTTCTGGGTTTTTTCTTGCCCCATAAGAAAAAATATGATTTCCCAAATTGATGACTTGCCCCAATATGAAATTGACTTCCATACCTCTCCATTCCCAATGCATTAACTGCCTCAACCAACTTCTGGAAAAATTATATAATTGGGTGCATAAGAAAATATGGATAGATGAGACTTTTTGGGTTCTCCCATTGACATTTGGCTTAACACTATTGGCTCAAGGGTTTGAATAATTTCCCTCCCTATTCCTTTTGAAATCATGCCCCCATCTCTTATTGCATTGCATAGCTAGTGGTGGGTATTTATTATTAAATTGCATATTTACATGATGTCTCCATTTATAGTGTTCTTGGCTAGCACAGGATCCATAGGTATCGATTTTAATTGTCTTTACATAAAACGCTAAATCGATGGTGGGGCCTTGGCTTTGAGATCCTAACCATGATTTAATAGCGATATTTACATCATGTACAATTTTAATACAATAGGGGTCAAAATTGGGATATTACACCCCTTCCTTATTTAAATTTATAATTTAATTTCTCTTTAATTTACGGATTCTATTAATTAGTGGACTAAAGGTTGTCTTAGTGGACATGAATAAGTGTCATATATATATATATATATATATATATATATATATATATATCTGTATGTATGTATATACATATATACATAGATACATACATACATACACACACATGGAATCTAGGAAGAATTGTTATATCTCTGGCTAGCAGGGTCCAAATGAAATTTCTCAAGATGTTCCAGAAATGGTACGAACTATACCTTTTGTGGTATAATTTTCAGACCTCGAAGATGAAACAGTGACACATGGATGTATGTACAACTTCGCTATGTTAAACCGTCCTGAAACAGGTCACCTTGGGAAAACGATCATAAGTCCCAATTGGTGAAACCAATTCTGATGAGACCTATGGTGTTGGAACAAGGACAGGAAAGGCTACCATAGTGAGAAGTTTCAAACATATAGGAGTATTAATTTTGGAGATAACGCAGAAACAGTATCAAGAATTTATGCAAAAGAAATTGGTAAACTAGGGCTTCCTGTTCCGGGAGCTTCCCTCCACTATTTTCAGAAAATGAGTACATTGGACAGCTCAACTTGAAGAGTTATATATTTCTATCCAATCATATCTGAAAGATTCAAAGTTTTGAAAATTAGGGTTTCTCTGACAAACCCTAGATCAACCAGCTTCAGAACCAGAATGGACACCTCAAATCAGTAAGATCTAATGTTTTGTTTTTTTCATTTGAGGTTCTCATTTCAAAGTGATATATGACATCAGCTTGATGATAAGCTTGGTGAAGCTGACAACTTCCAAGCATGGAAGTATATGATCTCTCTGAAGAAAATGATTTGGACACCTACACAAGTAGAGAGGTTCCAGTTCCATAGGGAGATGAGGCTAAAAGCCTTACCCCAGAAGAACTTGGTCAAGGCCAAGGAGATCATTGCTGATTCAATCACGAATCACCTTATACCACAAGTGTCTTTCCAAAAGACACTGAAAAATACGTTTGATTCCTTGACCAAGCTATTTGAAGAGAAGAACATAAGTTGGAATATGACTTCGAGAAAACAGTTGAAGAATCTGAAGATCCAAAATCAAGAGACCATATAGTCATACTTTACGAGGGTCTCTCAAATCAAAGAACAACTTGTAGCAGTAGAAGAAGAAGTGGAGAATGCAAAAGTGGTGATAGCCACCTTGAATGGCCTCCTGGGATCATGGGAATCCATTCATGCAAGGAATGTGTGCCAGAAGGAAGTGATTACTTTCAGCATACTCTGGGAAGAAGAATAAGCTCAACTCATAATAAGAGAAGAGAATATCGGAGCAACTGAAGATCAAGCTCTCGCCATCCAAAGAAGATCCCTCAAGCGATGAGGAATACGAAGGACTCAATTCTTGAAGAGCCTCTTATTCCATCTTGAGAATTTGGATAAGAAATGATGATGTTGTGAATGAAGAAGATGATGAAACTGAAAGTAGCTGAAAGTAGCTGAAAGAAGGATTCTACCCACGAAACAAATAAAGATAAGTATTCAATTGTCATTTCATGATATTGTTTTTGTTATGCATTTGTTTATATTCAGTTGATGTATTATGAATGATAGAATGTTTGCATTAATGACAATATACTACTAATATGCATGTGATGGGTAAGCAACTCATGGTGCTATACAACTCTCCATTGCTACTTATCTAGAATGAAACCTCTTTGCTGACATCTTGGATTAGTGCATAATTTCAATGTTGTCCTCATAGAGATGGAAAGCATCTAGAAAGTTTCCATGAGATATGGATGAATGTTGTATTGTCTAAAATTGTTGCATAATCATATATCTTGATGCAAAATATTTTTTCATTATGAATATACCTTATGAAATGTTTCTAACCATTCAACTAATGCATTTGACTTGTAGGAAAGATCGTGTAAAATCGCCTACAAGCAAAGAAGGATGAGACTTGTTCCGAAGAACAAATGCCAATAGTTCAAGATGAAGAATAATATGATGAATCCAGTTACATCGTTG
This sequence comes from Pseudotsuga menziesii, assembly GCA_001517045.1. Taxonomy (NCBI): domain Eukaryota; kingdom Viridiplantae; phylum Streptophyta; class Pinopsida; order Pinales; family Pinaceae; genus Pseudotsuga; species Pseudotsuga menziesii. Next base: position 631,470 of record LPNX010729775.1, on the reverse strand, counting down.
ATGCATAACCTTCTAGCCATGAAGAAGTAACCAAGAAGAAAGGGAAGACCAGTTCAAGAAGAATGATGTCTAGGATGCAGTATCGATACATGAAGGGAAGTTCATAGTTCCATCATGCAGTAGATGTAAACATCATGGGATACAAGGAAAGATTCGTAGCACGAGGATTCTCATGAAAAGAAGGCATAGAATATGAAGAGACATTTGCAGCCAGTGGGAGTTGAGACACATGACAGGCAGAATCATGTGTGCAAACTAAAGAAGGCCTTGTACGAGCTTAGAAGACACCCATGGGATAACACATACATGAGGATCTTGATGAAGATCTAAACTTTTTCTACAAGGTTGAAGATAATGACAAGCTCACAGATGGGTGCAAGAAGAACTTTTGAAAAAGTTCAAGATAGAGGATCTTGGTATCCAGTTATCCTAGATGGATACATAGAATATTAGTAGCGGAGGAAACTACTTTTCACTCTGGTACATAATGTTTCAGTGCATAGAGTACGAAAGACAGAGGGAGAATGATGCTTCGTTTCAGAGGGAGTGACTACAGAAGATCCTGAGGTTCGACATGGTACAATAGGATGGACAACTTAATGATGATTCTAGGCTTTACTAAGATTAAATCGGATTCCAACCTTTTCTTCAAGGTTGAAGATGGAAGACAAGTGATGCTCCTATTATATGTCAATGAATTGTTCCTAACAAAAAAGAGGAACTCATTAAAGTTGCAAGAAGGAAGCTTGCTCCTGAGTTCAAGATGAAGGACTTGGATATGATGCACTATTTTCTAGACATGGAGATGTGGCAAAATGTGGATGGAATTTCCTTGGGACAAGGGAAGTATGTGGTAGAGATCCTGAAGAGATTCGAGATGATGGATTGCAAGGCCATGACCACACCTATGGTATCGAACCTAAAGCTATTGAGTGATGCTTCATCAGAAGCGGTTGATGCTACGATATATCGTCAGATGATTGGGTCCTTGATGTACCTGATGAATACAAGACCAGATATTTGCTTTGCTATGAACACCTTTAGCTAGTTCCTGATAGATCCAAGACATGTTCACCTGATTGCTACAAAGCATATTCTGAGGTACCTAAGGGGTATAGTTGATTATGGGCTCAAGTATGAAGCGAATCAAAAGATTAACCTAGAAGGTTATGTTGATTCATATTGGGCAGGTAGTGCCATCGATAGGAAGAGCACTTCAGGGTGCTGCTTCAGAATGGGATCGGGTGTGATTTGTTGGTTTAGCAGGAAATAGTCTTGCGTGGCATTGATTACAGCTGAAGCAGAGTATGTCACAACTTGTTTAGCTAGTTGTGAGGCAATAGGGCTAAGGAAGCTAATGTTTGATTTATTTGATCTCTAGTTGGATGCTACTCTTATATAGTGTGACAACCAGAGTTGTGTGAAGTTAGTGCAGAGAGGAGCAGTGAAGCTCCAGTATGTTGCGACGGATGAACAGATAGCTGATGTGTTGACGAAACCATTGGCCAGAGTGAAGTTTGAGTACCTCAGGGAGAAACTTGGTGTTCTCCAAATCGAGGTTCCCTTCAAGGGGAAGTGATGAGTCCATGATCCATTCTAACATGGTGAAAGGATTGGTTCCTTCCATGGTCAGATGTAAGGGCTGAGCCATTCTGTCATGGTGAGATGATTGGTTCCTTCCATGTCAAATGTGAGTGTTGAGCAATTCTGATGTGACTACAGGATTAGTTCCTACATGATCAGATATAAGTGCTAAATGCCATTCTTTGGGAGAATGGAGGCACCTGTTTAGTTACCAGGAATTTGTTCAATCTGGGACTGACACTTAGCCTAAGCTTGAGAGCCTTTCTGACATGATGTGTGAATAAATTTTCCTATCATGATGTGTGAATAAAGTTTCCTATCATGGTCAAATATAAGTGCAGAGCCTTTCTGACATGATGTGTGAATAAAAGTTTCCTATCATGACGTGTGATTAAAGTTTCCTATCATGATGTGTGAATAAAGTCTCCTATCATGGTCATATATAAGTGCAGAGCCTTTCTAACATGATGTGTGAATAAAAGTTTCCTATCATGATGTGTGAATAAAGTTTCCTATCATGATGTGTGAATAAATTTTCCTATCATGGTCAGATATAAGAGCAGATCCTTTCAGACATGATATGTGAATGAGCTTCCTATCATGGTCAGATACAAGTGCTGAGGAAGATGAAGACCTACTTGGAGGCTAGGCCTACAACCAGCATGAAAAAGGGATAGCTCTGTAGAACTTCCTGTGACAAGAAGAATCATGAGATAGCACCCATGATGATGATCCAGCAGTGATGATCCAAACTTGATGATGATCCAGTGATGATCCAGATCCATTGATGCTCCAGATCAAGTGATGATAGAGACTTGATGAGGATGACTTGACAATGAAGATAACTTGACGATGAAGATGACTTGACAATTTATATGACTTGACGATGAAGATGAATTGAAGATGAATATGACTTGATGATGATCGGGATGATACAGAGAAGAAGACTTGTGTTGATAAATTGTGTCAAGAGAATACCTTCCTAGTTAAGAGGGAGTGTTGATGTATTTGTAACGTCGCAATGTATTCACTTGTATATGTTATGTATTATACCCCGATGTTTATTCTGGGAAGTATCTATAATGTAATTAAGTCATTTCATTCCCCGATGTCTCGATCGAGAGATTCAATAATGTAAACAAGTCATATAAATTCATTGAGGTCAACCCTCTATTGTAAGTTGGGGAAATAGTCCCCATAATTGTGTCAAGGTTAACCCTCCTTGTTGATCGGAGGGAAAATTCCCCACAGTTGTGGGGCACTAGGGTGATTAGACTCTCCTAGAGATGTTGGCCTTAGTAAGTAATTGTTAACTGGGGTCGACATGTTGAACTGCACATCAAGTGAACAAAAGAATATAAATAGAGAGTGAGCCTCTCTATTTATCACACACACACTCACTCACTGGGGTGCATGAGTGAGAGAGAAGACGCTGGGATCAGAGAGAGAGAGACTACTGCTGTCAAGAGATCATCTTTATGTTTTTCGGGTTTTACTTTTGTTATTGATTCTATCTCTGAGGAAGTTGCGAGGTTTTCTACTTTATGATTTCCGCGAGGAAAATCTTTGTGTCTATTGTCTCTTGTGTTTGATTGTTGTGCTTGTTATTCTCTCAGCTAAATATCCTAATATAATGCTAGCTTGAATGATTAAAATCTAACAACTTCCATATCCATTACCCTTGAGATAAATTCACAATAACAATTAGGTTGAATATAATACTTTGCTTAGGCTTATTCATCACATTTTCTATAAACAAGAGAATCCAAACACCATCACAACTTCTCCGGATGTGTTGGCATAATTTTCTTCTGTATGGATTTTCTAAAAGGTCACTCCACCTCCACTAAAGAAGAACTCTTTTTTTTCCAATCACCTACAAAATTGAATCAATATATTCACAATTTGAACTAATATAACCATTACTCGTGATACAATAAACACTTATGCTTCTAAGATATCGAAGCACTCATCTCATTGATGCCCAATGATTTTTCCTGGATTTTCCATGTACCCACTAACAACACCAACTAGATATTAAATCTTTGATCTTGTACATACCATCACATACAACAAATCTCCTACTTCACTAACATATGATACACAAGACATATAATCATTTTATTCTTCAATATTAGGCAATAAAGATGGGATATTTACTAGTTTAACATGATTCATACCAAATATCATGTGTATTTTTACCACATAATTCTATTGTAATAACCATATCCTACCATTTTCCACTCTCTATGTATTTCTATGTACAAGATTTGTTTTGTTTCTCCCACATCCTTCATATCAATTATCCTATCTAAGTGATCCATCGACCTGAACATCTAAACCATGTGTTTTATTGATACAAACATATTGTTGACATCTAATACTAAGATAATGAATATGCCATTATTCAAAACTTTTGAAGTAAACATAATGTTCATACTAACTTGTAAAACCTTAGTTAATCATGAAGGAATCAAACTTGTTATAGCAATGCATGGGTTCATGCTTTAAGCCACACAATGACTTATTGAGATTGCAAACAAATCTTTTGTTGTGATCCTGTACATACCCCTCTTGTTGTTCCACATATAAAAATATTGCATCTATGTTAATTATGATTTTGTGGATAGAAGGATCCCACAATCTCTATCCCTTAACTCCATCACCATAACCACCAAATGCACACTTCTTTGATTTAGGGATCCAACTTAGAATGTTGATGTTTGGAGTAAGAGAATAGGCGTCACAACCAAAAAACTTCAAATTTGAATAACCACAAGAATGATATATCCATACCTCTTTAAGAATCTTACAGTCTAATGCAATTGATGGTGACTTATTTACATGATATAAAGTTGTAGTGATTTATTCTGCCCACAACTCTTGTTGCAACTTGGCATTACTAAGCATGCTCTTTGCTCTGTATAAAAGAGTCGTGTTCATATGCTTTTGATACAATGTTTTGTTGAGGAGTGGAAAATGTGGTTTTATGCATTTTGATCCCATTTCCTTACAATTATTTTAAAATTCAAAATATGTATACTTCCCCCCAGTATCTATTCTTGAACACTTGATTGACCTGCTAGTTCTCTTTCCAACTAAAACTCTAAACTGCTTAAACACACCAACTTTTATTTTATAGACACACACCTTTTAAGAGCAATCGTCTATAAATATTACTAAATATGACGATACTCCAAAAGAAACTAACGGGGATGACTCCCAAACATCAAGAATACCCTTAGATGCATGACTACCTCTTTTAAACATATGTATACACTACTTCCCCAAAAACACAATGCTTGCAGAAATTCAAATTTAGAGATTTTAAATCTAGAAATAACTTGTGGTTTACTAGTACCTTGATCCCTTTCTTGCTCATATGGCCCATTTATTGATGTCATAAACAAGTATATTTATCTTCTTCCTTAGATAGCATAGATACTCCCTTCCATCTTTTAAAAGTTCTCAATCTTTGAAGCCTTTATTACCACCTTGGGCACCTTTAGTTCTCCACCTAAAACTTTGAATTCAAAACCTTCACCAAATCTATCTCAAGACAACCAAGTGAGCTCAACTTCGACCCACCTCCAAGCCCATTTACAATGGACTTCACTAAGATTTCTAATAGACTTCATTAGATGCAAACCAAGATCACATTATCACATGCTACCAAAATTATGGACCGAAAAAACCATGTGACAAAATTTTCTCAATGATTCATTTACCCAGACAATACCTTTCTGAGTAATTGTCCATTACATGCAATAAGTTTCAACTCTATTATTTTTTATTTTTTATGAAATTGTCAAAATGACTATACTATCACCCCATTGCTATTGCTTCTTTTACACTTACCACCAACACTTTCCAAATCTATTCACCTTTCCATTTCTTAACCATAACTCTGTCTCAACATAATTTCAAGGCTATCCAAATTCTTTCATTCTCTACTAATTTTGCTTTGATTCCTTCCATGTGCCACTTTGATGTCATCATATAGTCGATATTGCACAAGTTCAGCCTCTTAGCCATTTGTGAGATCAATTATACCATTAACCCACTCATAGAAGGATTTACTCCCTTTTTGGTAGTCCCTTGGGTCACACAAACCGATGGCGAGTGTGGCATGTCACCAAGCTAGGTTATATTGTAATGTTATGTCAGCATGGTATGCTCATTTGACATATCACAAGAGCTCCATTCTCTTGGCTTGTTGTGCATGCATCCACTTGAGCTCTTCTTATTTGAGTAAATGTCCTCCATGCACATCAATCTACCCACACACAATAAAAATGTGGTTTCCCCTCTACATATCTATGTCCAAGTGTAGCCTCTTCTAAAATGCTACCAAGACATAATTTTCAGACTCTTTTGTTGTGACTCTTCATTCTCCCTCTTGTGGGATTCCATCAATATGTGATAGATATGTCTTGTCCACGAGGATCAAACACATAGAGGGGATATACTCAAGGTAAGACCTTGTTCTCAAGATATTCTCCTTCCTCCACTATATGCACCTCCTCCCTTTGCATATCACTGGAATGGATTTCCTTTGATTTCCTAACTCTTCTCAGATACCACTTGATAGGGATCTTAGCATATTAAATACATATTTGCAGCAAGAATGAACATAAATATAATACACAATAGCACAATAGAAACCATGGGACATAATATTTACATGGTAAAGCCCTAACAACACACTAAGGAAGCATTCACGGGGAAAGATATTGGTATTCTTATTGCTTAATAATAGAGATTACAATCTTTCCACCCACTTTCCTCTTGAGCTAGACAAATATATTTAATTCCTAATCATAATTATTAAATGAACTTTCATATCAATTATGGAATATCATATCCGTTATGAGAACTGTATGAATTGAGAGAACCTCCCAATAATAGTTAGGTTAACTAGTTGTATCTTTTCAAGAACCTCTACTACTCCTTTGTGATTACAACTTACAAATAAATCATAGATATATTTACCATGAAAATCAACAAATGTGTCCACTTTCTTGATTATAAAGTTAGGAATAATATGAATTATCATTAACTATATTACTCTTTTAGTTCTACTCTTATATTAACAACAAATAAATAATTGAATTGTTAAAATTTGAACTTCTGGCAATTGTCTTGTGATTATAAAGTTAGGAATAATATGAGTTATCATTAACTATGTTACTATTTTAGTTCCATTCTTATATAAACAATTAATGAATACTTGAATTGTTAAAAGTTAAATTGCAAGGGGAGTAATTGATATTCTAGTTAAAGTTTCACTCTTAATGAATTATGTCAAATTGTCATGAATTTGAAATGTTTAAATATACTTCAAAACACAAAAGTTTAGGATTGTAAATATATTTAAGCATTATTAAGTTTGCTTTTGTATATCCAATATGATACAATATTGTTGATATGTTGTAAATAAATTTAAGCATTATTAAGTTAACTTTTCCATATCGAATATGCTAAAATATTGTTGATATGCCTTGTTTTACTCTCTACTTATATTTATATTGAAAATGTGTTATTCATTTCTTGATTATATTACTTTGGACCTATGAAAGCAATTGTCAATTTCAGACCTAAAAAAGCAATTGTCAATTTCAAATCCATAGTGTATACACTTATATGAAACTAAAGTTCTTTGGCCATTTGTTTATGTGAATGTCAATTGAAGGGAAACACAAATATTGGAATATCATTATTTTTTTGTTTAATGACCAATAGTAAATGTCAAATTTCAGCACTAAGTGGAAGGCATGTTAAAAAATAGGAGCATTACTTTAGATGGTCTATTTATAAAATAGCGCAAAATTTGTTTAATATGTTTTGCATGTTTCTTTATAATTCACATGCGAATGATAGTTACATCCCTCTTGCAAATAGAAATGAATGTTTTAAGCGATAACAAACATTGAATGTATAGTGGGAATATGTGATTGAGGAGGTTGTGAGGTCCTTGTTTACCTTCAATTGGACCGTAGATCTAAAGCCATCGTGACATGTTTGTGGAAAGTGGATGTGTCAACATATATGATATGTGATGGATTTCAATGTCTTTTTCAAAATTTATGTTGAGTATGTGTTATATTCTTTGCATGTATGGGAGGGGGAGGTGTTCCTGACAATGATCCCTTTGGCAAATTTTTGGGTTGTTTTTGGCCTATTTCTGGGAATTTTATAAAAATATGTAATTTAATCATTATTAAGGGGATTAGGATGTATTTTCTAATAAGGGTTAATGTATTAGGGTATTGGATGTTGCAGAATACCTATATTTTATTGTGAGTTATTCATAATGAGTATGAGAAAATAGGATGTGTGGCTCCAAGGTTTGATGGTTTTCTTGGTTAAGGGTTTCGAGGGTAAATCTCTGTGTTTGATGTGTGAATGTTGTGGTGTAATCTCTATTTTTCATTAAAAAAAATGTATTCTTTGCTTTTCTACACAGGTTTAAAACTTACAATTCACTAATTCCATTATTATATTATGATGAGATTTGCATTAGCGAAGTATGAATTGAAATTTCCACTTCTTCAAACCATTACAAGGTGAGGTTAAGGGGTTTTCTTAAAATATTTCACAAGAATTGGTCTTGGATCATGGTTTTTGAGTAGGCGAAGGTTCCAATGTGCACAAACCTTAAAATTTCCAATAATATTCATTGCTAAATTCTATTTGACTCGATAAACTAGTGTTGATTTAAACTATAAGAAAAATACTACAACCTTAACTAGCCAAAAAAATACACATTATTATAGAAAATGGATAGATTTTCTAATGACAAGTTTTCACCTAGTGGCCTACTAGTGTTATCTCTAAGAGCCCTAGTTTTGTATTATTTTTATAGGTGTATATTAACCCTTTCTTAATTTGAGTTTGTTATTTAATTTCTTTTCAATTTATGGATTTTTGTTAATAATTGGATCAAAGTTGGTCTTAATGGATAATGAAGTTAAATTATCAATCCATAATTTTTATGAGTTAGAAAACTACTTACTCATCATTTTCTCCTTATAAGTGTACCTTATCCCCTTGTGATGCTCGCTGCCATCATAACCAGGCATCTAGTCCCATGAACATAAACAGAAAATGCATTGAAAGTAAAAACATATGCAGATGCATAATGCAATAATATACATCATAACAAAATCTCATTTAAGCATTCAATATGTTCATAATATTTTTTTAAACAATCACATTGCAGAGACTAAATACAAACACAAGAGAGCACTTATCTTGCAAATGAGATGCCCCGAGCAATTAGCATGTCGTCGCAACGTTCCAGCCACCCATAGGCCAGTTGTGCTCATCAATTGCTCAGCACAACTGCCTCACACATAGCCAAAAACACACCAAGGTTTAGCCAAGCCAATCTATAGTTGGGTTTATTAGGCTGCTAAGGCAATGAAAAGGAAGAATTGCTAAGTTAGTGTGCTCAAAGTGAGAGCTATGTACACCTATACAAGATCTATATAGCTTGGCCTCCACAATACCTACACACCCAACTCAAGGAAGTATTATCTTCATTGCTACACAGTCCCTCAAGCCATAGCTTCCCTTACAGTGTTCTCTAAAGTGTGCATAGAAGATTAGCTAGCCCCTCTTGATATTTTTATGAGATTCCTCCCTTCACTAGGTTTATAAATACAATTCTAGGCCTCTTCCACTCCTAACAGTTCACACCAAAACAATGATTCACAAAACAACAACACACAAGTGCTCGGTATGAAGAAAAACATTTTGGCAACAAAAAATGAAACGGTAGATGGGAAAATCAACCCTGGGAGAGCAAATTCGATTTTAGAAAACGTTTATGGCCTTTGCAGGAGCAAAAGAAACCTCTATAAACCCCTAAATCGTGGATCTCTCTTCCAAACCACTGAGCAATACAAAAATGGGTTCCCAACCATGGAAAGATGAAGCAAATGCAGGAAAGCGTGAGGAAAAAATGTCCTACTAGCTCCAGCTACGTGAGGAAGTGAAACGCATGGGTAAGGAATGGAACAGGCACACATTTCTGGGTGTTTTCTTTCCCCATAAGAAAAAATATGATTTCCCAAATTTATGGCTTGCCCCAATATGAAATTGATTGCCAAACCTCTCCATTCCCAATGCATTAACTGCATCAACCAACTTTTGGAAGAATTAAATTATTGGGTGCATAAGACAAAATGGGTAGCTGATATTTTATGGGTTCTCCCATTGACATTTGAATTAACACTATTGGATGAAGGGTTTGAATAATTTCCCTCCCTATTCCTTGTGAAATCATGCCCCCATATCTCATTTCATTGCATAGCAAATTGTGGGTATTTTTTTATTAAAGTCGATATTTACATGATGTCTCCATTTATAATGTTCCTGGCTGGCACGAGAACCATAGGTATCGATTTTAATTGCAGATACATAAAACATTAAATCGATGGCAGGGCCTTGTCCTTGAGCTCGTCAACATGATTTAGTAGCGATGTTTACATCATGTAAAATTTAATGCAATAGGGGTCAAAATCAGGATATTAGATTCCCCTCCCCCTTACATTAGCACTGTCCTTGGTGCTCTTCAAAATTGAACAAAAATAGATGTGCGACTCTCATGGCATCCTCCAGATCCCATGTAGCCTCATTAGGACCGTAGTGCTTCCATTGAACCTTTACCTGTCCAATGGCTCGATTCCATACCACTGTTACCGTCTTGTCTAGGATGTGCAATGGCTCGGTTTGGAACTCTCCCTTGGGTCCCACCTGGATCACATCCCAATTAATCACATGGTTAGGATCATGTACATATTTCTTAAGAAAAGAGACATGAAATACATTATGCCTCAAGTGCTAGTAGGCAATGCAATTCTATATGCAATTGTCCCTATTCTTTCAAGCACCTCAAATGGCCCACAATATCTAGGTGATAGCTTGGAACAAATTCTAAGCTTCGAGGAACTCTTCCTTGGCCTCACTCTAAGATAAAGATGATCCCCAACATTTAACTCCTTATCTGCATAGCTCTTCTGTCTATCTTGGGTTGCTTCCAAGTTATTCCTGATCTTTGTAACCTATTGTTCCATTTTCTTAAGCAATTATGGACCAAGCACAATTCTTTTCATTGAATTATCCCAAGTCACTGGTGTACTACATCTTCTTCCATATAAAGCCTCCTATGGACTCATTCCCAATGATGCTTGTTATACGTTATTATATGAAAACTCTACCAAGTGTAAATAATACTCCCACTTGGATGATTTGTCCATTACATGTATGCAAAGCATGTCTTCAAGCACCTGATTTACTCTCTATGTTTGTCCATCGATTTAAAGATGGTTGGCGATGCTAAAGTTCAGCTTTATACCCAAATCTACAAAGACCCTTCCAAAAATTTGAAGTAAAGTTGGTATCCCTATCAGAAATGATTTCCTTACGCAATCCATGCAATCTGAAAATTTCCTTCATGAAAATATTGGCAATGGAATCAGATTTATACGTGTACTTTACCAGTATAAAATGTGATGCCTTTGTAAACTTTTCCACCACAACCATGATGGAATCATGTTGTCCCATAGTCATTGGAAACCCTGCAATAAAATCCATGGAAATGACTTCCCATTTCCAGTTTGGGATTGGCGATGGTTGTAACAAACCTCTTGGGTGTTGATGTTCAACCTTCACCTACTGACATTTCAAGCACATAGAAATATACTCAGCGATGTCCTTTTCATTCCCAACCAAAAACACTGCTTTTTGGTTGTAGAAATTGTTTTCTGATATCCTGGGTGACTAGAATATGGACCTTTATGGATTTTATCTATAACAATCCTCCTCAAGTCTGCCACATTTGAAATAGAAATTGTATTCTTATAAGTAATGATTTCGTCTCCTTACAACTGATATCATGTGTACTTCCTTTCAAGGTTTTGCTTCTGCCACTTGTCCTTTATCTACACGTACACTTCATCCTTGACAATATGGTTAATAATCTGTTGCCTCAAATTTGGTTGGCAAGTACTAACAGATGCCACATGCATTTCATGTACCTTCCTGCCGAGTGCATCATCCACCTTGTTTTCTTTTCCTTTTATGTGTTTGATTTCAAAATCAAATTCACACAAAAATTCCAACGATGTTGCTTGCCTAGTATTTAAATTTGGCTGATAAAACAAGTATTTCAGACCACAATGGTCTGTCCTTACCTCAAATTCCCTTCCCATTAAGTAATGTCTCCACGTCTTTAGAGCATGTACTATGGCTACAAGTTCTAAATCATGAGTAGTGTAGTTCTTCTCATGCTCCTTCAACTTTCTTGACTCATAGCATACCACGTGGTTGTCTTGAATAAGAACTCCTCCAAGTCCTTGATTGCATGCATCGATACACACCACAAAGTATATTTTTGGGCCTACAGTTTTCAAAATTGGTGCACTTGTAAGAAAATTCTTCAACCGTTGGAAGCTTTCCTCACATCTTGGCGTCCATTCAAGCTTTATCCCCTTCTTTTGCAAGGAAGTGATTGAATGTGTGACCTTAAAGAATACTTCAATGAACCTCTTGTGGTACCCGACAAGTCCCATAAAGGATATCACATCTGTCACATTTCTTGGAGTTGGCCAATTCATAATGGCATCAACCTTCTCAGGGTCCATAGATATTCCTTCGTCTGAGATAATGTGACCCAAATTATTTTATCTTTATAAATGCCACATTGCTCAACTTTGCATATAGCTTATGCTCCCTTAGCAATTGAAATGCCCTTCTCAAATGTTCTTCATGCTCTTCTTCATTCTTAGAATAAATAAGAATGTCATCTAAGAAGACAAGAACAAACTTGTCCAGATACTTGCTAAAACACTATTCCTGAAACACATGAATGTAGCTGGTGCATTTGTGAGACCAAATGGTACCACCACAAACTCATAGTACCTGTAGCTTGTTCTAAAGGTTTTCTTATGAATATCTTCCTCTTTGATTCTTACCTGATGGTAACCAGACCTCAAGTCATTTTTTGAAAATACCTTTGCCCCTCTCATTTGATCAAAAAGGTCATCAATTCGAGGTAATGGGTATTTATTCTTCACGGTAACTTTATTTAACTTCCTGTAGTCTAACCATAACTCGAGTGTCCCATATTTCTTTTTCACAAATAAAACTAGTGCTCCCCATGGGGACACAATCGACCTGATATATTTCTTTTCCAACAACTCTTGTAACTGCATTTTCATCTCTAGCAATTATGGTGTGCTCATCCTGTAGGGTGTCTTAGACACTAGTGCGGCTCCCGACACAAGGTCAATTGCAAAATCAATGTCTCTCTTTGGAGGAAGTACTGGAATCTAATCAGGAAAAACATCCCTGAATTCTTGCAATGCATGATAGTCCTCCAACTTAGGAGTTTCATTTTCCATTTCCTCCAAAACATGGGCTGCATACAATCGACAACCTTTCCTACATAACTTATTCAACTGCATTGTTGAAACCTTCCTAATACAAATCACCTTTGGAATGCCTCTTACAACCCTTTGGCTTCCTTCTTCATCCATGCATTCAAATGTCTTGTTCTAGCAGTCAAGCTTAACCTTGTGTGCTTCTAACTAGTCCATTCCAATGAGAATATCATAGGAACCAAGTGGCAAAATATTCAAGTTTGCATAAGTGAATATCCCATCCATATCTAATGGACATTTCTCTACAATTTCACTAACTTTCCTCTTGGTTTCAGTGGCTAGTTGAACTAACCATGATTCAATACGCTTTAATTTCTTAAAAGCACAAATCTCAACAATTTTAGGTTTGATATAACTGTGAGTAGATCCAGTGTTAATCAAAATAGAAACAGATTGCTTAGCAGTCTTACCTTCAACTTCAACCACATTTGATTGATGATCTTCCTGGCAGTCCTCTAGTGCTGCATATATTCTAGGAATGGTCCTCAGCACTTGACCCACAGTTTCATCTCCTTGGATGCTGTGAACTTGACATACTTTCCCATTCTGATGCAGATAATTCCTAAGCATATGGTCTCCTCCACATCCCCAACATTGAAGCAGTTCTCTTGGCTCCTTTTGATTTCTTGGCTTGTCTCCCATCATTCCGGTTGGCTTAGTCACAGCTTGTAATGGATTCCTTTGTTGATTTCAAGGGTGAAAGGGTTTGAAACCTTTCTTCCTTTGTTCAAACTTCTCATTCCTCTTAACCTTCCATTCCTTATGGAATTTAGGTCTTCTTTTGTTTTTATCATAGCAATACTTGGCATTCCTTATTGCCTTTTCTAGAGTTTGAGGTTCATCAAATTCAATCATATCTTTGTATGCCTGAGGTGGCACACTTAGAAAATGTTGAATTTTCACCTTATCATTTCGAATATACCTAAGATACTTCAACAATTCCAAGAATTTGTTTGCATATTTTTCCACAATTGTCCCAATTTCAACTCATGGAACTCTTTAATCTTACCATTATATTACCTACCAGAGGGGTACTTCTGCTTGAAATATTTCGTGAACTGCTTCCACAAAATCATTCTTTCATTGATATTCTTCACGTGCCTGAGGTGCTCTCACCATATATATGCTCCTTCATTTAAGTTGAAGATGGATACCCTTTCCTTCATATTTCCAGAGTAGTCCTAGACTTGGAAATAATTTCTCATTCCAAGAAGCCAAGCTTCATCTTCTTGACCATATTTTACCTCACCATCAAATGTAGTTGGATTTTCGTTCTTAAATTCTCCATGTGAATTGTTCTTGTAATGCCTCTTCGTCTTACTCCTGTGACATGAAGGGATTGAACCCACAATGGATTCTTCACAGTCAGATGATCCACTAGAAGATATTTCAAGAGTATATGTTCTATCTCTAGAAACTCTTCTTGAGCTATTGGACCTCTTGCGGGAATTTCTCATTCAGCTACTCCTACTCCCTTCTATATTAGTTGTCTAATGCCCAGAGTTTATCTTCCTTTGGATGACTGTCAAACTCTGTAGCATGGGTGCATTCATATGATTTTTTTCTTCCTGAGATTTAATTATCCTTTCATTATCTTCTCTGCAAATTTGTCACTCCACCCTTAGCATGCGCCTCATGTTGGCTGCAATATATGGGGGAGTCTCTTGATTTCTTCTCCCAATGGATTCCGTTTCAAAATTCTCAACCTGTATGTTTTCTCCCATGGAATCTATCTCGCCCTCATAGGGATCTTATGCATCATTCATGGCGTTAATATTCTTGTCCCAACCAAGACCAAAATTTTCCAAACTTCATTATGTTGAATGTTTCCTTTGATGTGACTATGATTCTATAAAATGTGTTCATAAACAGAATTGTTAGTTGCATGATATTCTCAGAAATATATAAATTACTCTCCTCTATTTGGGAAAATCCTATATTGACAACTTGTCAAAATATAGGCTTTTTCTCACAATCCACGACTGTCTCACAGGGACGACGGGGGTCAAAGGGGCTTGCTCCCTTGTGGCTTCCCCTTTTAATTTTTGATTTAACACAATCTAGCACATAAGTTCACTACCATTTTTCAATTTTCTGGCACCTCCAAATCCCACTGAAAAATTGTTGAATTATCGATTTCTGCGGACTTACCATTTTCCTCCGATCGACGAACTTGTCGATTTTCTCCGACATGTCGACGAACTCACCTTTTTCTTCCAACATATCGAAAAATCTAACAAATTTTTTACGACACGTATCGGCGCAACTTACACTTTTGTGCCGATCGGCAAAACTCAAATTTTTCTTTCGACATATTGACAAAACTCATCTTTTTCTTTCGACGTATCAACAAAAATCGCCAAGTTTTTTCGACACGTATCTAGAAACTCAACAAATATTTCCAGCATGGAAATTTCAAACACTTAGAAAACATTTGAAATTTTTTTCTTTCTTTCTCATCAAACTCACCAGTTTCTTCCAACATGTATCGACGAACTCGCCAAATTTTGCCGACATAGAAATTTTCAAAAACACTTTGAAATTTTTCTTTCTTTCTTTCTAACATCAACGAAACGCAACCTTTCACACCGACACATATCGCCCCAACTTCATCGGCGCAACTCAACCAACTCAACCGGCACATATCACCACAATCTTGTCGGCACAACTCAACCAACATATAAATTTTGAAAACACTTTGAAAATTTTTGAAAATTTTTATGTCTTTCTCTGCTGACTAGTGCTCGATTGGGGGTAATATTACCTCTATCAAATATTCACTTAGCCCATTTAGGCCCAATTCTGTAACCTTTGGGCTCTGATACCACACTGTCACATCCCCTCCCCTCTCGCCGTGGAGAGGATGTGATGCTGTGCGCACTGCCATCATAACCGGGAATCTAGTCCCATGAACATAAACAGAAAATGCATTGAAACTAAAAACATATACATATGCATAATGCAATAATATACAATGGAAGAAAATCTCATTCAAGAACTCAATATGTTCATAATAATTTTTAAAACAATTAAAATGCAAAGATTAAATACAAATACAAGAGAGCACGTATCTTGCAAATGAGTTTCCCCGCGCAACTAGCTATGTCGCTGCAACATTCCACCCAACCATAGGCTATTTGTGCTCATCAATCTATCAAGACAACTACCACCCTCGAGCTAGGCATGATTTCCACAAGGAATAAGGGAACAACTAGCTCACACATAGCCAAAAACAAACCAAGGTTCAGCCAAACCAATCTATAGTTGGGTTTATTAGGCTGCTAAGGAAGTGGAAAGGAAGAATTGTTAAGTTAGTGAGCTCAACCGCAGAGCTATGGACACCTCTATAATATCTATCTAGCTTGGCCTCCATAATACCTACACACCCAACACAAGGAAGTATTCCCTTCACTGCTACACAGTCCCTCAGGCCATACCCTCCCTTCCAATGTTCTCTCAGGTGTGAATAAAGGATTAACCAACTCCTCTTGATCTTTTTGTGATTTTCCTCTCTTAACTAGGTTTATCAAGCCAATTCTGGGCCTCTTCCACTCCTAACAGTTCATACCCAAACAAGGATTCATAGAACAACAAGACACAAGTGTTGGGTATGAAGACAAACGTTTTGGCAACCAAAAACAAAATGGTAGATGGGGAAATCAACCTTGGGAGAGAAAAATTGATTTCATAAAATTTGTATGGCCTTTGCAGGAGCAAAAGGACCTCTATAAAGCCCCAAATAATGGATCTCTCTTCCCATCCACTAGGTAATACAAAAATGGGTTCCTAGCTATGGAAAGATGAAGAAAATGCAGGAAAACATGAGAGAAAAACGCCCAGCTAGGTCCAACTGCGTGAGGAAGTAAAACACATGGGTAAGGAATGGAATGGGCCACATTTCTGGGTGTTTTCTTGCCCCATAAGAAAAAATACGATTTCCCAAATTCATGACTTGCCCGAATACGAAATTGACTTCCATACCTCTCCATTCCCAATGCATTAACTGCCTCAACCAACTTCTGGAAGAATTAAATGATTGGGTGCATAAGAAAAAATGGATAGCTGAGAGTTTATGGGTTCTCCCATTGACATTTGGCTTAATACTATTGGCTCAAGGGTTTGAATAATTTCCCTCCCTATTCCTTGTGAAATCATGCCCCCTTCTCTTGTTGCATTGCATACCTAGTTGTGGGTATTTTTTATTAAATTGCATATTTACATGATGTCTCCATTTATAATGTTCTTGGCTAGCACGAGAACCATAGGTATCGATTTTAATTGCCGATACATAAAAATCTAGATCAATGGCGGGGCCTTGGCTTTGAGCTCCTCACCATGATTTAATAGCGATATTTACATCATGTACAATTTTAATGCAATAGGGGTCAAAATCGAGATATTACACCCCTTCCTGATTTAAATTTATAATTTAATTTCTCTTTAATTTATGGATTCTATTAATTAGTGGACTAAAGTTGGTCTTAGTGGAGATGAATAAGTGTCATATATATGTATATGTATGTATATATACATATATATACATATATACATATATATAGATATACATATATATATATACATATATACATATATATATATATATACATACATATATATACATACATACATATATATATACATACATACATGTATATACATATACATGTATATACATATACATG
>LPNX010729775.1:569197-598719 GCA_001517045.1 Pseudotsuga menziesii | reverse complement strand
ACATATGTGTGTGTGTGTATATGTATATAGATACATATATATGTATGTATGTATGTATGTATGTATGTATGACACTTATTCATGTCCACTAAGACAACCTTTAGTCCACTAATTAATAGAATCCGTAAATTAAAGAGAAATTAAATTATAAATTTAAATCAGGAAGCGGTGTAATATCCCAATTTTGACCCCTATTGCATTAAAATTTTACATGATGTAAATATCGCTATTAAATCATGGTGAGGAGCTCAAAGCCGAGGCCCCGCCATCGATTTAGAGTTTTATGTACCGGAAATTAAAATCGATACCTATGGTTCTCGTGCTAGCCAAGAACATTATAAATGGAGACATCATGTAAATATGCAATTTAATAAAAATTACCCACAACTAGCTATGCAATGCAACAAGAGATGGGGGCATGATTTCACAAGGAATAGGGAGGGAAATTATTCAAAACCTTGAGCCAATAGTGTTAAGCCAAATGTCAATGGGAGAACCCATAAACTCTCAGCTATCAATTTTTTCTTATGCACCCAATCATTTAATTCTTCCAGAAGTTGGTTGAGGCAGTTAATGCATTGGGAATGGAGAGGTATGGAAGTCAATTTTGTATTTGGGAAAGTCATCAATTTGGGAAATCATATTTTTTCTTATGGGGAAATAAAACACCCAGAAATGTGTGCCCATTCCATTCCTTACCCATGTGTTTCACTTCCTCACACAGTTGGAGCTAGCTGGGTGTTTTTCTCTCAGTTTTTCCTACATTTCCTTCATCTTTCCATAGTTGGGAGCCCGTTTTTGTATTAATTAGTGGCTGGGAAGTGAGATCCATGATTTGGGACTTTATAGAGTTCATTTTTCTCCTACAAAGGCCATAAACATTTTCTGAAATCGATTTTTCTCTCCTAGGGTTGATTTCCCCATCATGGCCATTTCATTTTTGGTTGCCAAAACGTTTTTCTTCATACCCAACACTTGTGTCTTTTTGTTCTATGAATCCTTGTTTTGGTATGAACTGTTAGGAGTGGAAGAGGCCAAGAATTGGCTTGATAAACCTAGTTAAGAGAGGAAAATCACAAAAAGATCAAGAGGGGTTTGTTAATCTTCTATTCACACTTGAGAGAACATTGGAAGGGAAGGTATGGCCTGAGGGACTGTGTAGCAGTGAAGGGAATACTTCCTTATGTTGGGTGTGTAGTATTGTGGAGGCTAAGATAGATAGATATTGTATAGAAGTCCATAGCTCTATGGTTGAGCTCACTAGCTTAGCAATTCTTCCTTTCCACTTCCTTAGCAGCCTAATAAACCCAACTGTAGATTGGTTTGGTTGAACCTTGGTTTGTGTTTGGCTATGTGTGACCCAGATGTTCCCTTATTCCTTGTAGAAATCATGCCCAGCTCGGGGGTAGTAATTGTGTTGATATATTGATGAGCACAACTAGCCTATGGTTGGGTGGAACGTTGCATCGACATAGCTAGTTGTGCGAGTAAACTCATTTGCAAGATAAGTGCTCTCTTGTATTTGTATTTAATCTCTACATTGTAATTGTTTTAAAAATTATTATGAACATATTGAATGCTTGAATGAGATTTTCTTCCATCGTATATTATTTCATTATGCATTTGCATATGTTTTTAGTTTCAATGCATTTTCTGTTTATGTTCATGGGACTAGATTCCCAGTTATGATGGCAGTGTGCATAGCGTCGCGTCCTCTCCATGGTGAGAGGGGAGGGGAAGTGACAGTGTGCTATAAGAGCCCAAAGGTTACAGAATTGGACCTAAATGGGAAAAATGAATAGTTGATGAAGGTAATATTATCCCCGGTTGAGCACTAGTCAGCAGAGAAAGACATAAAAAAATTCAAAATTTTTCAAAGTGTTTTTGAAATTTCTATGCCAATTGAGTTGTGTCGACAAGATTGCAGTGATATGTGTCGGCTCAGTTGGTTGAGTTGCATCGACGAAGTTGCTGCGATACATGTCGATGTGAAAGGATGAGTTTCACCGATTTCAGAAGGAAAGAAAGAAAAATTTCTAAGTGTTTTTGAAAATTTCTATGTCGACAAAATTTGGCAAGTTCGCTGATACATGCTGGAAAATTTTGCAAAGATGCCCGAATTAAGACTTAACTTACCAACAAAATGGTGTTGCATAAAGAAATAACTTAACTATTATGGAAGCAGTGAAGACTATGATCAAGATATTCCTATGCACTTATGGGTTGAAGCAATGAGAACGCCAATATACGTCAAAAACAGAATATCTCGTAGTGCACTTGGGTTCAAAACCCCTAAAGAGATGTTCATAGGAAAGAAACCAGAAGTAAGTCATCTCAAGATATTTGGTTGTTTAGTGTTTGTTCATATTCTAGAAGAGAAAATAACCAAATCCTTCTGAAAAGAAAGGAATATTTGTCGAATACTGTGAGGGCTCCAAGGTCTTGATAATGTATATACCAGGTTACCACTATATGGAAATTAGCAAGGATGTAACCTTTGATGAAGATACATCTCCAAGAAATACAGAAAGTTCCAACTTAAAGGACAGATAGGCATAGTGGTTAATGTGGATCTTACAGTAGATTTTTTGACTCCCACATCAGTTACTATAAAAAACGTTTCCAATAGAAATCTTCATCGAATAAGGGCGTTTATGCGCGATGATTATGTAATTCATGGACCTTGGGTGGGAACAGTCGATGGAGTGGTTGATCATCATGTTACAGTTATATTTGATGATAGATCAAAATGTAAATTAATGGAGGTCGAACCTGATTGCCTTATTCCACTCTCCCACAATCTCCGATGTCCTTCTTTTCTGGAGCAGCGTGTCTGAGGCAATTCTTCAGCGATTTTCAAGAATACTTTATGGTTGTGTGGTAAATGGAACAAAAATCTCATTGAGGGTATAGTAGATAACGTGGAAGTGGGGTCAATTGATGTCCATTGGTTTCTTGATGCGGTTACTAGTTACAATTCCCAGTCAAATACTATCCCTGCAGAACAACAGTACCCTAAACATCTAAAGCTACTGTCTTATTTTTCATATGCTAAGTGGCAGCTAGGAGGATGGTGTCTACTTCCTGCATCTGAAAGGACGATATCAGAAGTTACTCTTCCTATCACAGATGAAGTTGTTTCCCACAGAAAAGATAATGTTCTTGATGGAGCACTATTTTTGTGCAACAAACGGACCAAGGTAGATGTGTTATGGCAAGATGGCACAAGGACATGTGGTGTAAATTCTAGAACATTGATTCCCATTGATGGTCTTGGGGATCATGACTTCTTTCCTGAATAGTTTGTACTGGAAAAGGGTTCGGATGATGATGGCAAGGCTTCCGAAGCCAGACGAGTAGGAATTGTAAAATGTGTGAATTCAAAGGAGCGCACAGCAACAGTAAGGTGGATGAAGCCCATCAACTCTTCACATGAAGCTCTCAAATTTGATCTGGAGAAGTTAGTAAGTGTATATGAACTAGCTGAGCATCCAAATTACGACTACTTTGTTGGGGACACCATTCTACGTCTCTCTCCAGTCTCCGAGGACATCAATCAGTTAGTTGGCCAGGTTGAAACAAAACTTGAAATTGTTGTTGACACTACAGATCTGTCTACAAACCAGACAGCTTTGAACAAAAAAAAGAAGCCAAAGAAAGCAAAGCTTGCCAAGAAGCTCCAAGAATCTTATCTATATAGGATTGGGAATATCATAGATGTGAGGGATGGAGACATTGAGGTAGCATGGGCAGATGGAATGGTCTCAAAGGTATAGTATTCTCTTGCTTGCTTAATTATAGTAGACTAGTTTATTTTTAAACTACTCACCCACCAGATCAAGAGACTTTAATAGGAAAGTATTTTCCGTTAAAGTTTTCATTTTTGAATGAGAGATTTCAAAGTTTTCATCACAGCAATGGCACCCTTAACTTCATTGGCACCAATTCATGTATGATATAAACCAGAACATACTTGCTTCTGCGATGTAGGCCAAGGTTTATAAGTCTTTGTATAGGAGAGATATGTTGGCCCAAGCAAGCTTCATACTTGAATATTTTTCCTGCTTGGTCTACTAACTTTGAATGAACAATACTAATTTACTTTGGCAGTATGATTACCTAAACGTTAAAATTTTATTTGTTGCTACGTAGGTTGGACCTCAAGAGATCTTGGTTGTTGGTGGAGACGAAGATGATCCATTTATCCAGAGTAGTGTTCAAGAAGCAAGGTGGGAAATAGTGGATTCTGATTTAGCTGAAGAAGCAAGCCCGGAAACAGTGGATTCTGATTTAGCTGACTTGATAGCTAGTAAAATTGATATAAAACATCTAAAATAAGATATAGCGCATAGCTTACCTAGTTCTAGTAGGCACGTGCCATGTCAGTTCAAACATTTTGACAGTGTAAAAAACGCAGTTGATCACTACTATCAGAATGAAATAGGCCAGGTATATTTATGGAAAGGCATTATTTTCTTATCCCATTTTGTAACTCTCTTTTTTTGTGACTCTCTTTGGCAAAAGTAATCTCATTTTCCTGGTGCAGTATGACTTAAGTATTGAACATATTTCTTCCAACATATTAATGAGCGCAAATGGATGAAGAAAGTTCAACAAGAATGGAACATCCTTCAAAAGAAAATACCAGGTAAATCCTAATCCATGCATATTGTTTTCTAATTGGTTGGATTGATGAAGTCATGATATTTACCATACCGATAGATGGTAAGGGAATATCTTATACATACACTTAGTTAAAGGCTTCATCCTCTCTTTTTTGCTATTGTTGCTGTTAGTAGAGTTGTTTTAAGTCTTGACACTCCTACACTACATTCACACTGGTTGTACCCTTTAGTCTCAATTTATCATCTTTAGATGCCACTCTTAACTCTTTATTCACAACTGAAAAGTTAATCTATATCATGCCTGTGAACATTTTTATATTGATAGGTGTTTATATTTTATAAGTTGGGGTGGGATAGCCTATATCATTTTCCTATATTGCAGGAGGTTTTGACAAGTGTATCTTCCAGATTGATTTTATGGAGATTGATTTTATTGATTGTTCAGATTAAATAGTTTTCTTCTTGTAACCTGCCTAACCATACAATGTCTTGTATAATCACAGAAAATAGAACCTAATACACTTATAAAGGTTGTGAAAATAAATTTTTTCCTAATCATTCTAATATATAAACTAATTGCTTGGACAGATTCAATTTCTGTGAGAGTCTTCAAGGATAGGATGGATTTGCTCAGGGCCATGGTTGTCGGAGCAGCTGGGACTCCATATCAAAATGGGCTTTTCTCCTTTGATATTCATTTTCCATTCCAGTATCTTGATGGACCACCTGTAAGCACATTATTACAACTGTTTGATTTAAAATTGAAATTGTTATCTAGCTGAAGAAGAAGAAGAAGAAACCCCCATGAAGTCATCAAAAGAAGAAATCGAAGAATATATTTTATTCTCCGCTCTCTACAAGTCTGTGACACTTGGAAATGACACATGTCTATTTGATAGTGGTGCTTCAAAGCGCATGACATGTCAGAAGAAGACTCTCTCTAGTCTTTAAGAAAAGGACTCCCCTCAGAATGTTTCCCTAGGAGATGACTATCAATAGCCCATCAAGGGAATATGAGAAGCCACATGCAAGCTTGATTCAGGAATCCTAATGAAGATGAAGGATGTGCTATATGTACCAGGCTTGAAGCAGAACCTACTTTCTATTTGAGTTTTAGATAAGAAAGGATTCGGGGTTGCCTTTATAGATGGTGAAGTTCTTATGTGTCCTATAGGAAAATCTTTAGAAGATGCATCTGTTATTGGGACAGAAGAAGGTGGCTTGTATAAAATGAAAGTTCACTCAGAAGCATCCTGGATTCATGATACTACAAGTCCATGTGAACTATGGCATAGAAGGCTGCATCACATAAACTACAAAGCATTACAACATGTGAGCAAGGTAGTAGCAGCTTTACCAGATCTAAAGATTGATCATGAAAGAGGATGTAAAGGATGTCCGAAAGTAAAGAACATAAAGAATCTATACCCGAAAAGTGACACTAAGACATAATGGATATTGGAACTTCTTCACTTAGTTGTATGCGGTCCAATGCCCTCAACATCTTTAAGTGGGTATGTATATTATGTAACATGCACTGATGATTACTCTCATAAGACTTGGGTTTACTTTTTGAAATCAAAATATGAAGTGTTTGGAAAGTTCAAGGAATTCAAATCCTTGGTAGAAAATATTTCAGAAATAAAGATCAATACACTCAGGTCAGATAATTGAGGAGAGTATACTTCAAATGAATTTGGAAAATTTTGCAAAGATGCCAGAATTAAGACTTAACTTACCAACAAAATGGTGTTGCATAAAGAAATAGCTTAACTATTATGGAAGCAGTGAAGACTATGATCAAGATATTCCTATGCACTTATGGGTTGAAGCAACAAGAATGCCAATATACGTCAAAAACATAATATCTCATAGTGCACTTGGGTTCAAAACCCCTAAAGAGATGTTCATAGGAAAGAAACTAGAAGTAAGTCATCTCAAGATATTTGGTTGTTCAGTGTTTGTTCATATTCCAAAAGAGAAAATAACCAAATCCTTCTTAAAAGAAAGGAATATTTGTCAAATACTGTGAGGGATCCAAGGTCTTGATAATGTATATATCAAGCTACCACTATATGGAAATTAGCAAGGATGTAGCCTTTGATGAAGATACATCTCCAAGAAATACATAAAGTTCCAACTTGAAGAAACATATGAAGAAGTTGTAGCTCCCCGAGTTGCAGAATCAACAGAATAAGTTGCACCTTCTCTTGATGATGAGATTCCAAAAGAACATGATATGTTGGAGCCCTAAGAAACTCACCACATGAATATCTCTCACAAGAGAAAGCCATCTTGGGATCATGAAATTATTCAATATGCAGAGAGGTATGGTTCTCCAGAATGCTCCTTGAGATAAGGAAAGAAGACAAATCCATTTTCTAGTTGTGTGCCTTTTATGTGTGATCTTATAGACAAAGAACCTACTTGTTTTGAAGTAGTTGTCAAAAAGAAAGAATGGGTAGAAGCCATGACGGAAGAATACCAATCCATAATGAATAATGATGTGTGGGAAGTAGTCCCCAAATCCGAACGCAAAAGTGTGGTATCTTCAAAATGGATATACAAGATAAAACATGCAATCGATGGAAGTATTGAGAAATACAAGTCCAAATTTGAGGCCCATCGATTCTCTCGAAAGGAAGGAATCAATTATGAAAAGCCATTTTCTCCCATAACAAGGTACACTTCTATTAGAACCATCATGGCACTTGCATCCAAGACGAAATGGAAGTTACACCCGATGGATGTGAAAACAACCTTTCTAAATGGTGTTATTGAAGAACAAGGGTACAAAGAATAAATAAAAAAATTGAAGTTGAACATAGAAAGACAGATATCTACAAGCTAAAAAAGGCTTTGTATGGGTTGAATCAAGATACAAGGCTTGGTATGGGAGAATCGATAGTTTTCTGATGATCTTGGGCTTTACCCAAAATTAAAGTTGATCCCAACCTTTACCACAATGTTATGGATGATAAACCTGCTATATTCTTATTGTACATTGATGATTTATTCCTCACAGGTAATGAGAAACAAATATTAGAGTGTAAGAATAATCTTCCTGCAGAATTTAAGATGAAAGACCTTGGCTTGATGCATTATTTTCTAAGTCTTGAAGTATGGTAGAGCCCAGAAGGAATATTCATTAACATAGGGAAGTATGCAGTAGAAATCTTGAAAATGATTGATATGTTGGAATGTAAATCTATGGCCACACCCATGGATACAAATATAAAGTTGATGGATGATGCTTCGTCATAGTTAGTGGATGTGATACTATATACACAAATTATTGGTTTGCTGATTTATTTGACAAATACCCAGCCATATATATGATTTTTTGTAAACAGCTTGAGTCAGTATCTGGTTGAGCCCATACATTTTCACCTGGTAACTGCAAATCATGTGATGAGGTACCTGAAAGGTATGGTAAACTATGGTCTCAATTATAATAGATATCATGACTTCATACTGTATGGTTATACAGATGCATATTTCCTAGGAAGCGTCTCAGATAGAAAGAGTTCTTCAAGTGGATGTTTTAGTTTGGGGTCAACCATGATTTCATGGCTAATAAGGAAGTAGTCCAATTTTTCTCTCATCACTGCAGAAGAGGAATATATTGCAGCTTGGTCCGCAAGTTGTTAATCCATATGGATTCAGAAGTTGTTATTAGGTCTATTGGAGCTGGAGATGGATTCCACCGTGATTCTATGTGATAACCAAAGCTGCATGAAGATGAGAGAGAAATTTGTGTTCCATGATAAGATGAAGCACATATAAATCATGTATTTATACATTCATTACATGGTGCAAAAGGGAGCTATATTAATGCTCCAATATGTGAGCAAATATGAGCAGGTTGCAGATGCATTGACTAAGCTTATGTGTCATATGAAGTTTGAACACTTCTGAGACAAGTTCAGTGTTGTCCGTAAGGACTTCCCTCGAAATGGGGGGTAGTATTGATGATACTATGGTATTCTGATCACATCACATAGCTCAGTTGGGATTGATCATCCTTAGAATTGATCCTGTAATTTTGAAAGGAAGGATCGTCTTAACTGTTGATATTTAGGATTGATCTCGTAATTCCGAAAGGAAGGATCATCTAAGATGTTGGTTGGTGGACTTGATCTCGTAAATCCAAAAGGAAGGATCATCCGAGTACCTATGCACGTATGTGTTAGTTTTGATCAATATTGGTGGATCCGTAAAGACTTGATCTCGTAATCCCGAAAGGAAGGATCATCTAAGCACTACATATGTCTTGGACTTAATATTGTAATTGTGAAAGGAAGGGTTGTCCATGATCCCGTAATTCTGAAATGAATGATCATGCTGGTTGTTGATACACATGCCTCATTCTATTTCCATAAATGATGTTGCTCTAGCCTTGAGCTGTTGATGATGGTGTTGTTATGCGTATCACATGTGGATGTTGAAGTATCAGTTTTCTTTTTGATGTGATGATGATGAGTTTTCAACTCTATACTGAAGAAGAAGATGATGTTCTAGCTTCATGTTGTAGATAATGATGTTCTAACTTCGTGCTATAGATGATGATGTTTCAGCTCCATGCTGCAGATGATGATGTTCCATCTCCATGCTGCAGATGATGATGCTCCAACTCTGTGATGTAGATGATGATGTTCCAACAATCTATTCTAGTTGTTGATATTGATGTTGTTCAAAACATATGATGATCTATAGAGGTACTATACAATGTTCCAAATTATGTCATTGATGATTCCTCCTCCTCCCTCATTCTGATGATGTTGTGTAGAGCCACACGAGTGCTTTCTAGTATCAGTAGAATACCCTTCTTGTTAAGGGGGAGTGTTTATTAAAAAAGGATTTGCAAATTTTGTTGAGCACAAAGAAGAGGTAGCAACAAGGCACAATCTTTTAGTGTGACCAAATAGTGGGAGAAATACCTAAGAGAATACTGTTGTTTCTCCATAAGTGAAGAAGAGAAAATTTTGTGACTAGAAAGTTACTATAGAGTATTGAAAAGAGACCCCCTTTTGCTATAGGTTACTCATTTCCTCCATACGAGCTGCTACAAAACTATTTTTTCTACTGTAACCAATCTGATGTCGTTCCCTTCATTTTTGGGTGTTCTAAGAGGAGAATATTAGTGGATCATCTAACTCTGAAGAATCCATTGGGGGTTCAATCTCTTCATGTCACAGGAGTAAGACGAAGAGGCATTACAAGAACAATTCACATGGAGAATTTAAGAAGGAAAATCCAACTACATTTGATGGTGAGGTAAAATATGGTCAAGAAGATGAAGCTTGGCTTCTTGGAATGAGAAAGTATTTCCAAGTATAGGACTACTCTCGAAATATGAAGGAAAGGGTATCCATCTTCAACTTAAATGGAAGAGCATATATATGGTGAGAGCACCTCAGGCTAGTGAATAAGATCAATGAAATAATGATTGTCTGGAAGCAGTTCAAGAAATATTTCAAGTAGAAGTACCTCTCTGGTAGGTACTATGATGGTAAGATTAAAGAGTTCTATGAGCTGAAATTGGGACAATTGTTGAATAATATGCAAACAAATTCTTGGAATTGTTGAGGTATGTTAGGTACATTCGAGATGATAAGGTGAAAATTCAATGTTTTCTAAGTGGGATACCTCAAGCATATAAAGATACGATTGAATTTGATGAACCTCGAACTCTAGAAGAGGCAATAAGGAAGGCCAAGTATTGCTATGATCAAAACAAAAGCAAACCCGAATTCCATAAGGCATGGAAGGTTAAGAGGAATGAGAAGTTTGACCAAAGGAAGAAATGTTTCAAACCCTTTCACCCCTGAAATCAACAAAGGAAGCCATCACAAGCTGTGACTAAGCCAACCAGAATGATGGGAGATAAGCCAAGAAATCCAAAGGAGTTAAGAGAACCACTTCAATGTTGGGGATGTGGAGGAGACCATATGCTTAGGAATTGTCTGCATCAAAATGGGAATGTATGTCAATTTCACAACATCCCAGGAGCTGAAATTGCGGATCAAGTGGTGAGAACCATCCCTAGAATATATGCAGCACTAGAGGACCGCCAGGAAGATCATCAATCAACTGTGGTTGAAGTTGAAGGTAAGATTGCTAAGCAATATGTTTCTATTTTGATTAACACTGGATCTACTCCCAGTTATATCAAACCTAAAATTGTTGATATTTGTGCTTTTAAGAAATTAAAGCATAGAGAATCATGGTTAGTTCAACTAGCCACTGAAACCAAGAGGAAAAGTAGTGAAATTGTAGAGAAATCTCCATTAGATATGGATGGGATATTCACTTATGCAAACTTGAATATTCTACCACTTGGCTTCTATGATATTCTCATTGGAATGGACTTGTTAGAAGCACACAAGGTTAAGCTTGACTGCTACAAGGTTTCAGCAATGCAGTTAAAGAAGTTCTGTAGGAAAGGTTGTCCATTGTATGCATCCCATGTTTTGGAGGCAACGGAAAATGAAACTTCTAAGTTGGAGGACTATCATGCATTGCAAGAATTCAATGATGTTTTTCCTAATGAGATTCCAAGACTTCCTCCAAAAAGAGACATTGATTTTACAATTGACCTTGTGTCAGGAGCTGCACCAGTGTGTAAGATCAACAGTGTTGTTATTTTTCGTCCAAGATATCAATGATATATAACTTTCGTGATGGGAGGAAGTAGTCTCACAATGTAGGTTCTACCTCCTCCCAACTATTTATTTTTTTTGTAAGTGACCTAGACTCTAGCAAGAGTACCATGGAACAAAACATCTAGTGTTGGAATCAATAGTTCTTATAGAACTTGCTATCCATAAAATATTCAAAAATTATGATTCTCTTGTATATCAAGGAATTGTTTGGTATTGTAACAATCCAACATACCACAACTCTCTCCAAAATTCAATACCAAAAGATAATTGTCTTTTGATTTCATGTCAGTTCTGCATGCATTCTCAATTTCAAAATCAAATAGCAAATGTTATGCCAAGTCACAACACTAATCACAATACTAGTTATGCATGCATCGTGAATTTCAAAATCAAATGAGAAAATGTTATGCCAACTCACAACACTAGTAGTTATAAGGTTGGCATACTCATCCCACACACCAATACCAATAATAATAAGAGAAATATTTAAAGTTTGATTCAAATATTTGGGAGATATGTAGAAGAGTTATATTTGATATCAAAATTTCATTAATGGTATGTTTCGAATGGAATCAACAATAATCGAAAGTCTATCACAATTACCAAACTATTCTTAGATCAATTGAGTGAAAATGTGAAAAGTTTATGTTTAAGACTCTAAATTTCATATTTTGAATCTTTTAAAGCATCACTGATAGTGTATTGACGTAATTTTAAAACTTGGATTTTAATAATCTTAGGCGATTGATGTGGAAATGGTATTGGTGTCATTATAAAATTCTAACAACAATATTTTAGAAACACGTTGTGAGTGTTTTCGGTTGAATCTCATAAGTGTACGAGATATATCTTTTTAAATTTAGTTGAAGAGTTTATCGGTGTCTTTCAAAAACTAGGCAGTTCATTCTTTTGGAAAGTCTACGAGATATATCTCATAAGATTTACGTCGCTAAGGTGGCTATAGAACCTCTGCATCTAGATCTGGATGAATCTTTTCAATGTTTTGTAGACTCTCAAAAAATACAACAGGCTCCTCCCCTTGCTAATGTCACCCACTTAGAAAAGATAAAGGCTACTTCACAGATAAATATTTCTAGTATCTTAACAAACAAAAAGAAATCTATCATGTTATCTGAGTGAGGTTTGGTGGGGCTATTCATTGATCTTTGGCCCTCTCCAAGGGTCATGGAGGTCTGGATAAACAAGAATTGGCAAACTCTTTTGACAGGTAGTATGCAAAGCTACTTTTGTCGATGAGACTACTATATATTTATTTTTGAATTTAAAGAGGACCAAGATCTAATATTTCACAACAGACCTTACTTCATGGGCCCATGAGGTATCTATCTTAACAGTTGGAACCTATCTTTTGATCCTGAAAAAGATATTCCAACTGTTGTCCCTGTTTGGGTGAAATTGCCCCACTTACCTCTTCACTGTTGGTCTATGAAGTTTTGACAACCATTGGAAATTCATTAGGTCCATATATCAATAAATCAAAACCTAAATCACCTATGTTTTCTTGTGCTCGGATACGCATTGAGTTTAATTTGGATAAAGCTCTTCATGAAGTAGTGAATCTCATTATGGACAGTTGGTCGTATTAGCAAAAAGTAGATTATGACCAACTTTCTTTTAAGTGCAATAAATTCCATGAATATTGTCATTTCACAAGGAATTGTTCAAAATCTAAAACAAAGGAGATAGAAAAAGAACCAACAAAAGAATGGCATAAAGTGCAAAAAACGGGAAAATCCAAATCAATGCAGGCATTATGCTCTTCCCCGATTCCTTAACTTCTAATAAATTCATTCCTCTTGATATCGAAAACCTTGGAGGATTGGATATTCCATCATATATACCAGATCTTGAAGGAAGTCAGAAGACTCCTCCATTAATACTTGAAGAGATAGGAATGGAAGAACTAGTTTCAGTTTTACTTGAGCATCTTATAATAAAAATAAAATCTCATATGATTAAAGATTCTTTAGCTAGGCTTGAAGATGAAATGGGTCAATTCTCTCATTCCATTCTAGAGGAAACCTCACAAGAAGTTCAAGAAGAATGACTGATAAGTAAAAAAGCAAGAAGAAGCTCTCCAAGGACCTTAAGAGAAGAAGTAGACAAAGAAAAAAATGTTGGGAAAACAAGCCTCTATATATGTGCTTATCAATGGTTCTGCTTTAAGTAAGAAGGGGAAGAAAGGAGACATTGTAGCTAAATCTGGATCACAAACAAAAATAATAATGAATATTGTCTTCTATAATTGTATAGGATTGGGAGGAAAGCATAAAGTTGAGACAATGAAACATGTGATTCATAAAGAACGAATTTCCATTATTTTACTCTAGGAGACAAAAATGGAAGCCATTAAATTAATTCAAACATTTCATAAAATTTGGAAAAATGGTTTAGGTATTTCTAAGAGTTTCATTGGAGCCTCGGGAGGTATAGCTTTGTTTTTGGACTCAACTGAGTTCTCTCTCTGGTAGGAGAAAGAGGATAGGCATTGGATCATGGCTGAGATGGAGGATCTTGGTAGTCAACAAATAACTAAAATCTGTAATGTTTATGGTCCAGTTCTCCATAGTCTAAAACAAGAATTTTGGTGTTCTCTTAATTCTCTTAGAGATTTTCATTGTAATATTATAGCTGGTGATTTTAATGCCACCGTGTCTCATAAGGAAAGAAAAGGAGGTACGTTGGTAAGGTATCCTTTTGGTGAAAACTTTGAAGATTTAAGTGGAGACTTAGATATGGTTGACATTAAGCCTAAAAGAGGTGTCCTCACCTGGACAAACATGATGATAGGTTTAGGGCATATCGTTGCTTGTTTGGACATATTTCTAGTAGATAGTTCCCTTCATCAATCGGGACTCCTATTTTAACCTCAAATTCTCCCGAATTCTAGTTCAGATCATAAGCCGATTTGCTTGGCTATTGAAGAAATAGAAAATAAAGGCCCTATTCATTTCTTATTTAACCCTCTTTGGTTAAATCAAGAAGAATCCTTTCAAATTATGGAAAATACATGGAACATCTATTTCAATGGATCCTCTTATTTTGTTTGGGAATCAAAGCTTCGCACTTTGAAAACAGAGATAAAAAAAAGTGGGCAAAAAATTACTATTTGATATCCTAAAAAAGACAAAGCTAAAATTCAAAAAGATTTGAGCATTTTATAGGAGCAGATGGTATTTGAAGAGGCTACTCAAGATCAATTTTAGTGGGAGCAACAATTAAAATTTCAAATGAATCAAGCTTTTCACCAGGAAGAAGAGGTATTCCACCTTAAATCCCGTTCTCTTTGGCTTATATCGGGAGATCAAAACACTTCTTTCTTTCATAATCAGGAAAAAATCAGACTTCACAAAAATGCAATTTTTGAAATTCAAAACAAGGGGGGAGTTCGTATATCTAGTCATTCGGATATCAGTCAAGAAACCCATCAACACTTTAACGGATTGTATACAGAACGGGGGGAGGAATAACCCACTGTTAAAGTAGATCTCCTAGAAAACATTCCTTCTATAATAACAACAGCTGAAAATATTCTGCTCAACCAGTATGTCATTAAATTTGAGGTTTTAACAGCTATTAACGAGTTAGAGGCATCTAAATCTCCCGAACCCGATGGGTTCTCTATTCACTTTTATAAAAAGTGTTGGTTTATAATTAAGCTATATCTTTGTAAAATGTTGAATTAGACTAAATGTAGAGAACAAATTGGGGGAGCCATGAGTTCATATTTTTCTATATTTAATCCCAAAAGAAGCTCACCCAACATCTTTATCCTGTATTAGACCTATCTCCCTTTGTAATTCATCCTACAAATTCTTAACAAAAATTATACCCAATCACCTAAAGCCTCTACTTCCCTGGATGATCTTGGAAATACGAGGTGGCTTTATTCAAAAAAGACAAATAATGAATAATATAGTTCTAATTCAAGAAGCAATCCACTTAAGTGTTTCTAGAAAAGAGGACGGAATGCCAATTAAACTTGACATGGCCAACAGTTTTGATAGAGTTCGAGATAGTTTTATTTTCAAATTTATTTATTATTTTGGTTTATCTCCCCTCTTTGTTAAGTGGATAAATGCCTATATTAGTTGTTCATGGATATCTCCCTTGATAAATGGAAGGCCCATAGATTTTTTTGAGACCTTAAGAGGGCTCTGTTAAGGATTCCCTTTATCTCCTTTTCGTTATATACTTATGGCAGAATATTTATGGCAGAATATTTGGGAAGGAAACTTTTAAAGTAAAGGGAAGAAAGAATTATTGTGGCATTCAAATCACTACAGGGGTCAAAGCTGTCAATAATGCTCAATTTGCTAATGATATTGGGTGGAGTTTATGTTATAAATGCTAGTAGATACAAACAAACATTAGATTTACTTTTACATCCCTTTGGAGGAGAGATCAGTAAAGGAAAATGCAAAATTTTTGGTTGGAATGTTTCTCCTCAACTTATGCAAAGAATCTCTCAAGTATTAGGTTTTTGCAGGAAATATTAAGTGGACATCCTTTAAATACCATGGTATTCCCATTGCTCAAAAGAGAACCAAAAATGCAGAGTGGGAAGTCATATTACAAGAATTAGAGGACAAAATTCAGAGTTGGGGTTTGAGGTGGCTAAATCCAGCTGGAAAAGATGTTTTTATAAGGTCAGTTCTTTCTTCTTTTCCTTTATTCATTGTTTTTCGTTATTAACTCCTAAAGGGAATATACAAAAATTGGATACACATATCAGAAATTTCCTGTGGTAAGGAGGAAAAATAGTAAATCGAACTTCCATTTGGTAAAATGTGAATTTGTAAAAGCTCCAAAAAGTCATGTTGGCCTTGGAATTCGATATTTCATATTAATGAATCTTTCCATGGGCACTAAAACGTTTTGGAACTTGGTATCCGAAGGATAGTCCTAGTGGAAAGATATTCCTAGTAAAAAATATATCTTCCAACCAATATTCAGGTGTCTTGATAATTATTCTTGGGAGGGAGATGGTTCAAATATTCAGAGACTCGGTAAGGTTGTTGGTATAATAATTCATGAAGGATTGTATTGGATCCTAGGGAATGGAAAACATACATATTTATGGATCGACTCTATCGTTGGTGCTGCTCCTTTGTCTCGGAATGAATACTTTATGGCAATTAAATGTTGGTTTAATGAAAATGGAATAAGAACTCTCTATGATTTGTCAAAATGGGATCATCTGGAAATAGGAATTGTTGGAAAATGATAATTATTCCTTACTCATTGAAGCCTTGTTTATAAAATAATATTCTCCAACTCCACGGGGTTGCTACAATAAGTTTAGATACAAGAGACACCGGAGGATGGGGATAAAAGGGTTACTACTTCGTAAAAGAGGGATATGAAAAATTATATAAGGAACACCAACACCCTCCTTTCTTAAGAATAAAGACTAAGATATGGAAACTAGATGGTATGCCCAAAGTAAATATATTTAGTTGGGTTTTGGCTCATGGAAACTTCTCACTTCTGATAATTTGAAAAAAAGACAAATTGTAGGCCTTTCTCAGTGTATTTTATGCAAAAAATCAGAGGAGTCCACTCCCCATCTTTCTTTTCATTGCAAATATATAAACGTTGTTTGGAACCATACAGTGAATGAAATTAAAAAATATATATGTTATGTCGGACAGTTGAAATGAATATTTATTTAATTGGAAAGATAGATATCCTATCACTCTATTTCGGAATCCTGTTGTGACCCGTATATGGTCTCCTCTCCCAAAATACGTTTTTTGGGAAGTCTGAATAGCCATAAATTATGGTAGCTTTGAAGACAAAATGATTCCAGGAGTTGATACAGTAGTCTCTGCTCGATCTCTCTTAAGTGAAGCTATTAAATGTCGTCTAAATAGAGATAATATAAATGAAACATGGTCCTTGACAGAGGCCCTTTGGATTAAAAAATATTAAATCACCTTGGGTCTCCTTCTTAGAGGATGGTAAGGCGAGCTTTGATCTCCTCTTGGCAGGTAGAAATGGATCAGAAAGACTTTGAGAATTGGATTCTAAGTCAATGGTCTCATATCCTATTCTTCGATGCATAATCAAATGGTAATCCTTGGGATGCAGCAGTGGAGGTGTTATTTTTTACCATGGAGGAAATATAGGTATGACCTATGCATGTGGTCTAGGATTTGGTACAAACAAACAATCGGAGCATTATTAACTTCACCAAGGCTTATAACAATATCTTGCTCTATAAATCTCTTCTCTAGCGGTGATTGGAGATTCGCTCTTTATCCTATCTCAAACTCAGCGTCAACATCAAATTCTGATCAGATATTCAGAAGGCCTCATTCTCGTATCATGGGACTTACTATCCAATTTCAGTCCCTTCAAATCTTTCATGTTCGAAGAGAACACAATTCCCTTATATCTGGATTAGCAAATCAAGCCTCTTCTCTTCCGAGAGGGGGTTTAATTGAATATGAAGGTCCAACTCAGCAATGTTGGATCCCATAATGTTAGATTTAATGGTAGTAACACATGCAACTGTTACTTCCTCGGTCTTCCTTTTGGACATATCATTTGGGATGTAATTGTTATTTTTCCTATTTACTCTCAGATTATAGACAAAGGATCTACTTTCAAAATTCGGGAATTTATGTAGTCAGTAAGACCACTATCCTTAGGACTAACATTGGAGTGAAATCCAGCTATTCTTTTCTTTTGTTTTGGAGAGAGGGTTCCTTCTCTCAAATCATTTCAACCTGCCCTGATGTTTGGTTGTCTTGGAGCTCTGAAACTTGGGAGATCTCTGCTCGACTTCCTGGCATTAGATTGGATGAGTTATATTCTCCACTTCCCCTCAGTTATTGCAATTCAATTGCTCTCTTATGGACTCTTTGTAGTTTAGGTTTTATAAGGCTAACTAGTGACAAGAAAGTGAAATTGTTTAAGTGTGAAGGCATTAGCCCTGTGAGATCCCTCTATTGGTGTCTTTTCATATCTATAAGTCCTAGAATATTTGGTATCTGCATTATTTCAACTCCAATGGACAATGAAAAGCAAATAGAGAATCCGTCAGAAAGAGCTTCTTAAGTTCATGAAGGCATTATTGACCTTCATTGATTGTTGAGATGCCTTAAGGAGCATTTGGAATTGTTGATTGTAGTTGTTCAACTCCTTAAATTTCTTTTTCTAATTCTAAATGGCCTTTTGGATTATTTCAACGATTCTTCTCTTCATATCTCTTGCATAAACTCTAGTTTGGAGGCTTCACATGGTAATGTGGAAGGAAATGTTTGGAATTGTATTACTAAGGTGAAATTTATTTCAAAGGCAATTAAAGATTATGATGATCTCCTTCTTAGTAAGGATTCCAAGAGTGATGAAAAAATAGAAGATTACACTAATCATGGTCTCTCTATCATTCAGATAATTCATATTATTTATGGTGGTGATAAAAATAGCTATGGCGTGCGAACGGGTGTGTCTCATTGGCGTCGATTGATATGAAGTCACTTGTTGTAAATGGAAGTCACGAGATCAAAATCCCATTACAAAAAAAAACTAATATATTTTGTGTTCGTAGAAAGCAGAGATGGTTCGCATCTCCCTTGACAAGGATGGGAATAGTCTCCGGACTTTCTTATCACACACGGTTAAGGATTTCCACCCCCTCCAAGATGGATCTTACCCCAAGTTTTTGGAAGTCGCTTTTACTAGGAGGAGAGAGCTTGTGAGGAGAGAGTCGAACAAGAGAGATTTCACGTAGACCGGTTTTGCATGTGCATCAGCGCTGCATGCAGCTCCCCCTCTGGCCTTCTTCAGCCACATTATAGCTGGAAACTTTGGATCTAATTTAAATGACTTTGGGCCTTTACCCCTGCTAGTGCTGAGATGGATCCTCCTGAAGATCCAAGCCTGGAAGAACGAAGGAAGAAACTGGATGTTAAATTTAGGGCCCTTGTGGCCTCCACGCCTCTGTCACCTTCGTCCACGAAAGATGAAGGAGATGAGGAGAGCGGGGGTAGATTGGACAGTTCACCGGCATCTAGCCATCACCAAAAACAATGGATCTCTGGGTGAAAAAAAATTGGATGACTTTGGTCTCCGAGGGTCTGTAGCACTAATTTTCTGGCAAGGGATTCTTCACATTTCTATTTGAAAATAAAAAATATAAGGACCTAATATTCAGAAGTGGGCATTACGTCATGGGTCCCCGAGGGTTATACTTAAGTCAGTGGAGTTTATCATTCGATCCAGAAAGGGATGTGCCCTCTGCAGTCCCAGTCTAGGTTCTCCTCCATCATCTACCATTTCATTGCTAGAATGATGAAATGTTGTAGGCAATAGGTAACTCACTCGACAAATACATAGACAAGGAAGAACCGAAGAGCCCTCTATTCTCCTATGCACGGATCTGTGTAGAGGTAGATTTAGAAAAGGGGCTATTGGAAATTGTAAGTCTCTGCATGGATGGCTAGGAACATGCTCAAAAAGTGGATTACGAACAGTTATTTTTCAAATGTAAGAAATGCCACGAGTACAAGAATTTTGTCAAAGACTGCCCTAAAGCAGTACATGAAAACCTAGAGAAAACTCATGAAGAAGGGTGGAAACAGGTGAAAAAAGGAAGGAAAATGGAACCAGCAAACCTCGAGACAATATATATGCAGCAATAGAATGGAAAAGCAGCAGAAAAAGGAGAAAAGGATGCCACAAAAATAACCAATTTAATATTTTGAAATTTGAAGAGGGGGGATCATAGTGAACTAAGTAACCACTGAAGAGGGCAGATCTGATCTACACGACACCTTAGCAGGCTGCAGCATTCCAACAACTTCACCTAGGAATGAAAGGCTTGAAGTAAATATGGATGACTCTCCATCGCTTGGAGAATCTTGGGATGAAAGGGAAAAGAAAGGCAGAGTTTCTTCCTTTGCGTGATCCCCTGACTCATCCTCAAATGGGTCACAAGAGATTCCTGAAACTGCACCAAATACCAGAGGAAGAAAATCACAAAGGTACCATAGAGAGTAGGAAGCGGAGAGAGAACTGGAACTCGGAAGGCAGAGGAACATTGAAGAAACAAAGCTCCTGCAAAATTACAAAAATGTAGGGAAAGGAGATGGAAGGTCTAGAGCAGGGCCTCAATCAAGTAAGAAATAATCAAAGTCGTCTCTTGGAATTGCAGAGGACTTGGTGGAGAAAACAAAGTGGAAGCCATAAAATGCATTATTAAGTCTGAAAGGCCAGACATTCTGCTTCTCCAAGAGACAAAAATGAATGATATGGAAGTTCTTGCACACTCACAACACTTTTGGACAACCAACCAAGCTAACGCTATAAGCTCCAGAGGGGCCTCAGGAGGAATAACAACTTTGTTTTCAAGCAAGTATGAGATCAAAAATGTCAATGAGAACCAACATTGGCTCCAAACTGAGTTTAAGGAAAAATATGATCCAAATGTTAGCTATGTATGCAACATGTATAGACCAACATATTGCAGAGACAAGAAAACTTTCTATAACATTCTAGCATCTCTAAAAGATGATATGGAAGGGAAAGAACTCATTATTGTTGAGGATTTTAATGCTACCAAAGCGCAGACAGAGAAAAGAGGGGGCTCCAGTGTTAGAGATCCCTATGAGGAAAACATGGAAGACCTGATCTTCAAGCTGGATCTGCTAGATCTTCCTTTAATAAATTGGAAATACATGTGGAGCAACAAAAGGACGAGTGCAGGATACATCGCGGCTAGGATTGATCGTTTCCAGGTAAGTGCCACATTCCTTCTTAGAGACCTAAATCCTGCTTGTTTTACTTTGCCCTCAGCTATTTCAGATCATAATCCGATTTCCTTGGTGTTAGCAACCTCTGTAAATCTCAGTCCCATACCCTTCCGCTTCAATGCCTGTTAGTTGCAAGAGGAAAAATCCATGGCCATTGTAAGAGAATCTTGGAGACTGTACTTCACTAGCTCTCCTAGTTACATTTGGGAGAGTAAGCTGAGAAGGGTTCGATATGATCTGAAAACCTGGGTGTAAATAGATTACAAAAGCGCCAGTAATAAGAAAATCCAACTTCAATCTGGGATGGCAGCCCTTCACTCCAAGATGGAAAAGGAGGAAATCACCCCTCTTTTCATCAGCCAAGAAAAATATTTAATTCTAAATATCCTCAACGCAACTAGATGTGAGGAAGAGGAATTGAGGGTGAAGTCTAGACAACTATGGTTAAAAGGAGGGGACAACAACACATATTACTTTCACAAGCAAACAAAAGCAAGACTCTAGTTTAACATGATCAAAGAACTTAAGGACAAAGATGAAAACAGGATGGTTGAGCGGGAGAAGATCAAGGATCATGTTTTTCAGCAGTTCAGATACCTATACATGGACAAGGAAGAGACTAATCCACTAACGTAGGCTGAAATCGTCTCAGGAATACCCTCCCTTATCATGGAGCAGGATGATAAGGAACTATCTAAACCCATTCTATAATCTGAGATCAAGGCTACCATTTGGTCTCTGCAAGCAGATAAGGCACTCGAGCTTGATGAGTTCACCATCAACTTCTATAGGGAAACATGGGATATTATCAAGGGGGATTTGAAAATAATGCTTAACTGGACAAGAAGAAAGGACAAGGTGGGGGGGAGCCACCAACTCTTCATTTCTCATGTTGATTCCAAAAGAAAGAAAGAAAACCATCACAATAGATCGCTTTGGGCCTATTTCCCTATGTAATACCTCATATAAAATCCTCTCAAAACTTTTAGCCACAAGACTCAAGAAAGTAATGGGAAGGATAATCTCGGATACTCAAGGAGGATTTATTGTCAGGCGTCAAATCCTTGATAACATCATAATTATTCAGGAAGCAATCCACACCAGCATGGAGAAAAAGCAGCAAGGTATGGCTTTAAAACTCGACATGGAAAATGCATTTAACTAAGTAAATAATTTCTTTTTATTGGAAAGCATGTCAAAGTTTGGATTTTCCCCAACGTTCATCAGATGGATTAAGGCGTGCATCAAGAGTCCATGGATTGCTCTGTTGGTAAATGGTAGGCTAACCAAGTTCTTTCAAGCCACCAAGGGAATTAGGAAAGGATGCTCGTTGTCTCCATATCCTTATCTAATGGTAGCTGACTCTCTGAGCAGGAAGTTGCAGCAACAGCAAGATCTTGGGGATCTCAAGGGTCTAAAAATTGCAAGAGGTGTTCGAGCGGTAAATCATGCACAGTTCGCTGATGATACCATACAGCTTGGTGGTGCATCCACAATCATAGCAGAAAGGTTCAACAATGTTCTCTCCACTTTCCTTAATGCTACGAATGGAAACTAAATGTCATTAAATCCAAAGTATATGGCTGGAATTGTCCTCCTGGTATCATGGCAAGGATCTCACGAATCCTTGGATTCGAAGGAATTACAACATGGAATTCGTTCAACTACCTAGGTATACCCATATTCAGGGGGGGGCGGGGGGGAAGAAGGTTGAATGGCATGGGCTGATAGATAAAATTAAAAGAAAAATCAATGCCTGGGGAACCAAATGGGTCAACCCAGCAGGAAAGATAGTCCTTATCAGAGTTGTTATCTATGCTCAACCGATTTATACTTTCTCTGTCTCAATAGCTCCTTATCGAATTATACAGGAAATCAATGGAATGATGTGGAACGTCCTTTGGAAAGGAGGAACGACGGCCAATAGCAAAAAATTCAATCTAGTTTCCTAGGATGTAGTGTGCATCCCAAAGCAATTTGGTGTTGTGGGAGTCAGAGACCCACAGAATATCAACCTGGCGCTTGGGGAAAAATTCTATGACGAATTTGCACTAGAGAAATGATATGGTGGAAAACAGCCCTGCACAAGAAATATATGTCAGGCAACAGAAGGAGGTGCATGGAAAGAATGAGCACGAGCAGAGATGGGTCTCCAATTTGGGAGCTCTGCAAAAAATCTAAATTTTTAATAAAAGATAAAATTTACTGGACTATTGGGAATGGAAAAAGAATTAGAATTTGGCAGCATAAACTCGGTTTGAAATTGCCAACAGACTACTGCTAGGAGCTAAGAGATCTGAAAAACTAGTGTGAGCTCAACAATTACAGGATGCTTTGGGATATTTTTGAATGGATGGGATGTGGCCGCTGGAATGGGTGGAAAAATGTGGAGCCTCCAATGCACCTGCAGGAAGACTTCAGATCGCTCCTTTCGCTCATGCATGGGCAAGCACAAACGCAGATAAATGCTACTGACAGTCGTGGATGGGGGAAATCTGGTGTTTACACTATAAAAGAAGGATACCGCATGGTTTATAAAAAGAAGAACATGATAATAAAATGCAACAGGTGGAATAAAATCTGGAGCATAGATGGATTGCCAAAGGTAAATTTCTTCTTCTGGATCCTAGCTCACCAGAAAGCTCTGACAGTCGAGAACCTGAGAAAGAGAGGGATCGTAGGTCTGTTACGATGCATATTTTGCAAAGAGGAGG
This sequence comes from Pseudotsuga menziesii, assembly GCA_001517045.1. Lineage (NCBI taxonomy): Eukaryota > Viridiplantae > Streptophyta > Pinopsida > Pinales > Pinaceae > Pseudotsuga > Pseudotsuga menziesii. The sequence goes on along the minus strand of LPNX010729775.1, from coordinate 574,933 downwards.
AGGAAATATTAGTGCATGTATTCACAGAGTGTAATTTCACTCAGAAAGTCTGGAGCAAGGTTCTCAAAGAACTGAATATGAATATTACGTTGCCAACAAATTGGAATGACATTTTTTTCAGCTGGAATGATTACTATCAAGGTTCATTGAATAAAAATCCAGACTTTGCCAGAGCATGGGATGCTTTCCCAAGGTTTGTATGCTGGAAAATCTGGAATGCAAAGAACAAGGAGATATTTGAAGGGAAAATCGTCTGTATTAAAAAAGTCTCTGCCGCAACAAAGAATTTATGGGTGGATACTTTATCCACAAGAGGAATGAAAAACATAATAAATGAACCTATTACAGTGGAAGAAAGAGCTTGGATGGCTGACATCCTTTGGAATCCCTCCCCATGTAGTAATCCATCAAAGAAATCGGGACTTTCGTGCTAGCAGGACAGGACGAGTGCAGAGGAACTGAATAATTGGAGGAAAAATATAGGAATCAATTCATTGTTCTTTGATGGTGCTTTGAAAGGCAATCCAAGTATTGCTGGTGTAGGTGGAGTAATTTTTTACTACAAAGGGAGAAAGCAAAAAGAGTATTCCTGGGGCATTGGGAGGGCAACAAACAATGGAGCGGCATGGTATGCTTTATCCAAAGGTTTGGAGCTGGCTAGAGAAATGGGGATTGAGGAAATGAGCGTAATTGGAGACTCTTTAGTTGTCATTGGGGAAGCAAGAAAAATCTCCAGAGATTGGAAAACTCCTTCTACAAAGATGCATCGTATGCTTCTCTGTTTAGTCAAAAAATTCAAATCCATTACCTTCCTGCATGTTTTGAGAGGACAGAATCATCAGGCAGATAATATGGCAAATAAAGGGGCTGACTTGAACTGTGGGGTTTTGGAAAAGGATAGTGTCATCAGCAAAAATGTTTGGATACATTAATTTCTGATTTGTTTTTAATGCATTGTTTCTGTATTTTATTGCTTGGGCAATTTGTTAGAAGATATAGCACTCATAGTATAGGGAATCTCCATGTCAGCTATAAGCTAGAGAAGGAGGATCAAGGAGAAAGGGATGATGTCTTGATAAGGGGACAATCCGCTTTGTTTTTTGTATTCACATTCATTTTCTTATAATAAAAAAGAGAATCACAATTGTTTCCGTCAAAAAAAAAGTCATGACAATTAGTTTAAAGGCTCTAAAGAAATATAAGATGTTGGTTTTGGCTGAGAATCTGCAGCAAAGGTTAACGGCATCATCTGGAGAGTCTGCATTAAATGATGGTTTAGTGTCTATGTTTCGAGCCATTCTTGGCTCATCATCAAGACATTATCAATGCCTGAGAAATCTTCAGATCTCCAATTCATATAAATATAGATATAGAACAATCACAACTAACCGACACTAAGGTTTGTTGATTTAACGACAATTAGTTTTAATGTTTATTTTTTAATAATAATTAGATATTAAGACATTATTTATTATTTATTTCTTACTATTCCTTAATATAGTATATTATATTCCTTAATATAGTATATTATTTTCTTAGTTGTAAAATTTTGTTTATAAAATGCTTTATTTAAGTTGCTATTTATTGGTTTTTAATGTATGTTTTTTTAACTATTAATTGTATATTAACCTATGTTTATTGAAATTCATATTATTTAATTATAAATTATTCATTTTTATTATAATTTGTTTTGTTAAAGTTTATTAAAATATTTTTAATAATTATTATTAAATTATCTTAACGTGATACTATTATTACTATTATTATATGTTGAGTTTTTTACTTCATTAATCTATATTATGTTTTTTATAGCTTATATGTTAGTTCTAATGAAAAGTTGTTTAATCTTATAGGTTTTAGGTTAGTTTTGATAGGTTTTGCCAATTTAGGTTATTAATTAGTTTGGCTTCATTTAGTGAGGTTAGGAATCCACGACCTGCTAATGGTTAGGCCATCATCCTTGTTTAAACAGGTTGGGTTTTGTTATGATCTTGATAGCCTCCCTAATCCTTCTTGAGGACCAATCATCCACTTGAGAGAGGACTTTCATGTATTCTATCCTAATTGGGTGTTTCATGCCATGGGAGTGTTCAGCCAAAGCAAATTTATGTGTTCTACCTAGCCGGATGTCTGTACAATGTTCTTTAACCCTATTTCGGATGGATCTCCCCGTTTCACCAATGTAGGCTTTCCCGCATTCACACGTAATCATGTAGACACCCTTTTTTAGGGAAGGATCTATAAGGTCTTTAACTAATTTTAGGAGCCTTCTGTGGTTATTAAGCGGTGAGAACACATAGTCGATACTTTTCTTCTTCAAGTGTCTCACTATCTTGTATGTTACACCTTGTATGTATGGAAGAAAATCCTTGTGTCCCCCACCTTCTTTTCTCTTAGCTCTTTAGGTTTTTCAGTTTTGGCGAAAGCTCTTCTGATTTTATCTGAGTCATACCCATTACTTAGGAACACATTATGTAAGTGTTCCTTTTCATCTTCTATGTGCTCTGTATCCGAGATCATTATGGACTTGGTGATCAGTGTGTTCAGGACTCCCATTTTTTGTTGTTGATAATGGTGAGAGAGGGCATGAATATATTTCTCGGTGTGGGTTTTCTTTCTGTAAACTTTATGAGATACACCCCCATCTTGTTTTCTAATAATCAGTGTATCAAGAAATGGAAGGCAATTACTCTCCTCCATCTCCATTGTAAATTTAATGGAGTCGGATTATTTGTTAAGGTGATCCACAAATTTAACCAGCTCCTATCTACCATGTGCCCATATTATGAATGTATCATCCCGGTACCTAGACCACCACTCGGGTTTTGAATGTGTCATGCTTAGAGATTTTTGTTCAAATTTTTCCATGAAGAGGTTGGCTATAATTGGTGAGAGGGGAGAGCCCATGGAGACACCACAAGTTTGTTTGTAAAGTTCTCCTTGAAAGCTGAAAAAGGTGGATCTAATACATAAGCCTACTAAGTTAGTTGTTTCTTGGTCAGTAAGGTCCTCGATGACTTTAATTTCCTCGTTTATGGGTATCATTGTGAAGAGGGATACGATGTCTAGGCTCAGGAGTATCGCATTCTCATCCATATGTCGGTTTTTAATTTTCTCAATGAAGACTGAGGAGTCTTTGATAAAGGAGTTTGTGTTCCCCACTAGAGGCTTTAATTTGTTTGCAAGGAATTTGGAAAGCCTATAGGTAGGGGAGCCTATGGTATCTACTATGGGTCAAAGAGGAATACCCGGTATGTGGATCTTGGGGAGTCCATATATCCTTGGAATCAATGGATCAGAAGTAAGGAGTTTTTTCTTAATTACATCATCTATGGACGATCTCTTTATGGTCTCCGCCACTTCTTTTGTAATGCGACCAAGAGGATTCCTATTCAATTTTTTATAGCAGCCACTTAGATCCAAATGGGATTTCATCTTCAACACATAGTCTTCTTTGTTGAGGATAACCGTAGCTCCTCCTTTATCCCCCTTGAAGATGACAATTTGATCATTCTTTCTGAGTTCCTTGAGGGCCCTGTATTCTTCATTGGAAATGTTGTGTTTAGGTGGTTTGGCTTTCCTTAGAGTAAGAGCACAATTCTAACGAACCTCTTCAACTTCATTTTCAGGAAGACGTTTCATGCTTTCTTCTATGTTGCAAATGATATCTTCCACCAGAACCTTTTTGGGGGCAAAATGATATCACAGCGATCAGGATGATGTCTGCGATCTTAGGAGCGATCTGGTTGGGATATGTTAGGGGGGAGTGTAAGAAGACTATCATGATGGCTATCGTGATGCTTAGGGTGGGTATCATGAAGGCTGTCAACTTGGGCGTTATCGTGTTGTATTAGGATATTAATGTTATTTGGTTGGGTACAATCTGTTTGGGGGATGATAGGAAAAAGGGTAGGATGGATATCGTGAAGGGTGTTAAGATGGCTATCATGATGCTCAGGTTGGGTATCTTGAAGGGTGTCAACTTGGGCGTTATCTGGTTGCCCGCGATCTGGTTTGGGAACGATAGGACAAAGGGCAGGATGGTGACTTTTTACCCTACAATTTGACTTGTGTTGCGGATCATCCACAGATTGATGTTCGTTGAGGGTACTTTGTGGATCATCCGCAGGTTTATCATCCACATCTTGATCAAAATTCAGGACGTTTTGGTTGTTTTGTTATCGTTATAGCCTTGCGATCTTCATTTTATGTTTGGTAGTGGTCTTTATATAGACTGCATTGGCTCTCAAAAATGAACCATCCCAATAATCCCAAATATCTTTGTCAAGCATGTGTGATAACCGGAGGTGAAGTTCATAGAGTTCATCATCTAGCTTATTCAAGGAAGAATGCAAACCTCTGATTTGGTCGCGAACCAGCATCAAACTCATTTTGTGGAACAGGTGATTATTACGGTTGCATCTAAGGACGTGTGAAACCCTAGCAAATGTCAGAATAATCTGATTGTTTCAGCATTTTTTAAGAAATGATAGATGAGCAATTTTCTTGATTTTGGAGATTTGGATCTTCTCTAGGCATCTTAGACTTCTCAGGATATCTGCTCTGTACCGGCTACCAATGGTTTTGGCTGAGAATCCACAGCAAAGGTTAATGGCATCATCTAGAGAGTCTATGGTAAATAATGGCTTAGTGTCTATGTTTCGAGCCATTCTTGGCTCATCATCAGGACATTATCGATGCCTAAGAAAATCTTCAGGCCTCCAATTCATATAAATATAGATATAGAACAGTCACAACTAGTCGACACTAAGGTTTGTTGATTTAATGACAATTAGTTTTAATGTTTATTTTTTAATAATAATTAGATATTAATACATTATTTAATCTTTATTTCTTACTATTCCTTAATATTAGTATATTATTTTCTTAGTTGTAAAATTTTATTTATAAAATACTTTATTTAAGTCGTTATTTATTGGTTTTTGATGTATGTTATTTAATTATTTATTATATATTAACCTATGTTTATTAAAATTCAAATTATTTTATTATAAATTATTAATTTTTATTATAATTCGTTATTGTTAAATTTATTAAAGTATGTTGTTTTGATAATAAATATTAAATTATCTTAACCTAATACGATTAATACTATTATTATATGTTGAGTTTTTTGCTTCATTAATCTATGTTATGTTTTTGTTTTATTTTTTTTTCCAAGAAAAAAAAGCGTAATTTTTATTCATCTTTCGAGATCAAAATTACATTCAGTATATTCACATCCAGGTGAATTCCAAAATCCAAAAAAATGGATCCAAAATATAGACTATCCAGTCTTCTGTAAGAGAAAAAACACAAAAGCAAGCACTTAAGCTTTTTGAAAATATAATGATATACAGAGATATCATTCCTCCAAAATAATGACAGCATACAACCATCAAAATCACTGTAGTGTCGTGTTCTGTCCAAAAAACCAGAACTCAAAAAAACTAAATCCGATATATACATCAAAAAACACTGTAAAATCCATATACATTCCAGAAACAGCGAGCGTAAATATCCCAAAGATGAGATCCATTAACTGCCATCGAGAACATCTGTCTATATACTATGAGAGCATATGTAAACTCAGCAATAAACAGGGATCAAGGATATAAAACAGTAAACTGGCAGCTCACAAATGTTCAAAACGGTGATGAACAGCAAAATCAAGCCTGTCAGCAAAACCCATCTGAACCAACTGAAAGTGTCATGAACTGTCCAAACCTGTTTTGA
>LPNX010729775.1:532688-564033 GCA_001517045.1 Pseudotsuga menziesii | reverse complement strand
TTTAAACTCCGGCGACAGTCCAAACTACCACCATACCATCGCGTCCATTGAAAAAATAAAAGGAAGAATTACGTTAATCAAGAAAACCTCACGAAACGGAGCTCCCCCCATCAGGACTCATTATAGAAGCCATCAAAGTTCAGGTCATGTTTTTGTTTTATTAAAGGTTATAGTTTATATGTTAATTCTAATGAAAAGTTGTTTAATCTTATAGGTTTTATGTTAGTTTGACACGTTTTGCCATTTTAGGTTATTAATTAGTTTGGCTTAAGTTAGTGAGGTTAGGAAGCCATGACCTGCTGATGGTCAAGCCATCATCCTTGTTTAAACAGTTGTGGTTTTTTACGATCTCGATAGCCTCCCTAATCCTTCTTGAGGACAAATTATCCACTTGAGCAAGGAATTTCATGGCTTCTATCCTGATTGGGTGTTTCATGCCATGGGAGAGTTAAGCCAAAGAAAATTTATGTGTTCTATCTAGCCGAATGTATGCATAGTGTTCTTTAACCCTGGTTCGAATGATCCTTCTAAGGATGAAGGTGCATAGGCTTCCATGGATTAATACTTAGACATTGATGATGATAGTCTTGTTGTGGATATTGATGAATAAAAGTTCGCGAGTAATTTTAAAGACCAAATTGATGAACTTCATCATGTTCAGTCTTCTGATGAAGGTTCTGGTGGTTTATTTGTCCATACATGGAAATTTTTTGTAAGCTTTTTGTCAATCAAGCTGTGAGAATTTATAGTAAATCTGGAAATTATGTTTTTGGTCAAAAGAATTTTATTCGATGGATGACTGTAACTAAATATTTGTTTTCTCTAGACTTTGAAAAAACTATGACTTATTTGAGGATTTTTGTAATGCTTTGTTGAATGTATCCAACCTTTTAATATGAAACTGATCATAACCGTCAATGTTATAAAAAAATGTCAAGGATGGATTTTTTGCATTTTATTGATAAAGATTGATAACAACTTAATAGAACAAATGAAAACACAACCAAAAATGGGAATTAAATCCAAAATATTGAAATAGAGAAGAAGTGGAACCCAAAAAATGGTATTCAGTAAGAGATTTTTTAGGGTGTGTTGAAACCTCAACAAAAAGCAACACACTAAATGAATCTCTGATTTTTATATTAAAGATAAGAACATAGAAAATGTCTAACTTGAAAAAGTTAAAAGTTGTTAGTTTTTCTAATCTAATTAACTTAATTAGGATCTTTATATTAAAGAATAACAAACACATAAAGATACACAAGATAGAGCAGATACACAAGACACAAATATTTTCACCAGGGAAATCATAAAGGAGAAACCCCACAAACTTCCTCAAAATAGTTATGTCACTAAGACAACATCACAATATCGAAAATCCCAATAAGAAGAAGTCTTATGCAACTCTCTCTCTCCTCCTTATCTCTCTCTCTCTCTCTCTCTCTCTCTCTCTCTCTCTCTCTCTCTCTCTCTCTCTCTCTCTCTCTCTCTTCTCATGCAAACTTGAGTGATTGTGAGTGTGTATAAATGAGGGAGGGAGGCTCCCTATTATACCCTTCAAGTGGCTGACCTCCCAACTTGATTGGGGCAACCTCTAACCCTAACAAGGTCGACTTCTCCTAGAGAGACTCCAAAAGCATATTACATAATAGTATACAAGGCACTATTTCCCTGATTTACAACGAAGGTTGTACCTCAACGACCATGTACAATAATGACATCTTTAAAGGAGGGAAACACATATTCAATGGGGGTACAACAACATATAATGATAATATGCATCAAAATATATTCTGAAATTACAAATACAATAACACACCCTCTTATCTAGGAAGGTATTCTCTCTCTCACCACATTCATCAACATATCTAGTCAAGTCATCATCACAAAGTCATCGTTAGAGCTGTTGCCATAATCCTCATCTTGTCGATAATTGAATAGTACTATCTATCATCGAAAGTTTCTACAGAGCCAACTTTGTTTCATACTGGGTTTAGGCCTATTCCTCATCCAGATATTCATCATATTCACAATCAAACCATCGTGTAGGTACAACATATGACCATTCATTACATTTCCACTGCAATCACCTATGTCTCCTACCGTCATCTCATCGTATACAGATCATCTCATCATCTTGCACAAAACAAAGCAAATAGAGCACGCAGAGCACAACCCAAATGCATATCACCTGCATTCTACCAATATAGGATCTTTCATGTCACCAAGACAACCTACAACTTCCACTATCCGAGAATCGCCTAGGAGCACACCAATTGCATTATGTCTCTCCTCATCTCCAACATGGGAACACACACATACAAGGACTGATTGCAACTGAACAACCTATGCACCATGCCAAGATCTTTTCCATTCCAGTTCAACCTCAAGGACTTATTACATTCGAACAACCTGCATCTAGGATATTTTCCGTTTGGATAACCTTCCAGGATTTATTATATCCAAGCAACCTGTGTACCGCGCCAAGATATTTTTCACTCTAGGACAACCCACAAGACTCATTACATCCAAACAACCTGCATCCTACACTAGTATCTTTTACACTTTAGATAACCTATACTAGGGCTAAATACATCCAAGGATAACCTATGTACTACGCCAAGACTGGTTACATCCGAGGACAACCTACAAGACTGATTACGTCTAAGAAACCTGCATCCTACGCCAGGATATTTTCCACTTGGACAACCTGTCTCTTTTTCCCATCTGAGATATCATGCATCTGCATCTTATGGTATCTTGTAATTCTAGCATAGTAGCATGCCATGATATTTTATGTTTCTTAAACAACCTGCAGCTCTGAATATGCTAAAACATGTTACTCCCTCTTTCGAGGGGCCTCATTCTGGATCACACCAAGTCTTTCTATGATGTACTCGAACTTCGCTTTAGCTAGAGACTTGTTCAATACATTGGTTATCTGCTCGCATGTTTCCATGTATTAGATCTTCACTGCTCCTCTCTGCACCATGTCCCTAATATAGTGGAACTTGATATCGATGTGCTTTGACTTGTCATAGAACACCCGGTTCTGCGACAACTTCATGCAAATCTGGTTGTAGCAAGTCGCATCTATCTAAATATAAAAATAAATAAAAAATTATTAGCTTCTACATCCATACTGCCTCACAACTATCCGAGCAAGTGGAAACACACTCTGCCTTGGTTGTACTAAGTGTCATGCAGGACTGCTTCCTGCTAAACTAGGAGATCATGATGGATCACAAACTGAATGAGAAACCCAAAGTGCTCTTCCTATCAGTGGTGCTACCTACCCAATCCAAATCAACATAACCATGCAAGTTAATCTTCTGATTCACATCATACTTGAGCCCATAATCCATTGTACACTTTAAGTACTTCTATACATGCTTTGCAGCAACCAGGAGAACATGTCTCGAATTTGTCAAGAAATGGCTCAAGATGTTCACAGCAAAGCATATGTTCGGTGTTGTATTCGCCAGGTACATCAATTAACCAACCAACTGACGATACAGCTTGGCATCAACTGACTCTGATGAAGCATCACACATAAGCTTCAAGTTCGATGCCATAGGTGTGGCTATCGCCTTACAGTCCAGCATTCTGAATCTTTTCAGAATATCCACTGCATACTTTCCTTGACCAAGGAAGATTCCATCTATATTTTTCCATGCCTCCATGCTTAATACGTAGTCCATCATCCCTAGGTCTTTCATTTTGAACTCATTAGCAAGCTTCTTCTTTGCATCTACAATGAGTTTGTACACTCTTGTCAGGAACATGTCATCGACATATAGCGGGACTATCACCGGTCTTCCATCTTCAACCTTGAAGTAAATTTTGGAATCCGCTTTACTCTTAGTAAATACTAAGCTCATTAGGAAGTTATCCATCTTGTTGTACCATGTCTTGGGTGCCTGTTTCAATATGTATGAGGATTTCTTCAATTTGCACACATGAGTCTGCCTGTCATGTGTCTTGAATCCCAATGGTTGTTCTACATACACTTCCTCTTCAACTACATTGTTAAAGAATGTTGTCTTGGTGTCCATATGGTGTATCTTCCATTTCATTACTACAACCAATGCAAGTATGGCTCTATTGGAAGTGTACCTTGCTACAAGTACAAATGTCTCCTCGTAGCCTATGCCTTCTTTTTGTGACAATCCTCATGTCATGAATCTTTCCTTGTGTTTCTCAATGCTATTGTATGCAACATGCTTGATCTTGTAGATCCACTTCGAAGTCATCAAGGACTTACTTTTCGGTCTCGAAACTATCTCCCAGACATCACTCTTCATAATCGACTGGTGCTCCTCGATCATTGCATCCTTCCATTCTTTCATTTTTTCATCCTCTTCATAGTTGGAAGGATCCTTGTCAATGACATCACACAGAAGGGCCACATAGTTGTTGTAAGGTTTTGGTATTTTCCTTTCTCTTTGCATCCCATAGGGAGAACCATACCATTTTGTTTCTTGTATGAGTTATGTTGGTTTTCTCTTATGGGAGTCCTTATCGTGAAGTGTCTCTACAAGCTCTTATGGTTCTGCAATGTCATGATCCTCATGGAATTCTGGAATTGCTTCTTCAATTTATGTACCTCAGACTCTCGTTCCTTCAGGTTCCTCGACCTCTTCAATATGTAGCTTCCTAGATCTAGATTATGTCTAGTCTTCATTAAATAATACATCTCTACTGATGTCAATCTTCTTGAATCATGGGAAGTATATTCGATAGGCCTTTGAAGTATCACTGTATCCTACGAATATTCCCTTCTTTCGTGAAGGATAAAGCTTTGTCCTCTTCTCTTTTGGGATGTGTGTGTATACGGGGCAGACAAATATCCTGAGATGCATTATTTTGGCTTCTCTCATGAGAAAGCCTCTTCAAGAATATTATTGTCGAGTACTCGATCAAGAGTACGATTATGTACATACACAATTATCCTTGTTGCTTTCTCCCAAAGGTGCATTGGAAGATCTTGATCATGTAGCATTACTTTTGATGCTTCCATTATAGTTTGGTTCTGTAACATTCTCGACCCTCCAAACAACAAAGAGGACTCTACCATGCCATTAGCCAACCAGGAAACTAGCCCCGTGAACATGTGCATACATAAAAACTGAAATAAAATGCATAGAAGTAAAGATGCATACATGGTTATCATACAGCGAAAGCAAAACCATACATCCAAGCCTTCAACATGTTCATCATTATTCATTAAACAGTAATATAATTGTAGAGAAGAAATAGTCAAGAATACTTATCTTATGAGGAATTCGTTCCGCAACCAGCTACGCCGCTACAACGTTCCACCCAACCATAGGCCAGCGTGCTCCTTAATCTCTCAGCAACGCTGCCACCCCTGAGTCGGGCATGATCCGCCAAGGAATAAGGAATAAGCAGGCTTACACATAGCCAAGGATACATAAATCAACCAAGCCAACACAATTGGGTTTATCAGGCCATCAACAAGACAGCCAAGCCAACATGGCTGGGTTTATCAGGCCATTAAGGAGCTGGGAAAAGCTGAATGCTAAGTTGGTAATCTCATTGAAGAGCTAAGGACACCTACACCAGAACTAGCCTGACTTCTAGGACACCCACACACACCCAACACAAGGAAATCATTCCCTTCTTTGCTACACAGTCCCTCAGGCCCTGACCTCCCTTCCAGTGCTATTCAGGGGTTGTGGAGAAGAAATCCAACCCTCTAGCTCTGTCTGTGTGGCTCCCAGTCACACTAGGTTTATTAAGCATACCTCAACCTTCATTCCCACTCCAACACAGTCCGAAGAGCAACCACTGCATGCACGCAGCAAAACCAAGCAATTCACAGCTCTGTGAGAAACAAAAGAAAATAGGATGGCAACCAAAAATAATGAACGCACCTCAGGACAAGCAAAGTGATTCAAAGTTGTTCTTGGCCCTAGGATGGCCAAAACAACTCAGCAACAACCCAAAACGTAATTGCCCCCACAGCAAACCAAAACCGCGGATTAAACCAACAACAACCAAATTCATGGATGAACCAACAGTAACCACAACGTGAATGAACCTACAGCAAAACCATAATTCATGGGGAGAACAACAGCAAACCCAAATCGTGAATGGCTCCTTCACAATAAAATTCGTGGGTGACAGTAAACGGTTTCTCCAGCTCTCTGCGTGAGGAAAACAATGAAGAAAATCCTATGCGTGAGGATGAGCAAGAATGGTGTAATGGGTAGTGGTTTCCCTACCCACATGAAGATGGAGAGTCTGCCGGTGGAGTGGGCATGTGGGCAAGGACTGACAGTCCTACCACCCACCACTTCCCAACAATAACTTCCCAACTAACATCAAGGTTTATTTTAATGGCTGACACATGGCCTTTCCCCATAGGCTCAAGGTTTAACAATTCCCCCTCCTTATCCTTAGGAAAATCATGCCCTTTTCATTATGGTTGCATTGACATAGCTGGTTGGGGTTCATTTTAATTTAAGTGCATATTTACATGATGCCAAAATTGTAATGTGCCATATATCATGATATACCATCGGCAACGATTTCAATCGCTAAACCATAACACAACCAAATAAAAACCGGGGTGTTACATTCCCCTCCCCCTTCAATAGCACTATCCTTAGTGCTTTACAAAATTTGAACAAAATGCTACACTGGTACCACCTCATTGTTCCGCAGAATTGAACAAAAATGGATGTGCCAATCGCATGGCATCCTCCAACTCCCACGTAGCCTCTTCAGGACCGTAGTGCTCCCATTGCACCTTTACCTGCCCTATGGCTCGGTTCCGGAGCATTGTGAACTTCCTGTCAAGGATGTGCATTGGCTCGATTTGGAACTCTCCTTTGGGTTCCACCTGAATCACATCCCAATTTATCACATGGTTAGGATCATGTACATATCTCTTAAGCAAAAAAACATGAAAAACATTATGAGCTCTAGTTCTAGCAGGCAATGCAAGTCTATATGCAACTGACCCTATTCTTTCAAGCACTTCAAACGGCCCACAATATCTTGGTGATAGCTTGGCACAACTTCCAAGCTTTAAGGAACTCTTCCTTGCCCTCACTCTGAGGTAAACATGATCCCAACACGGAACTCCTTGTTCACCCTATGCCTATCTGCATAGCTTTTCTGTCTGTCCTGTGCTGCTTTCAGCTTCTGCCTGATCTTTACAACTTCTTGCTCCATCTCCTTAAGCAGCTATGGACCAATCACAACCCTGTTCACTGGATTATCCCAAGTCACTGGTGTCTTACACCTTCCATACAAAGCTTCATACGGACTCATCTCTAAGGATGCCTACTATCCATTGTTATAAGCAAACTCTACCAAGTGTAAGTAATCCTCCCACTTGGCTGGTTTGTCCATCACGTACATGCAAAGCATATCTTCCAACACTTGATTAACTCTCTCTATCTACCCATCTGTCTGAGGATGGTATGCAGTGCTGAAGTTTAGCTTTGTACCCAAATCTGCAAACAACCCCTTCCAAAAATTGGAAGTGAACTTGACATCTCTGTCAAAGATTATTGCTTTAGGAAATCCATGCAATTTGAAAATCTCCTTCATGAATATCTTTGCAATGTCATCAGTCGTATGCATAGACTTAAACGGTATAAAATGTGCTCCCTTTTTCAACCTGTCCACCACAACCATGATGGAATCATGTTGTCTCCAAGTCATCGGCAATCCTGTAATAAAATCCATGGAAATAACTTCCCATTTCCATTCTGGAACTGGAAAAGGTTGTAACAAACCTGTTGGGTGTTGATGTTCAACCTTTACCTGCTGACATTTCATGCACCTTGAAATGTATTCAACCGTGTCCTTTTTCATTCTTGGCCAAAAGTACTGTTTTTTGGTTGTAGCAATTGTCTTCTGGTATCCTGGGTGACCAGAATATGGAGCTTGATGGATTTCATCCATAACAACTCTCCTCAAATCTGCTACATTTGGAATATAAAGTCTACCTTTATAAGTAAGAATTCCATCTTCTTCCAATTTATATCCCTCATACCTCTTCTCAAGACTTTGCTGCTGCAATTTGTCTTTTACCAGCTCATACAATTCATCTCCAGCAATACAATTAACAATATGTTGCCTCAAATCTTATTGGAAAATACTAAGAGATGACACTTGCATTTCCTGCATCTTCCTGCTAAGTGCATCAGCTACCCTATTCTCTTTTCTCTTTATGTGCTTGATTTCAAAATCAAACTCACATAAAAACTCCAGCCATCTTGCTTGCCTAGCATTCAGAGTAGGTTGATTAAATAGATACTTCAGACCACAATGGTCTGTCCTAAGCTCAAATCTTCTACCCATCAAGTAATGCCTCCACATCTTGAGAGCATGTACTATGGCTGCAAGCTCTAGATAATGAGTGGCATAGTTCTTCTCATGCTCCTTCAGCTTTCTCGACTCGTAGCATATCACGTGGTTGTCTTGTATAAGGACTCCTCCAAGCCCTTGTTCACATGCATCGGTACACACCACAAAATCTTTCTCTGGATCTGCAACTTTCAATACAGGTGCACTGGTGAGAATATTTTTCAACTGCTGGAAGCTTTCTTCATACCTCGATGCCCATTCAAACTTGATCCCCTTCTTTTGCAAAGAAGTGATGGCATGTGCAACTTTGGAGAATCCTTCAATGAATCTCCAGTAGTATCCTGCAAGTCTCATAAAAGATATTACATCTATCACATTTCTTGGAGTAGGCCAATTCATAATGGCTTCAATATTTTCAGGGTCCACAGATATACCCTCCTCTGAGATAATGTGACCCAAATACTAAATTCTATCTCTATAGAAGTCACACTTGCTCAGCTTTGCATACAGTTGATGATCCCTGAGCAATTACAGTGTCAATCTCAAATGCTCTTCATGCTCTTACTCATTCTTAGAATAAATAAGAATGTCATCAAGGAAAACAAGAACAAACTTGTCCAAATACCTGCTGAAGACACTATTCATAAGGCACATAAATGTAGCGGGTGCATTTGTGAGACCAAATGGTACCACCACAAACTCATAATGTCCATACCTTGTTCTAAAGGATGTCTTATGAATGTCTTCATCCTTTATTCTCACCTAATGATAACCAGACCTCAAGTCAATCTTGTAAAATACCCTTGCTCCTCTCATTTGATCAAAGAGGTCATCAATCCTAGGAAAAGGGTATTTATTCTTCACAGTAAATTTGTTCAACTGTCTATAATCAATACACAACCTAAGTGCACCATCTTTCTTCTTTACAAATAGAACTGGTGCTCCCCAAGGAGACACACTCGGCCTGATATACTTCTTTTCCAACAACTCTTGTAGTTGCATCTTCAACTCTAGCATCTCTGGTGTACTCGTCCTGTAGGGTGTCTTGGACACTGGTGCTGCTCCTGGAAAAAGTTCAATTGTGAAATCAATGTCCCTCTTTGGGGGAAGGCCAAGAATCTCATCAGGAAACACATCCTTGAATTCCTGTGACACCTGATAGTCCTCCAACCTAGGAGTTTCATCCCCTTTTGCCTCCAAAATATGAGCTGCATACAACTGGCAACCCTTCCTATAGAATTTCTTCAACTGCATGGCTGAAACCTGTCGGACTGAAATCACCTTTGGAATACCTCTCACAACTACTGGGTTCCCTTCTTCATCCATGCATTCAAAAGTCTTATTATAATAGACAAGCTTTACCCTGTGAGTTTCTAACCAATCCATTCCAATGAGAACATCATAGGAGCCAAGTGGTAGAACATTTAGATCAACACAAGTGACCAATCCATTTATGACCAATGGACATTTCTCTACCACTTCACTAACCTTTCTCTTAGTTCTAGTGGCTAGCTGAACTAACCAAGATTTCCTATGCTTTACTTTCTTAAAGGCACAAATCTCCACTACTCTAAAAGTAATGTAACTGTGAGTAGAATCGGGGTCAATCAAAATAGAAACAGATTGCTCAACAATCTTACATGCAACTTCAACCACATTTGACTGGTGATCTTCCTGGTGGTCCTCCAGTGCTGCATAAATCCTAGGGACTCCCCTTGCTGCTTGACCCACTGTTTCTACTTCTTGAATGTTGTAAGTTGGCCTTGCACTCTCATTCTCGAGTGGACAATTTTTGCGCATGTGGGGTCCTCCACATTTCCAACATTGGAGTGGCCCTCTATTATGTTGTGGATCTTTAGGCTTTTCTCCTATCACCCCGATTGGTTTACTTGCAGCTTGGGATGGCTTCTTCTGTTGATTCCTGAAGTTAGAAGGTTTGAAACCTTTCTTTCTTTGGTCAAACTTCTCATTCTTCTTATCCTTCCATGCCTTATGGTAATCAGGTTTACCTTTGCTTTGCTCATAGCAATACTTAGCCTCTGCTTCTTCAAGAGTTCTAGGTTCATAAAACTCAATTCTATCTTTGTAAGACTGAGGTAATCCACTCAAAAAATGCTATACCTTCACCTTTTCATCTTTGATGTACGTGACATACCTCAACATCTCAAAAAAATTATTTGCGTACCCTTCCATGGTCTGCTGTCCCAATCTCAGCTCATAGAACTCCTTAATCTTGTCATCATAATACATGTTAGAGAGGTACTTCTGCTTGAAATACTTCTTGAATTGTTTCCACTTAAGCCTCCTTTCATTGATCTTCTTTACTTGCTTGAAGTGCTCCCACCAAATGGATGCCCTTCCATTCAGATTGAATATGGCAACCCTTTCCTTCATGTTTCCTAAATAATCCTGAACTTGGAAGTACTTCTTTATCAAAAGAAGCCAAGCTTCAGCCTCTTGTCCAGTCTTTACCTCACCATCAAATGTAGGAGGTTTAGCCTTCTTAAATTCATCCTGAGAGCGATCCCTATGGTGTCTCCTTCTCTTTCCTAATCCTTTACGACAAGAAGAGCCTGAATCCCCGCTGGATTCTTCGGAGTCAGATGATCCACTAGAAGTCCTTCTTCTTCTCCTAGTACTGCTCTTGTTGCCTTCTGGTTTTGTTGTACCCCACCCAGAGTCTATCTTTCTTTGCAAGTCTGTCAAACTCTGCAACATAGCAACATTCAACTGATGTTGCTCTTCCTGGGCTTTAATCAAGCTTCGCATGGTGGCTGCAACATCTGACGGTGTCTCTTGGAATATCCTTCCATTATACTCTATGTCATCATTTCCATTATAGACATTTTCTCCCATCGGATCTCTCACACGCTCGTAGGAATCCTGAGCATCATATCCATCATGGGTTCTCATAACTGAACCACCACTTACTTTACCAAACTGCACTACCTGGAATACTGCCCTTGAAGGTGTCTACGATTCTGCACACATGTTAGTAACACAATCGTTAGCAACACAACTCTTAGCTGCATAGCATTGATATAAATCAGAATTACTTACCTTCTCCCGAAAAAAAAATCATAAAATGACAATTTTTCCCAAACACAAAATTTTCTTCCTTTTCAGCCCTGAAAATCTACTGAAACTGCTGAAAAAAATTACACTGAAAAACTGCTAAAATTTGCTGAGAAATCCCACTGAAAAACTGCTGAAATTCGCTGAGAAATCCCACTGAAAACTCAAAATTTTCCTTTGTTAAATCGGGTCTCTTCCCAACTAATCTTCTGACGTATCGAGTCCTTAGTTGACTAAGCTTCCGACGTATTAAGTCGCTAGTTTATTAAGCTTCCAACGCTTCGACGATCTGATCTTCATCTTTCATCCGACACTCATCAGCAGTCCAATCAACTAAATTTTTTCAACGTTTCGGCAGTCCGATCCTCTAATTTTCTTCGATGTGTCGACAAACCGATCATCTAAATTTCTCCGACGTGTCAGCGGGCTAATCATCTAAATTTTTCCGACGTGTCGGTGGGCCGATCATCTAAATTTTTTCGACGTTTTCTGTACTTAGCAAAAATTTTGAAAAAATTTCCTTTTTATCTTCCGCCACCGCATCGGGTCTCTCATACTCTTCCTTCTGCCACCGTCGCGGCTTGACTTGCTAATCCATCCAACGCATCGGCTCTCTCATCCTCTTCCTTCTGCCACTGTCGCGGCTTGACTTGCCAATCCATCCAACGCATTGGCTTCAGTCTTCTCTTTCCTGTCGACGTATCGGTGCCTTCATCATCGACCTTCCACCACCGTTGCGACGTCCTTCATTCTTTTCCAGCCCCTTTGTCGGCTCCAACTTCAACTTCCTGTCGGCATATCGGCGCTCTTTACTCTTCCTCCTCTGGTGACATCGGGGGTCCCTCCATCTAAATGGGCCGACGTTTTGGCGATCTTCAACTGATCTGAGTCGATGTTTTTGTGGTCTTCAGCTAAAAGCCTCTGATGATTTCAACACTTCAAAAAATTTCTTTTTATCTTCTTCTTCTTCTTGCCACCACCGTGTTGGCTACTCGATCATCTAAATTTTTTCGATGCTTCCAGCTCTTTGGAAAAACTTCTCCCTTCGTCTGTGGCCGCATCAGTTGCTCAATCAACTAAATTTCTCCAATGTTTTGGCGGTCTTTAAGAGATCCTTGTCTTCGCCTCTTTTTCCTCCGGCTGCATCGAAAGTATTTCCAGCTAAAGGGGCCGACATTTTGGTGGTCTTCAGCTAAAGACTTCTGATGATCTCAACAATTAGAAATTTTTTGAATTTTCACTCACGTCGGCTCAATCATGTACTGTCTGCCGCCGCCAGGGTCTGTATCGGAGGGTCTTCCGACGATCCGACGGTCTTGACACTTAGAGAATTTTTCAAAAATTATTTCTGACTATCCCTCGTCAGGTGGACTTTCGCCTAGGCTATCCGATGCATTGGAGGAGCTTCCGGCTAAGTCCTCTTACATATTGGGTGGGCTTCAACCTAAGCTGTCCGATGATTTTCACACTTGGACGAATTTTCGTTGAAATATCTTGTCATTCTCAGATTTTCCTGTTGGGTAGAGGGAAACCCGCCTCTATCACTGATTCTTCATGGCCCATTCAGGCCCATGCTGCAACATGGGCTCTGATACCAATCTGTAACATCCCCGACTCTCCGAACGGCAAAGAAGACGCTACCATGCCATTAACCAACCGGGAAACTAGCCCCATGAACATGTGCATACATAAAAACTGAAATAAAATGTTTTGAAGTAAAGATGCATACATGGTTATCATACAGTGGAGAAAAACCATACATCCAAGCATTCAACATGTTCATCATGATTCATTAAACAGTAATATAATTACAGAGAAGAAATAGTTAAGAATACTTATCTTATGAGGAATTCATTCCGCAACCAGCTACGTCGATGCAACGTTCCACCCAACCATAGGCCAGCATGCTCCTTAATCTCTCAGCAACGCTTCCACCCCCGAGTTGGGCATGATCCCCCAAGGAATAAGGAATAAGCAGGCTTACACATAGCCAAGGATACACAAATCAGCCAAGCCAACACAGTTGGGTTTATCAGGCCATCAACAAGATAGCCAAGCCAGCACGGTTGGGTTTATCAGGCCATCAAGGAGCTAGGAAAAGTTGAATGCTAAGCTGGTGAGCTCATTGAAGAGCTAAGGACACCTACACCAGAACTAGCCTGACTTCTAGGACACCCACACACACCCAACACAAGGAAATCAGTCCCTTCTCTGCTACACAGTCCCTCAGGCCCTGACCTCCCTTCCAGTGCTATTCAGGGGTTGTGGAGAAGAAAGCCAACCCTCTAGCTCTATCTGTGTGGCTCCCAATCACACTAGGTTTATCAAGCATACCTCAACCTTCATTCCCACTCCAACACAGTCTGAAGACCAACCACTGCATACACGCAGCAAAACCAAGCAATTCACAGCTCTGTGAGAAACAAAAGAAAACAGGATGGCAACCAAAAATGGTGAACGCAGCTCAGGCCAAGCAAAGCAATTCATATTTATTCTTAGCCCTAGCATGGCCAAAACAACTCAGCAGCAACCCAAAACATAATTGCCCCCACAACAAACCAAAACCGCAGATTAAACCAACAACAACCAAAATCATGGATGAACCAACATTAACCACAACGTGAATGAACCTACAGCAAAACCACAATTCATGGGGAGAACAACATCAAGCCCTAATCGTGAATGGCTCCTTCACCGGAAAAATCGTGGGTGACAGTAAACGGTTTCTCCAGCTCTCTACGTGAGGAAAACGATGAAGAAAATCCTGTGTGTGAGGATGAGCAAGAACGGCGTAATGGGTAGTGGTTTCCCTGCCCACATGAAGATGGAGAGTCTGCTAGTGGAGTGGGCATGTGGGCAAGGACTGACAGTCCTGCCACCCACCACTTCCCAGCAATAACTACCCAACTAACATCAGGGTTTATTTTAATGGCTAACACATGGCCTTTCCCCATAGGCTCAAGGTTTAACAATTCCCCTCCTTATCCATAGGAAAACCATGCCCTTTCAATTATGGTTGCATTGGCATAGCTGGTTGGGTTTCATTTTAATTAAAGTGCATATTTACATGATTCCAAAACTGCAATGTGTCGTATATCACGATATACCATCAGCAACGATTTCAATCGTTGAAACATAACACAACCAAATCGATGGTGGGGCTTTTACCTTTAGCTCCACACCATGATTAATTACAATATATACATCCTATACATTTAATGCAAATGGGGTCAAAACCAGGGTGTTACAGGTTCTTCTGTTCTGCAACAAAATTCTGTTGAGGATTGTATGGAGTTCTCAACTCCCTCTTAATCCCATACTCTCTATAGAGTTCCTTGAATTCTTTCGAGGTGAATTCATTGCCATTATCTGACCGTAAATTGTTGATCTTCCTTTCAGTATGGTTCTTGACCAAGGCTTTGAATTTATTGAACTTACTGAACACTTTACTTTTCCCTTTTAAAAAATATATCCAATTCTTACGTGAGAAATCATCTATAAAGGAAACATAGTACACATACCTGCTTAATGAGCTGGAAAACATGGGCCCTCATACATCAAAGTGTACTATCTCCAGTATTGCTTTAGCTTTACTTTCACTACTGGGAAATGTCTTCTTTTCATTCTTTCCTTGCGCCCATCCTTTGGAAACGCATTCATGCTTTTCCTAGATTTCTAGAAGTCCTAAGACTACTCTGCTTGCAATTGGTAGTGCTCTATAGTGCACATGTGCAAGCCTTCGGTGACATAGTTCACTTTGTTCTATCAAGTCATAAACCAATACGTGTTCAAGTTGTCCCTTTAATTTGTATCAACCTTCATCTTGCTCTCCAATCACTGTTGCATAATCGATTGTCTTTCCTTTAGGCCATATTAGAAGTTGGCCATCAACAAATGCAACTCTTATTCCCTTTGCATCTAGTGCAAATATGGAGATAAGATTCTTCTTCATTCCTAGAACATGTAACACGTCTTTCATCTTCAAATATTTCGCGGAGTCTAGCTTGTGTGAAGCTCCTCCACTTCCTTTTATGGGGTATTGATAATCATCCCCAAGTTTCACCTTCTGAGGTCACTCATGCTCAGACATATTGACGAATGATTCTTTGTATCTCATCATATGTTTAGATGCCCCACTATCCACAAGCCAATCATTGCTTCAATGTGAGATAGTTCCTGTGAGAATTGAGATTAGCACATACTCTTCATCTGAATCATCCTTCTCTCTCCTGAATCTATTGTTTGTTGGTTCATTGTCTTCGGTGGAATGAGCATGATGTCTCTTCTTCTTTTCATTGAAGGAGTCTTTGTTCTTGGGACAATCTCTTGCAAAGTGTCCACTTTCATCAAAAGTGTAACATCGAATGTTGGAAGGATATCTTTGAAACTTCTTTTGTTTCTTGTCCTTCTTTTTGTTGTGATGGTGGTTCTCCTTTTTGTTGTAGTTTCTTCTAGCGTGAACTGTGAGAGATTGATCTTCAGTTGCTCCCATATTCTCTTCTCTTGTTGTGAGTCGAGCTTCTTCTTGTGTGCATTCTTCTCGGAGTCTGTTGAAAGAGATCAACTTCCTTCTTACACAGATTCCTTGAATGAACGTGTCCCATGATCTTGGGAAGCCATTCAAGGTAGTCATCACAATCTCTCCTTCTTCTACATTCTCTTCAACTGCTTCAAGTTGTTCCTTTATTTGAGCAACCATTGTGAAGTAGGACTGTATAGTCTCTGATTTTTGAATCTTCACATTCTTCAGTTGGTTCCTCAATGCCATCTTCTGATTGATGTTCTTTCCTTCGAATATCTTTGTCAAAGCATCAAATACTTCCTTCAATGTCTTAAAGGATGACACATGGGCGATGAGATGATCCTTAATAGAATCAGCAATGATTCTCTTAGACTTAACCAAGTTATTCTTATGAGTAGCCTTAGCCTCTTTTCCCTATGGCTCTAGAACTTCTTCATTGTTGTACTCATCCAAATCATTCTCTTCAAGGATCAGGGAGATTATGTACTTCCATGCTCAGAAGTTATCAACTCCCCCAAGCTTGTCCTCAAGTTGAGTATGATGAGTCATTTTCAAATGAGAACCTCGAATGGAGATTGCAAAGATTTAGATCTTATTGATTTGAGGTGTCTGACCTGGTTCCAGAGTTGGCTAACCTAGGGTTTGTCAAAGAAACCCTAATTTTCCAAAATTGGAATTTTGAAATTATGTTTGGACAAAAAGATGAGCCTCCTTGAGGCGAGTTTCTCAACTAGGTCCTTTTTTGAAGACTAAGGTGGGAAGCCTCTGAAACTTGTTGCCCCTATTTCATCCCACAGTAAAAAATTGAAACTTATCCAAATTTGGAACTGCTTCCACCAAAATACGTGCCCTTCTATGGTGAGTTAGCCTAACCCTCTTTTCTTGATGGTCAGTGAAGTGAAGACGTTAAACTATGAAGCCCTAGTTTATGTTGCTGCATAGTGCCTTCTTTCATAGAGGCTCTAATACCATGTTAGTTTTTCTAATCTAATTAACTTCATTAGGATCTTTATTTGAAAGAATAACAAGCATAACAAGATACACAAGATAGAGCATATACACAAGACACAAATATTTTCACCGGGAAACCATAAAGGAGAAAACCCCGAAAACTTCCTCAGAATAGTGTTGTCACTAAAACAATATCATAATATGGAAAACAACCCAATAAGAAGAAGTCGTATGCATCTCTCTCTCTCCTCCTCCTCTCTATCTCTCCTCATGCTAACTTGAGTGAGTGCGACTGTGTATAAATGAGGGAGGGCACCTACCTATTTATACCCTTCAAGTGGCTGACCTCCCAACTTTAATGGGCCAACCGCTAACCCTAACAGGGTCTACTTCTCCTATCGATACTCCAAAAGTACATTACATAATATTATACTGGGGACTATCACCCCGACTTATAACAAAGGTTGTGCCTCAAGGACCATGTACAATAATGACATCCTGAAAGGAGGGAAACACATATCCGATGGGGATACAACAAAATACAATGATAATATACATCATAATATCTTCTGAAGTTACAAATACAACAACAAAAGGAAATATTCAACTTAAGGGACTTAAATTGTATCCTTCAATTCCCAATAAAAAAGGTTGGTTTTATTACTAGAATATTGGATGTTCAGAATTTCATCAAATGATAATATAAAAAATTTTAAATTTGTTGAGATTAGAGACTTCAATTCTTGTCGTTGACTTGTACATATCAAATATTTAATTAAAGAATCTTTGTAGAGTGTTTTTCAAATTTTTATGTTGCTCTACTACCTACAAACATCCATAGCCTTGACTGAGAGATCTTGATACCACAAACCTTACCATGCTTCCAACAAGTGTCCATAGCCCCGTGCATTCCCTCAATATATTCCTTTCCTCGTCTCTTTTTTTTGCATATTTTTTGTATTTTCATGACACTTTATTGAGTATGAGGGGAATGATAGTATAAAACTATAGAAGAATTTTTTTTCTTTTTGAACATGGAAATTTAACCTTCTCTTTGTCTAATGAAAACGTATAATTACTTCGATAAGTAGAAATATTTGATCATAATTGTCCTCTATAAATCATTTTAGATGTTTAGGAAAAATATTCAAAGGAGCTTGCTTACTAGTCCAATTCCTAACAATAATCTGAAATCAAATGAGAGAAAGGGTAAAAAATTATTCTTATCAAACTAAATCATATCTTTTATTTTTAAAAAGTTTTACTTTAATATGTAAGTTAACAAATGAAGGTTTATCATGACTCAAGATCTTAAAGGTGTATCACATTTTTCTAAGATCAGCTGATTGAAATATTTACATATATGCAAACTTGATGAAATTTGAAAAGATGCAAAAATGAGGATTTGAAAATTTTGAATGAAGATGAAAAGGTGCTCAAAATTGAAATAGAACATTATATACAAGTTATTCGCTAAATGGGAAAATGCCAGGCAGGAGCAGGACCTTCCAGGCATCAGAATAGCAAGAGGAACTAAAAATATAAATCATGCGCAATTCGTGGATGATACCATATTACTCAGAGGAGCCAGCCAAATCATTGCTCGCCGTTTCAAGAGTGAAATTACCTGTTATTGTGATGCCTCTAGCAGTAAAATCAATTTAAGGAAGAGCCAAATCTATGGCTGGAATGTAAATCCCAGAGAAATGCTCGAGATCTCCCGGGTTCTTAATATGAAAGGAATTGTTACCTGGGAGTCTTTCAACTACTTAGGGGTGCCTATCTTCAAAACCAAGACCAACAGCTCAGCCTGGCAGCCTATTGTGGAAAAAATTAAAAGCAAAATCATGGGATGGGGGACAGCCTGGTTAAATCTGGCTGGGAAGGTAATCTTAATTAAGGCAGTGTTGAATAGTTACTTGCTTTACCAATGCTCTCTGATTCTTTCTTTGGTCAAAACCATTTCTCAAATAGAGGGACTGATGAGATCCTTTCTGTGGCAAGGTGGATCTAATGAAAGTAAAAAATTTGCTTTGGTTAATTGGAAAACTGTCAAAAATGTCTAAACAGGAGGGTGGCCTCCATATCAGAGATATAAGAATTCAAAATCTTGCCATGGGATCCAAGCTGCTCTGGAGCATGCTAGATCTCAAATCGTCCTGGTGTAGCACTGTGTTGAGATGTAAATATTTCCCAGGCCAGCGACTAAGATTCCTGGATGAGGACAGCCACGTAAGAAATGGATCAGCGATCTACAAGCTATGTATGAAGGCGCTGCCTCAATTCAGGGAGGAGCTACATTGGATTCCGGGTAATGGGCAATCCATCAACATTTGGAATGATGTGATCCTCTGTAAAAATCCACCTCAGCTCCCACGCCTTCAACTCTGGATGGAATCGCTGGCCGTCAATTCTCTGTGGGATATTTCCACCTGGGAGAGTGATGGATCAAATCGATGGGGAGGTTGGGCTGTTCTAGCGTGCCATGAGGAGCTGGAGGATGAAAGAAATCGGCTGATGCATCACTTGGCAGGGATCGCTCCTCTAGTAAAACTCACGAAGGATAGACGTGGGTGGGGTGCTGGCAATTATACTACCTCTACTGGTTACCAGCGTTTTGCAGCTAATTACAACGTGCCGGCAAATCCAAAAAAATGGAATAATCTGTGGAAATGCAGCACGTTACCAAAAATTGATTTATTTACTTGGACATTGCTGCATGAGAGAACTCTTACGGGGGAGAATTTGGTGAAAAAGGGGTTTCCTGGGCCGTTCCGTTGTCCCCTATGTGCTGAAGACTCCAAGAATATCAGCCATCTTTTTTTAAACTGTCCATATGCCATATCAGTTTGGAAGGACGTGATGAAGTGCTGGGGAGATGGAATGCAATTACCGGATAACATTCAGACCTGTTTTCTTAGCTGGGATAAATTGTATCAGGGAGATCTGGCCAACAAAAAAGGCTTGAAGGCCTGTTGGACGAAACTCCCCAAAATAATCTGCTGGGGTCTTTGGATTGAAAGAAACCACAGAATTTTTAAAGACAAAAATCAACCAGCGGGGAAGACTGCCATAAAAATTAATGCTCTGTTTAAGGAAGTTGTTAGAATTTCAAATATTCCAAATAACCAAGGAAATCTGACTGTCAATGAAAAAAATTTGATGCATAGTCTTGATATCAAGGCTGTAAATAATATGGCGGTTAATAAAGTGGAGGACTGGGAGATCAGGCTAGATAACTTACAGTTTGAGAAATGGCTAAAAGAGAAGAAAATTTTTAAACTTTTCTTCGACAGAGCCTCCAAAGGGAATCCGGGAAGAGCGGGAGGAGGTGGCGTTATATTTGATCCTGGAGGAAATAAGGAGTCAGAATACTTCTGGAACATCGGATATGATTCCAATAATATGGCGGAGGCATATGGGCTTTGGCAGGGTCTTAAACAACTAAAGGTTATAGGAGTGGATGAAGTTATGGTTTTTGGAGATTCCAGATTAATTATACAGGAGCTGAATAGAGGTAGTAAGGGCAAGAATGAGCGTATTGCAAGACTGATTAAGAGAATCAAATCCAAGGCCAACACGTTCAGGAAGATCAAATTTTTTCATCTTCTTAGAAATATTAATGGTCTGGCAGATTCAACGGCCAATAAGTCCATAGCTATTGGTCTTAATGAGCTAAATGTAAACTCGGTTGTTTCCATTGACATCCCTCCCTAGATCCGCTATCAGCTATATGCCTGGCACTGGATGAGACATTGGTTGTTTGTTGTAATGTGTTCCTCTGTTCAGTATTTTCCTTACTGATTCCTCCAATATAATATAACCGTTCTTGTTAAAAAAAAAATATTCGCTAAATCAACAATCAACTGAAACACCTCTTAACAATTTTAACATTGACTTGAAGTTGACCAAGATCCCCTTCCTAGTCTTTTAATATGTATGTGCCAATCTCAATTTTTTTATCAATTTGATATGGTTCGAGCCAAAGTTGCTTAAAATTTATATGTTTCCCTTTTGGGTTCATTTGAATTGTCCCATTTTAAAACCAAATCTCCTATTTGAAAATATTTATCTCCTATGTTTTGTTTAGCAAACCATCTTTTAAGGATTTGTTGGTGAGCTACAAATTTGTGTTTTGGCATATCTCTCTGTTCTTCTAACAATAATAAGATATCAATTCCATTTTCAAGGGAAGATGAATAAATTCCTCGTGCAAAATAATAAAAAATAATTAGCAGAATAATAAAAAATAATCCCCTAATTTAAGGCAAAATAAAAAAGAGTAATGGAAAAATATATGAAGCATTATCAAATACAATAACCCTTTTTTTTTCCATGAAAAAAAAGCGTAATTTCATTCATCTGGTAGAGATCGAAATTACATTCAGTAGGTTCACTATAAATAGTGAATTGTCAAAGGCATATGTTCTTGTGATGAGACTGTTGAGTCTTCAGTCAGATTACATATAACTGCATACAATTATGCTGTAACGTAAAAGACCAGCCCCGAAAGGCAAAATTCATAAAAAAATACTGATAATGTTCTGAACATGCTCCAAAATAAAGCCTGCACAATTAAATACTTTGATTCTATTTCAATAGACCAACTCTGAAGTTGTGACTACAGCGTTAATACTTTGAGTTCATAGACCTTCTGAAAGAGCCCGGTGATTGTCATCCTGGGACGCTGATCACTGGGGAGAGAAATCCAACTCTGAAGCTGTGACATTATAGCGTTAATAATTTGAGTGCATAGACCTTCTGAAAGTGCATCAAATACAATAACCCTATAAACTATGAATCTAGTAATTAGATGAGGTTCAAGAAAATGGATAATTACATATTCATTAATGTTAGTCAAGGGGATTTGTTCTGGCCAATGAGTAAAATAATTAGTGGCAGTGACAATGTATTTATGTTGTTTAAAAGAATATGGATTGATTCTCCAATTTTGTCAATCCCCAATTCTTTAAAATGTCTTCCAATTGTAATAGGTATTAGAGATATAGATGTTATATTTTCTCTACCAGCATAAAACTGGAAATATTTGCATTTTCATGCATGAGCATGCGCATCTTTAAATATTGTTGTCAAATAAAACCCAAATCTAACTATTTTATGTGTGTTGGTTTATCCTGAAAAATGAATTCCAGATGGAACATCATGAAGATATGCTAATACTTTATCTACATCTTTCTTTTCCAAACATCGTAAAAGGACTATGTCATAGTTTTGACGGAACATAATCCCATTGATGAGTTTATACTAGGTAGATTTCAACCTAAGTGCTTCTTTATTTTGCATTTAGATGGTCGGGATAGGACCATTGATATAAATAATATTTCAAGTCGAAATAACAAGAGTCTAATGGATGGGGAGAATATAGTATTTCCTAAGAGCAAACAAAAAAAAAAATTCCCATCCCTCTTCCTCATTTTGTTTAGAATTTTGTGGATTAATAACCAATTTACATAGGCCTTGTACTCAAACAATATTAGCATGTTCGAGTTCTAAATCGTATTCTTGGAGGGTTGACATCCAATGTCCCCTTCTTTCACCCAATTCCCGTTGAACAATTAATGTTGTAACAGCGGGATGTGGCACTATGACCTTGCAACGAACAATTATTTCACTCACACAATAATCACCAAAATATCTGGAATATCGGATAAGCCATAGGGCAAATGTATATTATTGGTTGTATAGATAAAAGATAATAGATTGATTACAATGGTTGATGGCTGACCTATTAAATAAGGCTTGGGGATTGTGAGTGAAAGCTTATGTCCTTTCGTGTTAAGTATAATTAAGTATGATTATTATTAATTATTTAATTATTATATTTATTTTACGTTCGTTACATTGCCTTCCCCTTAAGGGAATCTTTGTCCTCAAAGATGTATTGATTTTAATATCTCATTAACTTTAATCTGTCATCTCGGGGTTTCTTTGTATTTGCGACATTTGAGGAAATGAGCTGATACGAGTTACGAACTTCCCAAGAGAATTGTCGTATCGTATCTTTTGTGGTCCATCCCAGATCTATTTTTATCAGAGCTCTGAGATCTTTTTGTGGGACGATTCGTCTCAATTGTCGCTTAGTATGTCGATATTTTTGCATGTCCACATAAGTCTTCTATGAATATTCATTTTGACCCTGTGGTTGGTCAAAATGACGATTATAATTAGGATGTTTATAAGGCGTAGGTGCTTTTTGTTCGTCTTTCTTTTGGATTGCGACCAAGACTTTGTTTACTTCCTCGATTTGATTTTTGGATGCATTTTCCTGGATTTGTGCTTCTTGGTTCTCCAGTAGATTGTTATGATTATGAATCTTTTCGATTCTTTCCTCTTGCGACTATTTTTCAATTTCTAGCTCCTTTATTTGGTTCTGCAGTACCTACTTACGATTATTTAGACACTGGTTTTCTTCTTGCTTTTCTAGTATTTTTCCTTCGAGGTCTTCACCAAAGTGTTCCCTCTTACTACTATTTTTCTTTTTTTTCTTTTTTTTGTAATCAGAGTTTTGTTATGATTTCTTAATCTGAAAATTTCTTCATAATTGTGAGATATTGTTTTATTACTCTTTGCGATCTCCAACTTGTGTTCATTTTTAGAGTCATTGTTTTGTTGTTGAAGAACTTTTATCTGTTGTCGATACTGGTCGACCACTGATTCTTGATCTTCTAATTTCTATCGTATGTGCGTCAGTTCTTCATCTTTGTCGTTAACGATTTTGTTCAAGAATATTGTTTCTGCTTCGTAATCACTTATTTCTTTCTTTATTTCTTGATTTTCTTGTCTCTGATTGAAATCATTTTCATCTTTTAATTTCTTAATTTGGGCCAACAATTTTTTATATATGATTGTTCTGGTCGGAAATTTTTTGTTCCTTGCACTCTTTTTGCATCTTATGTAATTTAATCAACATTTCTGATTTCATATTCATGTTTTGTAATTCTTCATTGTCTCTTCGATAGCACTTTAATTTGGCTTCTAATTTCTCTATTTGTACTTGCAGACCAACGTCCATGGTCTCTAACTTCCTTAATGATTGATGGCAATCAATTTCTTGACAAGTCTTCCTTGGATTTTGATTTGGTTTTTTTAACAATATATAGTCTTGAATTCTTGTCTTCTCTTCTTTGGCTTCTTAGTTTTTGATACTTTTTGTAATAATAATTATTAATATTTTTATAAACTATATATAGCTTAATATATAGTTTTTTTTCTTTTAAATAAAAATTAATTATTATATAATAACTTTTTTATTTTATTATTTAAAATAACAAACAATTTTGAAATATTATAATATATATATTATGTTATAATGTTTTTTTGTTGTGTTTTGTGCAGGTCGTGGGGAGTGACGGTGTGAGGATGGTGGCGTGAGGATAGCAGGAGTGGTGGATGGAGGAGGTGGTGAGGGTAGGGTGGATGGGGAGGTGGCAAAGGGTGGTGTGTGGAGAATGGTGAAGCAACGCGGGGTAGAGAAGGGAGGAGTGCGCAGGAAGGGCCTGCGTGGCGGCTTGGCGGTGGCGAGGTGGAGTTGGAGGTGGTGAGGAGGATGGGGAGTAGTGCAGACGGGGGCGTGGAGATGGCGCAGTGCTAGAGGAGTTGTGCAAGGGAGGGATGCAAGAAGGTTGGCTGTGAGGTGGTTGCAAGGGATGTGCAGAGGTAGTGAGGGAGGAACAGTGGGCGCGGAGGTAGTGAGCAGCTGGAAGGTGGGCGCGGAGGCTGCGTAGGGAGGAGGAGTGGAGTTTGCGGAGGAGATGAGCACAGCGTTGACGGAGATGGCGTGTGGTGGAGGATGGACCAGGCAATGGAGCAGTGGCGGGAGGGATGGAAAATAGAGAGCGACGACGTGGATGGAAGGGGAAATGGAGCAGCATGCAGAGCAGCGGGTGGTGATGTAACCTGCAATTTTTTTCTTTTTCTTTTTTAATATAATAAATCTTTTTTTTTCTTTTTTTTTATCTCTTCTTTAATTTTGCAGCGGAATGTTTTTTTTTTAATATATTTTTTTCTTCTTAGTGTAAATTTTTTCTTCTTCTTCTTGTAGATGGCCAAAGGCCAAAAATTCAGGGAAACCCTGGGTGATGGCTAAAAGTAAAAAATATGGCCAAAGGCTGGGATCTAGCCAACGAGGCTCTGATACCACATGAAGCGAACAATTATTTCGCTCACACAATAATCACCAAAATATCTGGAATATGGCATAACCATTGGGAAAATGTATATTATTGGTTGTATAGATAAAAGATAATAGGTTGATGACCCACCTATTAAATAAGGCTTGGGGATTGTGAGTGAAAGTTTATGTCCTTTCATGTTAAGTATAATTAAGTATGATTATTATTAATTATTATATTTATTTTATGTTCGTTACAGACCTTTACACGATTCTTAAAATATAAGGTCTAAAGTGCTCTACTCATTATAGACTATTAAAGACTATTTTTTGATACCCAGATAATTAAGTTCATCTCCCTGCATTTTTTAACTCCTAAAGGGTATAGGATATTTGTTTGCTTCTGAATCCTTTTGAGTTAAAAATGCAGCTAGTGAAAGATCTAATGCAAATGTACATAGTGAAAAGTCTTGATTAAAATTAAAACTCTGTAGAGAAAGATCATTTGCAATTGTTGAATTGATTTAGTCAAAAACTTGCTTTTCTACGGAAGTCCATTTAAACTCAACAACCTTTTTCGCAACAACCTAACCATTTTAGCAAAATCATGAATACATTTTTTAACAAAAGTAGTCTTTCCAAAGAAAGATTGCCTTGTTTTTTTTTAAGTGGGTAGGAAAGTTGAGAGATAGATTTTACTCATTTTGGGTCAATAGTGATTCCTTCTTTCGATATATCATGACCCAAAATATTACCTTGGGTAGCATCAAATGCACTTTTCTTTGGATTCGGGGATTTTCCATATTTTCTACATCTCCAGAAAATTTCAGTAAGATACTTACTATGATCAAGATGTTTTTTTTAATACACAATAACATCATCAAGATAAACTAATACATTTCAATTTATTATTCCTCAGAATTATATATCCATTGCTCTTTGGAAGGTAGCTATATAGAATTCCTCAGAATTCTATATCCATTTATTATTATGCGATGTGTAGCCAATTGTCCCATTATGACTAGTGATCATTCACACAATTTATTAGGTGCCCTTCAAGACATTTAATTACCACCTTGGTTTGTCCATATATATGAGGATGCTAAGAGTTGCTCATGGTTATGGTGATTTGAACCCAGTGGAACAATTCCTTCCAATTTGTTTTGCTCAAATTGGGATCCCTATCACTAACGATAAATTTGGTAAACCCATGGAGCATATATATATTATTTACATAACTATCAAAGATTTGATTGGTCTTACCTTTGGATGACATTTCAATTAGATTACCATATTCGTTTAATCGTTCTACGATCACAAATATGGTGTCTTTACCATATGAGGTGGGAAGACATGTGATAAAATCCTTAGATACGTTCATCCATTTATAATCAAGTATTGAAGGGGTTGAAGGAGACTCGAAGGTGCAATTGATTCAAACTTCTGGTGCAGATAGATATTGCATTACACCACATATTTTTAGGCATTTGTCTTCATTCCTTTCGAAAAGAATAACTATTGTATATTGTATTATGTTTGAAATTATCCCACATGGCCTACAATAGGAGAATCGTGATTCTTTTTTGAACATATAAGAACTAGGTAAACATATTCTTGCCTTATACCAAAGCACATAATTATCCCACAAATTTGGATCTTGTAGCACTGTCGCCTTCGATGTCTTTCACATACTCAACTTGAGCATTTGAGAATGACTAATGAAATAGAGCATAGCGTAGAATTCCCTTAATCCTTACTTGATAATCTGTCAGCAACCAAATTTTCATTTCCTTTCTTATAAAGAATCTCAAAGTAGAAAACTTGGATTTTGCTTCCCCATTGTTGTTGTTCTAGTGATAAGGCCTTCTGTTTTAAGAAATATTTCAAACTATTGTGGACTATTTTAACTAGAAATTTGGATCCCAACAAGCATTTTTTCTATTTTACCAAGGCATGAAATATTGCCAACATTTCCTTATCGTATGTAGATTTTGTTTGCTCCCTTGGTTTTAATCTTCGACTTTCAAAGGCAATGGGATGATTATGTTGCCCAAATGCAACTCAAATACCTATTCTAGAGGCATCGCATTCGAGGATGGTTTTGTGAAGTTTGGGGAAACCAAAACAAGAGTGGAATTCATTAATGTATTGATATTTTTAGATAGGACTTCGTTGTATCATTCCATCCAAAGGAATCCTTTTTCAACAATGTCATTAATGTAGCCACAATTTCTACATAACTTTTTTAAAACCTTTTGTATTACTCTATAAGACCTGGGAATCCTCACACCGATATGGTCATTTTGGGGCTAGTCCAATCAATAATTTCCACATTCCTCTTTGGATCTACCTTGATCCTTTAGTTGATATAATTTGGTTTGGTAATTCTATATCTCCTCTTCCAAACCTGATTTTGTTTTATTTGCATAGAACTTTTTCTATTGTAATAACTTAAACACTAACTCAAGGTGCTTCAAATGTAAGCTCCAAATTTTATTATAGACTGGTATAGTTAAAGAAAACAAGTACGAACTTCCATAATTAAGGACAAAATAAGTCATTTATCACTATCTGGAAGGTAGCAGGGGCATTAGATACACCAAAGGGCATAACACAAAATTCATATAGGCTTTCATGGGTATAAAAGGTAGCTTTTGGAATGTCCTCCCATACTCTTATCTGGTAAGAGGCTGATTTTAGATCAATTCTGGAGAAATAATTAGCATCATGGAGCTCGTTTGATAGTTCATATATCCACAAATTGAATGGGAAACTGACGTTTTATGGTGATGGTGTATGACCCATATTTTTTCCTTATAAGTGTGGTCAATAATGAAAATGGGCTCTTGCTTCGAGTTATAACACCACAATCCAATCATTATTGAACCAAACATTAAATTTATGTTTTGTGTCTGTGAAATCTGTAAGATTTCCTTTTAATTGGGGTTGATCCTTTTAATTGGGGTTGATATTTGGGTTGGTCTAGAGGAAGACCATGAGGTATGTCTTGAAAAATTGTGCTATATTTCCCGAGAATATGTCTAGTCCCCTTGGGTCATTTATTTTGTTATAAGCCTCCATAATTGAATAACACCGGAAGAGAAAAATATTTGCCTCCCTTTTTAATCATTTTCTCCATTCGATCAGACAAGACTATTTGATGGGTGGGCCCTTGATCCCTTCAAATATTTTTTTTTCCTTTAAAAAAAAAAGAATTGTTTCTGTATATTTAACGCCACTACCAATTGTGGCTAGCCATAAATCTCCAAATACAATGTCAACACCCACAATTACCATGGCATGCAGAGGACACTTTAATTGGTAGTCATTAATAGACAATTCTACCTTATGATATTTCCCATAACATGTAGTGGTTCAGTTCCCCTAGAATTGCTAATTTAAAGTCGGATGTAGGGCAAACAAACATATTTAAACATTTTTATACTCCAATACCGATGAAATTATGAGAATTGCCACTATATATAAGTATGGTTACTCTTGGCTTTTTTATGTACAATTTTTTTTAGGGTTTGGGGTCAAGAAATACTCATCATTGTCGCAACCAAGAGTGTTGTAATGTATTTTGGTGGCTAGATTTTCCAATATTGTTGAATTGTTCAATTAGATCTTATAATTTAAAGTGAAAAGGAGATAAATCGCCTACCTCCTTATCACTATCACTTTGTACTTCACACATATAGAAATTATTTTCCTTGCATTTGTGGCCCAGCCTCTAGTTCAGAGCATGAAATCTAACACATAACCTTTTATCATCCTTTATGATGGGAGGATAAATATTTTTCTTAGGGATTATGTACTTTGAGCTTCCTCTTTTGGAGCAAGACCAAAGAACTCGTTGAGAACTCGACACTTTTTCCTCAACAATTTCGGATTTTAATTGTGCTTGTTACATGTCTTGGATCTCTATCAATTTGAGTACAATAGTACAATCATTATGTTTTATTTTAATTCTGACATGGAAATTTGTAAGAACTAAATATCTAGTAATTTGAGCATGTGAGTAACCAACACATGTAATTCATTAAAGAATTCATCCACCAACCTACTATGTTGGCCAAGCGTGTGTGGAGAAGACTTCATTTTATTCAATGTTTTGAATTCTCTTAAAGTAATGTTTCTTGAATGTATCCAAGTTACTTGATTGGGATTTCGAGTGCGACCACAATAACCAATTACACATTGATTTCTCTAGGTGTAGTGACACAAAATTATTTTTCTCTCCATCATCATACATATGGTGCAACACAAAATAGTATTCAATTCTATTTATCCATCTTGCACTTTCATGATAATCTTCTCCCTCAATTATTGGCACATCAAATTTTTGGCCTATGCGTAAATCCATTGAAGGATCCAAAATTGGCTGAATGTTTTGGTGGTGAAAAGGGGTTGTCAGAATTGGGGATACTTAATTCCTTATTCCCACTTTCCACGGCTACAAATTTGGCTTTGAGCATGTTGTTATTCTTATTACACATCTTTACTTCGTGTTCCACGTTCTTGAGTCTTCAGGAGAAATCATCCATCTCATTGATTTTGTGGTAAAGTTTCTCTAAGCCGTAAGTTCCACTAAGTTATTTAGAGATCTCGTCTATAACAATAAGTTTGTTGGATTTCTCATCCACCATGCTTTTAAATTCTTTTATATCTACATCATTGGTTTTGTTGGAGATCTAACCCACCATGGTTTTTAATTTATTTACCTCATTATCTAACTCTTTGTTGGGTGATGTGTTGCTTGTGTAGATGATGTATTCTCTATGGCCCCCGAAGCCTTCCTTGAAGTCTTTGAATTCATTGTTATTCACCAGGATTGGTTTTATCAACCTTCCTCTTGTAAAAAATAATAATTTTTTCCTCTGGTAAAAAAAATATTTATTGGGTTTTGTAAAAAAAAATTATCGAGTCTAGTAATTTTTTTACCAGGTCTAGTAAAATTAATTTACTAAGTGTAGGAACTCTTTTTACCATGCATGATAAAATTTAACAGGTTCTTCTTCTTCTTTTTATGTTTGTCAAAAGTATTGGGCCATTAGCCCTAAAATAATTTGCCATTAGCAAAAAAATTGACCACAGGCCAACATAAACCGCTATGATACCATTTGAAGAANATATATATATATATATATATAATGGACAATATGGAAAATTTTGAAAGGAGTTCTGCAGTGGACTCGAAATTGCAGTGCGCGGTCATGCGGGAGATATAGGTAGGAGCCCATGGGGGCTCCACGGAGGAGAGGGAGTTCATAGACAGGCAGTAGCGAAGGAGCAGAAGACATTTTTTGGTTTTTGGGCATTTTTCAAATGGGCAGAGAAACGGTCACAGTCAGCATGGATCCTGGAGCAGGTCTACCAGTAGAGGACATGGTGGACTACACAGAGGACCCGTGGCAGGGGCTAAACATTTTCTCAACCCCGAAAATCACCAAAATCCCATCACCGACAATAGTTCAGGACAGTCTAAAAAAAATTCCAGCTGGAAATGATGCTAGGGTTTTGGATCCACCGCCCTTCGCTGAGGAAGGGTTGCTCGGGCACTACGCAGCTCGACCACTAAATCCATCGCTTGGAGGAGCATCATACACATTATTCTCCTCGGGCCCAACCCTACATGGCTCTGATGCAGTAATTACCCACAGTTTTTCCTTCCAAACAACGCCACATCAAAGCTCTCTACAGTTGGATAGTGGTTTGCACAGGGGGCTAGACTCGTTTTTGGAGCAGCTCGCACCCGTAGGAGAAGAAGGGAAAAATGCAGGGCCACCAAAAGGACTCCTGAACATACCATTGAAAAACTTAAACTTGGAAGGAGAAGGCACAATATCAGACAACAGCTCGGACAAAACTCTTCCAGGATCCAAAAAGTGGAAAAATCGTTGCTTAAACCCTTCAAGAGGAATCGTAAACCTAATCTGTGAAGTCAGCGTTTCAATGGCGGAAGCCTAAGAGATGGAAGGGATGGCCCTCGTTGGAAAAATTAGAGGGTGAAACCCTTCGCAAGGGAAAATGGAAGAATGGGTCAGAAACAATTGGACGGGCATTCAAGGGGAAGACCCCGAAATCACCCCTTTAGCAAAAGGATGGTTTGGTTTCTGCTTCAGCCACAAAGAGGACACAAATTGCATCCTCAAGAAAGTCTAGACTTTTGGGAAAACCCCATTCCAGTTGAATAGGTGGTCACTGCTTTTCGACGCAGATACAGAAAGACTTGACACAATTCCAGTCTGGGTTCGGCTTCCAGGTTTACCTTGGGAATTCTGGAACCCGACATCGCTCAGTGATATTGGACGGGCACT
>LPNX010729775.1:465032-525580 GCA_001517045.1 Pseudotsuga menziesii | reverse complement strand
ACAAGGTATCTTTATTTTTTTGTAGGACGAGGTTTTTTTGCTTCTATTTTGCCTCCATGGAAGAGAGATATTTGTGGGGAAGCAAGTGTGGGAGGGATTATTTATGATCCTGGAGGAAATACAGTTTCAATTCTAACATGCAACCTAGGTATGACCACTAATAACCAAGCAAAGAGATATGATCTTCTTCTGAGTCTGGAATAGGATATTTCTTTTGGAATTTGGTCTATAGTTGTGATTGGGGACTCTCTTTTGATTGTATATCAATCTATAATTCACACCAACTCTATGAGAAAATATTATAGTCGTTTACAAAATAAAATTTCATGACTTCTTCACCAATTCACAAAAGTTTAGATCTTTCTTGTTCATAAAGAAAATAATAAGCAAGTGGATCTTCTTGCAAATGTTGCTTCCCAACTTCCAAGTGAGAATGTCAAAGTTAATGGAGGCCTCCCAACAATTCATTGGTTACCCTAACCCCCTTTCTAATGTGTTACATCCGTGCGTTATGATCCTCATTAATTTTTGGTGTAATTGGGAGCATTGAGACATTGAAAGGATGCCCTATTTGTGAATTTGCATGGTTGGAATCATGCATTCAGATCTGGAGGTGGTGGAGGTCATTAATTATATGCATTAGTGTCAGGTAGTTGATATAGCTTCTTAATTAATTTCCTCCATGTTTGTGCCACCCTTGTTGTGTGGTATTATTCAGTCTTTTCTTGCCTCTTCTCTACATTCCGTTCGAAGTCGCTGCAATAAGTGGATGTTTGGTTTTCGTCTTAGAATTTTATTTTCATATTTTTGGGTTCTTTAATGGTCGCCCTTACTTCTCGAGGGATTGACTGTCCCACAGGTTGCTCGATTAAGTTATCTATGGTGTACAGGTGGCGGTTGGGGCCATCGTCCTCTCTTTGTTTTTGCAGATTAGGGTGTGGAGGGCTTATCTAGTGGCTTTCTCTCAACAAAAAGGGAAGGTACTTAGCTCTCTACTTCTTGTGTTCAGGTGGTAAAACTCTATGGATTCTTTGTGAACTATCATGTTAGGAATTTCTTAGTTTGGTAAAATTCCCAATTTACTATGGATATTGAAGAGATATTACGAGAGACCCACAAAAAAAGTGGATAATCAAGA
Organism: Pseudotsuga menziesii; assembly: GCA_001517045.1. Lineage (NCBI taxonomy): Eukaryota > Viridiplantae > Streptophyta > Pinopsida > Pinales > Pinaceae > Pseudotsuga > Pseudotsuga menziesii. Next base: position 524,442 of record LPNX010729775.1, on the reverse strand, counting down.
TGTTCTCGTTGATATTCGTATTCAACTAAAATAGGTGAACCTAAAGATTGATCATTTAATAAATGATCCCTACCAGCTTTTAAAAAAAGGCCTTGAGCCCCATTTGGTAGATTTGGAAAGCAGTTTACAACATCTCTCATCTTTTATGTCGTGTTTGGAAGGTCTTATAGACAAAGTGGAAGATAATAATGGTATTACTAGCTCTCGGCTTGAAGTAAAATCTCTTAAGGTTAAAAAAGTGGAGGATATGGCTCAATTGGTGCATTAGAATGATTTGCATATTTCATGCTTGGATGTCTGTTTGGAGGCCATTTAGGATAAAGTGAAAGATAAGAAATATCAACTTGAAAAAATGAAGGGGAATATGGGCAAGCATGCACTTCTTCTTGGAGTGCAACAGTCAAGCACTCTAGATTAATTAGGTCATAGTGAATCTGAAGGATTGGATGCTCATCATCCTTCTCCAATTGTAAATATTCCAAGCTATTTAAGAAATAAATATGCTAAAAGAGAACCTAAAGGAAATCTTGAAGTTATAGATTAAGATTCAGTTTGAAGGGTACACAATGTTTCTCTAAGCATATGTTTTAAATGTGCTTTTTTTGCATTTTTACTATAGGACAATTTATAAGAATTTACAGTGGCATGAATGTAAGTAGCTATAGTACAGTGTTGGTTTTATTTTAGAGGATTGTAACTAAAGTAATCATTAGCTACAAAGACTACATAACTCTTACATTTGAAGTAAAAAGTTGCAATCCTTAATTTTGGTGCTGAATAATTTAAACCTTAAATACACAAATCTTATCCCTTCTTCTTTAAAAGAAATGAAGAGCGACATTTGATCCATCAATCAGGACCCTATTTTATGGGATCAAGAGGAATGTTTCTCTCCCCATGGACCTTGGATTCCAGTCCAAATAATGAGATAATAATAGTTTCGGTATGGATTCGCTTACCCTTTCTTCCCCTGCATTTCTGGGACAAATTTTCTCAAGGATATAGAGAACAAGATTGGGAAATTTATAGTTGCAACAGACAAAAAAATAAAGAAAATGCACATGTGCCATAGTTTGGGTAAAGGTTAATCTAGAAGAGGGCCTCCTAGAGGATTTGTGGCTAACCCTCTCAGGTTGGACACATTTCAAACAGTGGAATGTAAGCATATACCATTTAATTGTGGCAATCATAATGACTATGGATACTTTTCCAAATCCTATCTTGAGTTCTCAATAAAAGCCTCAACAGATCCTTCAGCTTAATCCGAGCAAGCATTCAAACAGGTGCAAAACAAGAGGAAAAAATTCCATAGATCAGGAGCTCCGACTCCCAAGTATCAAAAGGAGATCATAAAATAAAATAGGGTCAACATATATGAAGTTCTTTCAGTTCCAGAAGATACTCCCTTGAAATAATATCCACCAAAAAATGTGAAAAATCCCTTTCTATATCTGATTATTCCCATTAAATAGGTTAAGGAAGGAGAAACAGTTCCTCTCACTTTAGCGTCCCCTTCTATGAAGATTGTCGTAGACCCAACTAAATATGGAAAGTTCATTCTATAAGAGGAATAGATAGCTCTCGATACTCCTATTTCTCACAAGTTTTCTAAAGCAGTTTGAAAAGGGAGGCCTCCATCTCCCCCCATGGTGTGAGGATGAGGATCAAACCGATAACAATGTGAAAAAGAGGCAAATGAAATATTTATTCAGGATGTAAGCCAACATTGGAAAGAGCATTTCACAAAGGAAGTTAATTCTCTTCTTGAATGTACTATCTTTGTTTACTTTCTCTATGACAATATGTCCAAATTTATTCTAGTCTTCACTGGAATTGTAATTCCAACATCTTCATCTCAAAACAATAAAACACTCAGTGGCACTAGGTGCAACGAAACCAGTAGCATATAACCTTTTTGGGAAGTGGTACCACATTGTATCTCTACTTGTGACCTTTGACGGGTTTGGTCGCTACCTTTTTTAGTCAAATGCATCTAACCGTTTATGTGGAAAAAAAATGGCACGCCCATAATATAAATGTTGAAATAAAGTATGTACATATCACTATTCATTGCCATCACCCATATTATCTCCCTTACTTGGCATGATAACAATGTTGTTTTCAAAAATATGTTCTGATCTTGGATCATTGTATTAGTACAAACCACCAATCCCTATCCAACAAATACGGGTAAAAGAACATTTAGTTCCAGTGTTTTGGGTAAACATAAGTCTTTTTCTTTTAATCCCACATCTTTTTATAGTTAATACATATTATCCCATGTTGGCATTTTCTCCCTTCAACCCAGTTTCAGACCTTCTCTTGCGTGCAACAAAGCCGAACATATCTACTCGACCAAGAAAGGCTCAGTTGGCAGGACCTACGATGCAGATGCAGTCTCACCTGAGATATCTCATATGGGTAACTGCCAGAACTAGATTTCTACATTTTGGTGGGGATTTCTTCTCCCTTGGCACCTTACCAACTCGTTCGATCGAAGCCAGTGGGTGTATTGCTTAACCTTAATGTGCGCAGATAAGACACTACTTAACTTATCCATCATAGGGATTATAACAACAATATACGCTTAACACACAGGTTATATATCAATACTGCGACTCGTGCATAAGAGAACTCATTCATAAGCAAATACATAAACACTTAATCACAATATACAAGCCTACCACTTAAGCACATTCATGCAACAAAAACACATTCATCATCTACTCAATGACACCGTATTTAATGTGGAAACCCATGTAGGAAAAACCACAAAGGCACTCTTCATTTGGCATGAGAAATATATGGCACCTTCTTGTCTTCAGCTGAAAATTCTGTTCTAGATCTTCTTCACTTATTTATATATATTCATCTTTTCTCTCATGCTCTCTATTCTTCTATCATTAATCTCCTCCTACTTTACTCTATTGTTGATTTGCACACAACCTGGATCAACTACTCTTCTCTATGCTTTTGCACACTCAAATGTAGACTCTTCGACTCTTCTTACAGACACAAAACACTAACTAACTCTGTGAGTGAACTGACTAGGTAATTCAGTAAGAACTAACTAAGTCACTCAGTAAGTCACTAGATAAGTAACATGCATACGGCTCGAGTTCTTTCTTTTATAGACTCTTTACATGTCACATTCAGCCTATTTCATTCTGTTAGCCAACATGTTGTCATTCCTAATCGGGTTACACTTGTCAGTAGGCACTATCGACCCAAAATACAAAGATGCTTTTATTACTTACAGCACGTGTGACTCTATCCCACTTCATAACCACAATCTCTCTATGTTGTCCCTTTCGAGTTGTTGCGTCGTTGCACACCTTCTCCATCGTGGCTGATCTTATCGCAACCTTTCCTTCTATCGTGGCTTCTCTTCTGTCACGGCTTCTCTTCTTCTACGAACGTTGGATTCCAAATAGTGCTAACCAAGGGTACTTATTCAATAATATTTGAAAAAGTGTTGTGCTACTTACTAATAGAAATGAAGGGAACAAAACACAAGAGAAGAAGATTAGCATGACAAATTGCTAGATCGATCGGACGAAGGGAGAGTCGCTTCAGATATTTCCTTTATATATGTTATTTCTCCATACCACTGGATGAAGTAAGGAAAGGCAGGCGCGTAGGCCCCATGCGAACTATTCTCCTGTCGCAACTTCCTCTACGACTACTTTTTATGCCTTAGCTCTTTCTTCCTTATCTACTTCTGTCTTTCTTCGTCGCATCTTCCTCTCTAGCTACTTCTTCTACCTTGTTCTTCCTTCCATAGTTACTTCTCGTGTAGCTTCTCCTCTGGCTTTATCTGCTTTTGTCGCAACTTCTTCTTCCTCCGACCAGACTCTTTACCTTCTTGGACAGAATTCTAACTGAATTCTGCATATCTTTCCCTAGGTCCAACATCCCACTATCATGATATTCCTTTACAATATTTCGATCGAAAGCATCCCATCACTTACGCCTAAAAATTACATATCAGAAATGTGAGAAGTCCACTTGCATGATTTATTATATCTTTTTTATGTAACCTAGCTTCCCCTTTGTTATGTTCTAATCATGATGAATAGCATGGCTAGATTGTTTGAACTCAACCTTCGCTCCAAAATCAAATATGATACCTCCATCATCGGTATCCTCAGTGTGAAAATGATGTCTATATGACCACATAGATGGGAAAAAATGCACCTAAGAAAATGTGAAGAATGGGCATTGTCATATGTTAAGGAAGCTTAGCATTAATAAAAACATAATACATGTTATAATTCAAACGTGCATTATTTTAGAAAGGAAAAATATTTGGAATGATTAAGGTCTGTGGTTATTTGGATGAGAGGGAAAATGCACTGGTATCAGAACTAGGGTTTTCATATAGATCTCCACTAGCAGAAACTGTATTCAACTCAGCTATAAGACACCAAGAATGAACTCAGTAGGGGGGCAGATGCCCCCTCATACAGAGAAGCTAATGCAAGAAGGAAACATAACTTAGGAAGCAATGAGGGTTATGAGTAGCACAAAGAGGAAAACCACAGGTGACCCACTTCAGGTCAAGGACTAGGAGGTGCGGAGAATGTTGGTGAGGGCCCAATCTAAGAAGAAAATGGAACAACGAAAAAAGAAAAAAGAAACACAACTATTTGGTAAGGGGTCCTTGAAAATGCATTCTAAAAGTAGTAGAGATGCCAAGACATGAAATAACATCCGAGCACATGAGCAACAACATTTAGTACATGAAAAGATCCTCTCAAAAATCTATTACAAAACAACCTTTTACGTTCATGAGGGTGATTGCCTTCGAAATTATCCATTTTTTAAAAATTTGCTCTACCCAGTGTGTTCGTGCTAGGGTTTTGTGATGCTACACGTTTGGTGTTTCTGGCCAGTGGCCATTGACCTTCCCTGTCAAGCCCTGCCACGCCTGACGGCGAGGCTGGGTCCCCCCCCGTGAGCCCTAGTGATGATGTTAGAGCGTTCAAAAATCTGATCTCTGGCAGATCCTGAAGTCTTCAGACTGCTCCAATACCTAAGTTTGTGAAGAAGCTCGATGAGGTCCCTCTCATTGACCTCCCACCTTAGCATCCCATGCATGTGGTCGTTTCCCTGGCTGATCGAGATTTAGTTGGTCAATTCACTGGGCTATGGCCCTCGCCCAAGACCATGGATAACTGGATTCAAAAGAATTGGAGGCCCTTGATCTCCAATAGCATCAGCTGCTATGTAGTAGGTAGAGCGTCCTTTCTCTTTGAATTTATTGCCAAGGAAGACCGAGATCTTTTTTTTCGAAAGCGACCCGTACTTTATGGATCCTTAAGGCTTATATCTGAATAGATGGACTATAGACTTTGACACAGGGATGTCCCCAAGGTCATTCCTGTTTGGGTTCGTCTTCCCAACCTCCCGATCCATTGCTGGACTCCATCATCTCTGATGGCTATTGGGGACAGACTGGGCAAATTTATTGACAAATCTCATCCCAAAGAGAACTACTTTTGTGCCAAAATCTACTTTGAAGTAGTTTTGGAAGCGGGCCTCCCTAAGGCAATGTAACGAACATAAAATATATAAATATTAAAAATAATATTAATAGATAATTATTAATTAATAATTAATAATTATCAAAGAGTCATGACTGTAGGTTGGAAAGTCACGAATGGACATATATAAGTCCGACCATTGTAAATCAATTATATCAAAATCATATCATCAATTTAATATATTATTATGGCTTATCTCATTTACCAAGTTTTATGGTAATATTATTTCTACAAGCGAATAAATATTCGCTTCAGTGGTATCAGAGCCTCGTTGGCTAGATCCCGGCCTTTGGCCATATTTTTTGGCTTTTAGCCATCACCCAAGTTTCCCGGAATTTTTGGGTTTCCCAAAAAATAGGACTTTGTCCTTAAAAAAAATTAAAAAAAGGGTAAAAGTAACTCCACCCCAAAAAAAGAGAATTAAAAAATAAAAATAAAATAAAATAAAAGTGAAGAAAAAAGTAAAAACCAAAGGGTTTCCCAAAAAAATAGGACTTGTCCTTAAAAATAAAAAAAATAAAAAGAGTAAACGTAACTCCCCACCAAAAAAGAGAGTTAAAAAAAAAAGGTGAAGAAAAAAGTAAAAACAAAAAAAAAAACTAAAAGAACGAGCCAAAAAAAAGGGAAAGAAAAAAAAGGTAAAAAAAATGGGAAAGAAAAAAAAAGTTAGAAAAGAAAAGATTAAAGAAAAAAGTGCATAATAGTAACTATTAAAAGAAGCAAGTGAGATTTGAACCTGGGTGCGGAAGTTAACAATCATTCCTCTCGACCACCCAATCTACTCACATTTTACAAAACTTAAGGGAAATAAAATATCAAAAAGGTGCGTAATAATTGATACTAAAAAGTAAGTGAGATTGAACTTAGGTGGGGAAGTCAAAGGAAAAACAAAATCGAAAATCATCATTATCTAGTGTGGAAGAAATCAGATATCATGGAATCTGGTTTGCAAGCACAAATAGAGAAATTAGAAGCCAAATTAAAGCAATATCGAAGAGAGAATGAAGAATTACGAGACAAAAATACGAAATCAGAAATATTGATTAAATTACGTCAGATGACAAAAGAGTGCAAGGAACAAATAATTTCCGATCAGAACAATCATATAGAAAAATTGTATGCCCAAATTAAGAAATTAAAAGACGAAAGTGATTTCAATCAGAGACGAACAAATCAAGATATAAAGAAAGAAATAAGTAATTATGAAGTAGAAACAATCCGCTTGAACAAAATCATTAACAACAAGGATGAAGAACTGATGCACATACGACAGAAATTAACAGATCAAGAATCAGTGGTCGACCAGTATTGACAACAGATAAAAGTTCTTCAACAACAAAATAGTGATTCTAAAAAAGAACACAAGCTGGAGATCGCAAAGACTAATAAAATAATATCCAACAATTCTGAAGAAATTTTCAGATTAAGAAATCACAACAAAACCCTGATTACAAAAATCAAAAAAATGAAAAACAACAACAAGAGGGGACAATCCGGTGAAGACCTAGAAGGGAAATTACTAGAAAATCAAGAAGAAAGCCAGTGTTTAAATAATAGTAATCAGGAACTACATAACCAAATCAAGGAGCTAGAAATTGAAAAAAAATCGCAAGAGGAAAGAATCGAAAGAATTCCAATTCATGAACAATCTACTAGAGAACCAAGAAGCACAATCCAGGAAAATACATCCAAAAATCAAATCAAAGAAGTGAAGACAGTCCTCGTCACAGTCCAAAGGAAAGAAGAACAAACGAAATTATAATCGTCATTTTGACCAACGACAAGGTCAAAATGAATATTCACAGAAGACTTATGTGGACATGCGAAAATATCGACATACCAAGCAACAATTGAGACAAATTGTCCCACAAAAATATCTCAGAGCTCCAATAAAAATAAATCTAGGATGGATCACAACAGATACGATGCGACAATTCTCCTGGGGAATCCGTAATTCGTATCGGCTCATCTCCTCAAAGGTCGCAAATACAAAATGGAAAGAATTCCGAGATGACAAGTTAAAATAAATCAGACATAAATGTCAAATACATCTTTGAGGACAAAGATTCCCTTAAGGGGAAGGCAATGTAACGAACATAAAATATATAAATATTAAAAATAATATTAATAGATAATTAATAATTAATAATTAATAATTATCAAAGAGTCATGACTGTAGGTTGGAAAGTCACGAATGGACATATATAAGTCCGACCATTGTAAATCAATTATATCAAATTCATATCATCAATTTAATATATTATTATGGCTTATCTCATTTACCAAGTTTTCTGGTAATATTATATCTACAAGCGAATAAATATTCGCTTCAGGCAGTTAAGTTGGCGGTGGGAGAGTGGCAGCAATTCCAAAAGCTGGACTATGAACAACTGTCATTCAAATTTCACCACTGCCATATATACGGGAACTTCCAAAAGAGTTTCCCTAAGCACCCGATAGATCTAGAAAAAGATCAAGAAGAAGGATGGACTCGGGCAAAAAAAACCAAGACCAATGCCAAACAGACCCAGAAAAAAAAAAAAAAAAAAAAAAAAAAAAAAAAAAAAAAAAATCTGGGGAACACTAGGAAGGATGATATTACAAAAAATTCCCAAATAGAAGAAGGAAACAGCTATGTTGCTCAAGCAATTGAAGTCCTGGATTCAAGAGATGACGATCTGGAGTAGGAAGCTAGGGATCAGCCAAGTTCAAATGCAAAAGAAAAAATCCCTTATGACAAAGGCAAAAACCAAGAAGAAAACAGTCAACCTGAATCCTCAATCCCTTCTTCAAATGAGGAGGCTTCGGAGGAAGAGGAGGGTGAGTGATGGTGCATGAGAAACATATTTTTTTATCTTGCTGAATGCATTCTTCTCCACATCATTCCATTTGAACTGCACACTCTATTTGACCATTTGCTGCAAAGGTTTGACGATTTGAGCAAAGTCTGGTACAAACCTTCGCACAAAATTGATTGTCCCCATAAAAGATTGCATACCTTTTTTATTATGGGGTAAAGGGATCTGTTCTATGGCTGTAATCCTCTCCAGGTCTATGGAGATCTCTTTTTTAGAAATGACATGACCCAGTAGCTTTCCTTCTGTGATTGCAAACTCACATTTCTTAGGATTTAATGAAATGACATATTTTCGGCAACGCTTGAAAATCTATTTCAAATGAAATGCATGCTCTTCTCTCTTCTTTGAAAACATTGTAACATCATCTAGATAAACCACAAAACTACAGCCAATCAAACCACAGGAAGCTATATCCATAGCCCTCTAGAAAGTTGCTCCAGCATTGATAAGTCTAAAGGGCATCCTCCTATATGCAAAAGTTCCCCACTTGGTTCTGAAAGTGGTCATGAGCCTGTCCTCTTCTGCTACTAATACTTAACTGTAACCGAAAAATTCATCCAATAGAGAGAACAGTTCGGAACGTGAGACCATTTGTAGTATTTGTTCCATGGGTGCGACGGGATAATTATCTTTATCTGATGCACGGTTAAGATTTATGAAATCTACGCAAAGTCGGATCTCTCCAGAATTTTTCTGCACTAGTACCAAGATAGAGACCCATTCTGAATGTCTGACTTTAAATATGATTTTAGCATCTAGCAGCTTTTTCACCTCACTTTGAATTAGGGGTTCTAGCTTTGGATGCATTTTTCTTAGAGGTTGCTGATAAGGTTTTATCCCAACCTTGATTGGAATCACATGGTGTATAATTTTAGTGTCATACGTCTTTAGGTCTTCGTAAGTCCAAGCAAATACATCCTTATATTGTTTGAATAAGTTGATGAATTTACTCCTCTCGCCGGGTGAACAACACTTCCCCAAATTCACATATTTGGGTTAAGCTTCTACCCCTAAATTTATCAGCTCGAATTGTAAAGACGAGCTATGAGTCTTGACATTCGCTGGCTTTTTGAACTTGTTGTCTAATCAAACATCTGTTCCAAGGTTCCAATTCCTTTTGGAATGAAATTTCTGTACTTTAATTCCGCTTGATGTTCTACGTCATCTATTATTGCTCCTTTAAATGTGTCATTATTTGTTAAGTATTCCAATATTTGTTGATCATCATCGAACACCCTCATATTAGTGATGTTATCTAGAACAGAAGGCCTGAAAAGCAATTCAATCGAACATCTATTATTTGTAGATACCAACCTTGCAGCTGATGTAGCTAACAAATCAGCTGCTGCATTTTTTGCCCTAGGAATTGAAGAAATATTTAATGCATGAAAATTTATCAAGAAATCCCAGACTTCGTTTTGCTAAGCCTTTCAATGCGGTGATATGCAGTGAATCTTGTTTCAAATTTGTTTAACAACGATTTCAGAATCTCCATATACTTTCAAATTTTTCACTTTCAATTCTATCGCTTTCTTAAGTCCTTGAACTAATGCTTCATATTCGGTTGTGTTATTTGTGCATTCGAATTCCAATCTACATGAAAGAAAATGTTTATTTTTTCTGGATCAATCAGGACACAGCCAACTCCTGATCCTTCCAATGTTTTAGAACCATTGAAATAAAGAATCCAAAAACTTTCTACTCCTACTGAATTTGAATCGCTAACTACATCTGAAATTAAATCTACTATGTTACAATCAAACTCATCAGCCTATGAAAATTGAAGGAGATCGGGCTAGATATCAGGTATACTGTTGGCTTCTTCAGCTTGGTAATTTCCTGGTTCCAGTTCAATGAAATAGTTTCCCAACACAGAGTTTATTGGTTCTTTTTTTCCTTCTAACTGAGTCACGTTATACTTCATTTGAGGCTCTCTTAACACCTTTATCTGATTTTGACATCCTTTAAAAGGCAACCACAAATGTGACCAATCCGATGCAAAATATCCTTCTAACCTCGCTAACCAATCTCGGCTCAAAACCAAACCATAAGCATCTGGGATATCTGCTACGACAATGTCTATGTACTAACATACCCTCTCATCTGCGGATAAATGGATCATAACATCTTCCATTTCTCCTATTACTTTGACTGTTGTTCTATCTAATTGAGGGACTTGGCCAGTGGTTGGTTTTGGTTGGCCATTTATTTGCTTGCAAACTGAGAGAGGCATGACATTGACTGATGCTCCTGAATCCACTAAACAGTTATGCACATTATAGTTGAAAATATCAAAGGTTAGAAGAAATGCTGGAGTTTTATACTTAGATTTTCCTCCTAAGATCGCCTCACCAATCTCTTCCTCAGGTTGGTTCTCAGTGGGCGGCTCCTTCTTGAGTGTCTCAAGCGCTTTCAAAAGCTTTTCTTTCTTCTAAGGTAGATTACACATTTCAAACAATGAGACATTTGCTTTAGCCTTTTTAATGTCTTCAACAATATCATATCCCATTTCATGCTCATTCGGATTCTTCTTGACACTTTGAGTTTTATTTTTAGTAAGCTTTATAGGCGTATTGACTTTCTTAGGGTTCTGGTTTGAAATGACAAACTTAGGTATGTTAATAGTTGAAGTATTACTCTTCATTTTCATGTTCTCTTGGAGTTTCTTGATCTTTGGAAGTATCAAGTTATCTTCTTTTAGTGGATTTTGACTCCTTGCTGTGACATTTGTCTCTAATGTTTCTTCTTTGTCAGAGAAATATTCATCTTCTAAGTTGAACATAGATCCACAGTCCCATACAAACAAGGTGTCTTCCTCTTGTGTTTCTGTAGGTTCACGATCTTTCCCTTTCTCTTCCTCGATTTCTGTCAGCTTGGAATCCAATAATTGGTTCATTACTAGTGTCATAGAATTAATCCACTGTGGGCTATTCTTCTCAGAATGATGTTGTTGATGGAAAGTGCAAAAATTATCCATTCCTACATCGGTAAAATTCATTGTTGAAGGACTGTGTGGAGGAGGTTTAGGTTGACTGTTGTCTTCTCTTTTTTTATAATAAGGCTTGTATTGTTTATGAGCCTCATTTTCTTTTTCTAAATCAGTCATCCAGTTTGATAACTTTTGCATCATCTTCACCATCCCATCGAACTCCTGTGATCGCTCATCCTTAGGTTTAGTTAATAACAGGGGATTTTTGTTTCCATAAGTTCTTTTATCTGACTGCGTAGGATAGTGTTCTATACTCTCCAATTCTGCCTCTACTTTCTCAACTTTTTCATAAGCATCTACCAAAGTAGGCTTAACTGATCTCTTGGCAAACATGGCTAGATCAGGCCTGAGGGCTGAGGTATAACACTCAATTAGAGCATGCTCAGATGGCTTATCAGCTGCACTGAATTTATTCAGGTATGCAGCAAACCTATGAGTAAAATTATGTAATTTCTCTTTTTCTTCTTTCTTTAAGGCAATCAATCCTTTCATTAAAGCTGTGTGAGTTTTCTGGATTCCATATTTGTTTCTAAATAGTCTCTCAAAAATATTCCAATTTGTGATTGAGTTTGTTGGTAGGGCAAAGTACCATGAAGTTGTTTTCCCTTTCAGGGTATGCGGGAATAATATGCAAACTACATCTTCATGCTTTGTTGCTTGTAGACCTTCTAAAGCCAGATAAAAACTCTGCAAGTGATCATCCACAAGAATTCCTTCACTGGGTTCAAACTTGGGTAAAATTTTGTCAAAACTCTGAGGCATATCATGCAACATAGGTGTCAAGTTTGGAGATCTAGCTCTCGAAACAGGTTGTGGAGGTGGCTGATTTGCATTCACATTGGCCATGATTCTAAGAGGAGTATGAGGTGTGGACTGAACAGGGGTCTGAAAAGGTGAACAGTGAGGGGAATTTGGTCCCAATTGATCCAGAGGTTGGTCAACTTCTTGTAAGGTTGTTTCTACTGATTCCTCAAGATCTTCTACCAACACTGAATCTTCCAATTGAGGACGGTCCTTCTTCTTATACTCTCTTCTAGGTACGACAGAGATAATAGTTAATCCTCCAAGCTTTTTTGCATATGCCCTGGTAATCCTCCTTAAATCATCAACCACTTCGTTATCAATGGGATAGAGATACCACTTTCCCTTTTCTTCAGGAGTGGGTTTCTGAGGCAAACTGTTTTTAGAACTGTCACCGGTGGAGTAATTTCAAGAAAGCAGTCTTCCTTGGCCAGCCATGCACTGGTGGCCCTCCTTCTAGCGCCAAAACTATTGAGGCCTAGAAAATCGCAGGTAATAATAGTATGGATTCTCCCTAATAAACGTTCCCAATTAGCTCGTTATAGTTTGGTATGGGGAATCCGTCCGGTTTACAGTCTGGCTACCGTAGGTCAAGCAACGGTTAAAGCTTATTTTACAAGTTGCGGCCCGATCCACTGTTTAAGTGTATTTTTTAGTTTTATATTTAAGTATGATATGCTAGTGCCTAACTAAATGCAATCGATAGAGATAACGAGGAGTGTCACAATGTGATGCATAGGTTCTTACCTCTCTTCTTATCTCTCTCGCTTCTAAATCTTAAACAAAACAAAAATAACTAAGACTCACTAACCTATCCCTAGGGAGCAATACTGTAATTAATGTTGAGCAATGTATTGGATAACATGCATAAAGAACACTACAGATAGTTGTTAGTATTTCTGAATACATGCATATCAATAAACAGATAAACAAATAGGTATCTCATCGTTAATTAAAACATTCATTACTCAAATACGATTGTGGAAATTTCACAGAAATAAACAGGAGTACATTGATAACATGAAAGAGTTCACAAGTTAGAATGATCTCACAGTTCATGAAAACAAGCTGAAACATAAATAGTTCACATCCAACAAGTCCATGTCAAGCATTCGAAATCCCCACAGTGCTTTCTCTAGCCCAAGAAACATAACTCTTTATTATAAGATGAAATAGTTCTTCTTACAATAAACTTGCACAAAGATAGTCTGAAAAAAGGTCCTCTACTACCTAAAATTCTCCTATATTTATACAAAAAGAAAAAACTCTTAGGCTTCCCCTCGTTGCCTTTTAGGCTTCCTCAACCTTTCCTTTACAAAAATTTGTTTTTTAGTGTGTGAACAAAAGATAAATATAATATATTACATTATTTATCAGCATTCCAAAACATTCAACTAGGAGGGCCCAGCTTGTTCATTCATGAACTTTCTCCATACATATGCCTCGGCTGCTATATTCTCAAAACCAGAAGGTTCGAGAAATCTAACAGTAATTTTGTGCTAAGCAGCCTGGGCCTTTACACCCGCTATCCTAGTAGGAATCAAGCGCAGGTGGTCTTCCAGTAAGTGGATACTCACAGTTGCATGTGCTATTTCAGTCTTAAGTATCTTTTCATCTAACTCCTTGACTTGTTGAATGGCCTGATCATCTTCGTTGCATCTCTCTTGTAATTGTTTTAAAAACATTTCATGCTCTGGCAGCACTTCTAATCTTTTTGCAGCCGAGGTCTGACATCGATTATAGGTTAGGAGCACTCTCCTACAAAATTCAGCACAGGCATTCTTTGTTTTCTTCACTGTCTTTTTTAATTCTTCTGCTGCGTTACTGGCAAACTCAATCAGTTCGTAGTCCAGCTTTATCATTTCCAAGTCCTTGACAAGTGTATCTGCGGGAGATTCCTTGTTCGTTTCTACCCATGTCATCCTTCCCTGTTCGTTTCTACCCATGTCATCCTTCCCTGCAGAGTCTCTAGGATATCTTGTGTCCTATCCATAAAATAAGAGGCTTTATTTATAATTTCTTCTAATCTGATGTCTATCTGTTGAACTTTAAATCTTTCTTCCACCATCTGCAGCTACATTTGATGAATCTTCTTTCGAAGCATAAGGGCATGCTTCTTTAAAGGTTCAATATCAACCTTTTGCTCCACAGCTGACTTCAGTGAAGCTGTGAGTGAATTCTTTTGTTCCTCCAAGGCTGCAATCTAAGTTTCATATAGCTTAGTCTTCCCCTCTGTTGTGGTCTTCTGCTCTTCCAACTCTATCACTTTACCTTCCAATCTGCCCTTTTCCTTATCCAATTCTTCAACTGATAACCTAATCTCATCCCTCTCTGCTTCCAAACTCTGATATTGTTGTTGTAGCTTTCCAAACTCAGACAAGGTGGTCTGGGCATTCTTCTCTATATTTCCTACAGATATTACCAAAGCATCTTTCTCGGCCTACAGAGTCTAACATTCTGCCTTTAATACTTTAACTTCACCAACCATATCCTCATACTTCCTTTTTAGACTCTGACTTTCGCTCCTTTCTTTCTTCAAAGTTTCTTTCAACTGTGTGACCCTTTTTTTGAGACTATTCTAGGTCTGTCATGATTCTGTCCATATTATCCTCAGTGGCTAGGGTTAGAGCTACCCCAACCCTCGCTAGTAATCATGGATGTTTGTGTGTACCGTGGACCACTGTCTTATCAGTCACCAATATTCCAGGCTTACCTCTAGTGTCCACTTTCTTCTCGATTCTTTTGACAATTCTCTTTTTTTGTTTGTCGTAAAAGATAGTGTTAAAATCTGGCACCTCCTCCCCTTCAGTGGGCATGAAAGGACTTAACTCAACTCTAGAAATCGACAACAAACCTTCTCCTACTGTACTACTAGAAGGAACCATGGGCTCTAATGGGTTAATATCAGACTGAGCCTGTTCTTGATCCATAGGGTCTTGTCCTTCTAATGTCTCTTCCACTTCCTATTTTTCCTTTTGGACACCTTCTAATCTGAACCCTTCACTTTCTGTTTACTTTTTCTGTATTGCATCCTCTTCTTTTCTTTTCTTTTCTTTTCTTTTCTTCTTCAGTCTTCTTTGTTTCTTCTTCAGCTGCTCATTTCTTTTCTTCTTCTTCTATTCTCAACCAGTTCTTTGCCTCCTGTACTAGTCTGTTAGATTCTTCCTCTCTCTTTTTTTCTTCTTCTTCCTCTTTCTTTTTCTGCTTCTCAACAGCTTTGCCTTTGCCACCCATAGTTGCTATCTTTTGCTTGAATCTTTTTCTTAGGGTTGTCATGTTCTTAGCATTGTGGAAAACTTCCTCATCTTTGTCCCAAAAATATGTGTACTCAAAATGAACTCCAACTTCTTTGCAATAATCAACTACTTTGTCCTCGAATTCATTTCTATGGAAGTTCATTTCACCGAAGTGAAAGTATTCCAATTCCTTGACAAACTCTACTGCATTCTTCACCCTTGAAAATTTGTAACTTCCAACAAAAAAGGGCACTACAAGATATACTACCTTTTTTCTGTTCAAAAAGGAAATTCCCTACTCCATCAATATATAATTGTTTAACATCTTCTTTATGGAGTACATAATCAGTAGCATATCTTGGAAGCAGAGAAGGGGCCCTTGAACCACCGTACATTCTTACATATAAACCGTCCTCTGTTAAATAATAACTTTTGTATTCTTGCATAACTTTGAAAGCTTCTTTTGACATCCAATTGCATTCTACCAAAAAAATCAGAGTGTATAAAGGCATGATTAAATTCTCACAAATTTCCTTGTAGTAGCTGTAATATTTGTGGGCCCAAAATAGTTTATAAGCTGCATACACTGGAGCTCAGTCCTTATCCCAAAGGCACTTTAAGGCTGGGAATGGCAGAGTGCATAAAATGCAATCAATCAAAATGGAACTCATGTAAAATTCTAACTTCTTTTGGGACACTCCTCTCAATGTTGCGCTAATACAGGCAGACATACTATTGGATACTATACCTGCCCAGTTAAAAACTGTACCTTGTGTATAGCAACAAAATAGATAACTGGTATCCAACCCATTTTGAAACTTTTTCCATTAGCTCTTCCAAAAATTCTATTCAGCATTAAAATAATGAACCTGTATGGAGCAGGGAGAGTTGATGTTTCATACTCTCCAGAAGGCCTTGTGCAGAAGTTCTTTCTTGGTATCATCATCTTCTTGACTGTTTCAACCATGTCTAAATTCAGCTCCTTTAACCAACTTTTAGTCAGATAAACTTGTGATGTTGGTAAATTATATGCCATATATACATAAGCTCGGCTGTATGCAACATAACCCTGCTTCGCGGTATTTGCCAATATCATCCGTGTAACATCTGCCCTAGGTAGAATCCAACTTATTACTTCCGAACATGGGAACAACTCAGGTCTGGTAGCCACTTTCATAAGGGCTAACCTCTAAATATTTGCATACATGTGCATATCTTCAAGACCAACGCCTGGAACAATATGGCCTGAAATCATCCTATACACCTCTCCCCATTTATATTCTGGATCAACTTCAGTAATAGCTTTAGTATCTTCATATATGACTTCCACTCTGGTTACCACCTCCACTTCAGGTTCCTCTTTGGATGCTTGGGATTTCTTCTTCTATTTTCTCAGCATATTGTTGTGTTGATAATTTTCCTATAGCCATTACACAACAAGATCTCAGTCTCTTTATCTCTAGCAATCAGTTGTAATGAGAAAACAATAAAGCAACCAAATATTACCATTTCATATATATGCATATTGAAAATTATTATTATCCCACAATTCCTCTGAATGAGAGACTTCTTAAACAAAAGGACCTGCAAAATATTTCTACCCCCAAACCTGCTAAAACTCTGCTAGCATCAACCCTAATATCTTATGGCTTCCTCAATCTATACGAGTATCTCGCTTGAGGCAACAACTCACACCACTCTCTGTTTAAACACAAAACCCCAAACCCCTATCAAACTCGCGGTCGTCTTGCGTCCCATGGAAACTTTTTGTCAAAGGAGACATGGTCGAGCTGCTCAAGCTTTAAAACGAGGTCATAATGGACAGGGAGGCGTAGACAGCGAAACGCTTGTCTTCACCATGCCCTAATCTTCCCAACAAATGAAACTGCCACAAACATATTCATGGCTGCACAGCAGTGGATACGGAAAAACCTAACCAGCCGGAAATGAAAACGCTCACAGATGAGCAAGCTACATCCCAAATAAAAGGAGTTTACCACAGGAAAACCACAAAGATGCAAAAAACCTTACCCTACCGTTGAAACCTAACCCTATCCACCTTGGCGTCTTAAACACCAACAAATCAAAACCAAGCAAAAAAAAATCGTGAATGGATCCTACTTAGCAACGGGGATGCAGGCGACCCGAACAAGAGATAACTTCGACGGGCATAAAGGAGAACGTATGGAAGCTTGACAGTTGCGTAATCGATAGGATGGATCTATGATGAAAATGACAAGTAACAGGCCTCAAACGGCCTTATATAAACCTCGACTGGAAACAGAAAACTAACGTGGCGGGAAAACCTTTTAACCACCATCGGGAGAATAACTCTGAAGGAAAACCGCAGTGTCGGCTGCAGCTCACTCTACTCACCCGGTACATCGGACGGGAAGGTAACACCGGAAGCTAGAGTCACTAGCTCCTTTGGTATCAGAGGGAATAAGTTTCGGATCAACTCGCAACTAACCCTCCGCAACGTCAGATGGCGGACAGACTGATGCTTCGGCTCATTCAGAAAAACAAATCCGACCGTGAGATTGTCCACTTAATCGGTTATCGAAAAAGGATAGTTGAAGGGACATCTGATCCATTGGATCCACTTTATACTAAGACGCTGGAACCTCGATAGACTATAACTAAGAGCCTAGATAAACTCACTCCCAATACAGCGGCTTAGACCTCGGAAGGCTTTCGATAAACACATCGGATAGATAGTGGACTATGCCTTCGTTGAATCGGAAGACTAGTCAACTAGACATCCGATATGGACATGCAAAAGAACTAAGTTCTTTCCAAAAACAGTTGAGCCCTTGGCAAACTTTGGTAGAATTAAAACATTCCTAGGCCGTCTAGATGTTAAAAAACAAAAGGGTGAACCCTAAAAATCAAAATTTTTGGGGACAAAAGTTGCAGCTGCAACATGCGGCCAAGCTCGACAGGTTTTTGCTCCAGTAATCCCTTTCAGTTCTAGGATTCAGATCGGCTTCCTCCATCTTGCCCTTTTGTATGTCGGATCACAAACCGATTCTTCTGGATCTGGAAGAAGAAGAAAAATCTAGGCCCCAGCCCTTTCAAATTCAGTCCCTGCTGGATCAATCAAGACGGATTCCAGGAACTTGTCAAATCGGTCTCGGAGGTCGAGGTCTCAAGCTCTCCCTTTTATATCTGGGAAGAGAAACTCCGGAGGCTTAAAAGAGCACTCAAGGCCTGGGCTAAGATTTTGAAATCTCCTACTGCCCAAAGAATTGAAGCCCAACAGAAGTTGCAATCTCACCAAATATGGCAAGAAAAGCAGACTTTGGATACAGCCAGCATTGAAAAAGAAACCATCCTCCATCATAATCTCCATGCCACTTATAGAAATGAGCAAGAAAATTTGAGGCAAAAGTCTAGATGTCTCTAGCTAAAGGTTGGGGACAAAAACTCTACCTTCTTCCACAAGCAAGCGGAAGGGCGGAAAAACTTTAAAGCCGTGAAGGAGATCCAAAGCCAAGGTCTAACAATCCAAGAGTTTGAAGAGATTAGAAAGGTGGCTCATGATCACTTCCAAAAAGTCTATTTTGAAGAGGTGCCAAGAATCCCTAGCTCTCCCATTCTTGATTCGGTCCCCCTTTTGGTCTCCCGCTCAACAAATAAGAGACTTATAGCCTCGGTCTTGAAAAAAGAAGTGAAACTGACCTTGGCAGATATGGATCCTGATAAGGCGCTAGGGCCGGATGGGTTCACGGCTAGATTCCTCAAGGCCTGCTATAAAATCATCAGGCATGACCTTTATAAAATGATCCTAAAGTCCCAAGCCTGCAACAAAATCAGAGGTAACACAAATTCGGCCTTCATTGCCATTATCCCCAAAGAAAAAGGAGCCACCTTTTTCGACAGGTTTAGACCTATCTCGGTGTGCAATATTGGATATAAAATCATCACCAAAGTCATTGCCAACAGGATTAAAGAGGTCCTCCATGTCAACATCCCGGAGAACCAAGGAGGTTTTGTTAAAGGGAGGCAGATTGTTGATAATATCATCCTGGTCCAAGAAGAAATTCATTCCAGCATTCAGCGTCGGGAAAAATGTATGATCATCAAATTGGATTTAGCTAATGCCTTTAATAAGTTAGATATGAATTTCTCTTCCAGGTTATGCACAGGTTTGGCTGCGATCCAGGCTTCATTAGATGGATTCAAGCCTGTATTAAATTCCCATGGATTGCCCCTCTGTTCAACAAGCGTGCTACAAACTTCTTCCAAGCATCTAGGGGCCTTCGTCAAGGCTTCTCTCTCTCCTCTTATCTACACCATCCAAGCCTCCATGCTCAGTTTCCAGTTGAACCATTGTTAGCACAACAATAATCTTAATGGGCTACGCATTGCCAGAGGATTTAAAGATATAAATCATTCCCAATTCACAAATGACACAATCCTCCTGGGGGGGGCCAGTGTGATCTCGGCCAGGCTCTTTAAGTGGGAGTTGGATCTTTACTAAGATGTCTTGGGCAATCTTATTAACTTTAGGAAAAGTCAAATTCTAGGATGGAACTGCAGCCATAGAGAGATGACTGACATCAGCAGAATTCTGGGTATCGAACGCAAAACTCAATGGGATGCCTTCAAGTACCTAGGAGTGCCTATCTTCAAATCCTCGCCGAAGTCCACCTCCTGGATTCCTATTCTAGACAAAATTAAAAACATGATCAGCACCTAGGGTGCGACTTGGTTACTAAAGCAGTGTTGTCCAGCATTCCTATTTGTCAATGCTCCATTCTTCTTGCCCCAAAAGGGATTTTAGCTAGTATTGATGCTTTGCTCAAAAAATTTCTCTGGAAAGGTGGGAAGCAGAACGAGAAGAAGCTTCCCCTAGTTAGTTGGGATAAGGTGTCCAAGCCAATAATGAAAGGAGGATTACAAATAGAAAAAGGAAGCTCTGCAAAACTTAGAGCTGGGAGAAAAAATTCTTTAGAATATCATCTCGGGTAAGCCATCCTGGTGCAAAACTTCCCTTTGGAAAAAATACTTCTCTGGAATCCATCTAAGGTGTCTAGACAATCCCCCGTGGGTTAGGAAAGGCTCTGCTATTTTCCAAATCTTGTCGAAAACTATCTCCTTCTTCTCCCCCAAAATCACATGGATTCCTGGGAACAGGAAACTCATTAAGGTCTGGGAAGACTCGATCATGGGCGATCCTCCATTGGTGTGGCCTGGAATGGAGAATTTAAAATTCTACATGCAAGGCAATGGCCTGATATCACTGTGGGATATTTATGACTGGAACCCAGACGACTCCTGGAAGAATTGGAAAATTCCATGCCCAAGCCAGCTGGAAGATGAAAAGTTGTTGCTTATTGACAAGCTTCAGAGGAAATCCCTAATCACTAGAAATGCTAAGGATGCTAAAGGATGGGGGCACTAGTCAGGAAGCTACACAACCTCAGCTGGTTACAAGTTGTTATCTAACCCTGGCAACATGGAGAACCTTGCTATCTAGAAAAGTATATGGGATGTGAAAAGTCTCCCAAAAATTGATTTTTTCACGTGGACATTTGCCCAGAATAATATTATGATCGATGAAAATCTCAGGAAAAAAGGGTGGGAAGGGACCACGAGATGCCCATTCTATCTTATTAGTGAAGAGTTTGTTGCCCACATCCTTATTTCTTGCCCCTTTGCTAGAGAAGTATAGAATTTAGCCCTCCCGGAGAAAGTTGTGCTTCCTTCGAACAACATTCACTCCCTGTTAATCAATTGGGCTTCCTCCTCTCCTTTCAGCCTTAAGAATGGAAGAACCAATTCTTGTTGGATGGCCCTGTCGAAGGTTATCCTTTGGAATATTTGGCTTGAAAGAAACGCAAGAATTTTTAGAGGGAAAGCAGGGATGGCTAGTCAGGTTGCCACAAAATTTAAAGATCTATTGGAAGACTGCCTCTCTCATCTCTGGCACAGCGTTCCTGAATGTCCCGTTTCCTCCCTAGAGGCGTCTTGGCTTCACAGCGTGTCCCCTAATCCCCTAGTGGCCAACCCAAAGATCACGATGGGGAGTCCATGGGAAATTAGGATGGTAGGAAAGGACCTTGTTCCTTGGCTAAGACGCATGCGTATGGAGGTTTTGTTTATAGATGGAGCTTCTAAA
The DNA here is from genome assembly GCA_001517045.1 of Pseudotsuga menziesii. Taxonomy (NCBI): domain Eukaryota; kingdom Viridiplantae; phylum Streptophyta; class Pinopsida; order Pinales; family Pinaceae; genus Pseudotsuga; species Pseudotsuga menziesii. The sequence goes on along the minus strand of LPNX010729775.1, from coordinate 502,888 downwards.
GGAAATCTTGGGGCGACAGGGGGGTGAGGTTCTCTTCACCCCGAATGGATATATGGAAACCAATTTCTCTTGGGGGCTTGGAACAGAAACAAGCAACATTGCTGAGGCCTTAGCTCTTTGGCAAGGGCTTTTGATTGCCAATAATCAAGGAACTACTGATCTAACCGTGTTGGGGGACTCAAGAATTGTTATTCAAGCCATGGTTGAGAATTCCCTTCCTAATCAAATGCATCTTAAGCAGCTTATCAAAAAAATTCAGACTCTCACTCTCTCTTTCCATAAAATTGGTTTCTATCATGTCCTCCGGATAAATAACAAGGAGGCAGACCTTACTGCAAATGTTGGAACTACCCTTAGCTTCGGAGCGCTTTTAATTCATGGAATTCGATCTATCTATTTTCCCCCATATGCCCATGGTTGGGGCTTGGGGGCCCATGGTTCCTAATATGGGCCCCTCCACTCCCTCGTTGCGTGACAGTCTCTTATGGTGGCATGTGGATCTTTGTCGGCACGTGGACGCACATTGATCCATAATTGGGATAATTGTTGTATGAACTTCGTCCTTCATCCTGTGCAAGTTAGATCACATGTCTCATCTGCGTTATGTGAAATCTTTGAGGTGGTGATGGGTTTAATAGCTCGCACATTGGATCTAAGTGTTATGAACCATCTGCTCCTGAACTGAAAGGATATTAAAATGTGGAAGAAAAAGGGTTGTGGATGCAAGATCAGGTTGTTGGGTAGCAGGTCCGAGTTCGTGGTGGTGTTTAAGGTGATTTGCAGAAGCGCTGAAGGGAATCGAGGCCTGGAGATCATGATGGAGGCGACCTCTGAGTCCTCAGGCTTGTCCCCGCTTGCCCAATTTGTTGAAATGAACATCAGAACTCTCAAAAGAGATGTTCATGTACTGCAAGCACCGGTGGGGGCAACAGATACTAACGGTGGTAGAAGATTGGAAAATGTTGACAAAGATCTAGTGTTCCCACAGAAGCAAGTCAAGCATTCAGAGAATGCAGTTATCGGTCTGATTGTTGAATTGGAGATCAAGGTGGATAAGTTGGCCCTTAAAGTTGTCAAGATGGAACTTGCAGCTAAGCCACGTCCTTCATCTCGCCCTGATGAGAACCTCAAATGGATTCAAGGATGGGAAAGCAGTTTTGTTATGTTGTTGGCATCTGTAAATCTGGTTTGAATTCATGCCCAAAGATAAAATATTTATGTGAATTGGGATATGAAGAATGTTTTTTTGAGTTTCCAGTTTATTTTTTGTATATATTACTCTGCTCAATAGTAAAGGTAGAATTGATGCACTTATCTTTGCCACTTCCACAAGGGCGTATGATGAGTCTGTTGAACTCTCTTTGTCACTTCCATAAGGGCTTAACTTGAGAAAAGCTTAACTATTTTGCCGCTTCCATAAGGGAGTTTTGTATATTGGTTCGGTCTTTGTGGTTATACCACCTCCTTAATACAACATAGTCATTTCTGTAAAAAAAACAACAACAACATTTAGTACACGAAGGACCATGCTTTACTAGGCAAGTTTATGGGTCTTTGGCCCTTAGAGAGGGCATTAGTTGGCTATATCAACGCACGTTGGAAACGTAAGGGCCTCTATGACCTTCAGCTAGGATCCAAAAGCTTCTTCACATATGTTTTCTACAATCTGGAAGACATAAATGCAGTTTTTGAACACGACCCTTATTTCTTCAGTTTGACAAGGCTCTACTTGCAGGAATCGGTGGAACAGTTATGCCCAAAAGAAATAAGACTTCGCATATGCTTCGGTATGGGTAATTCTCTATTCCCTTCCTTTTTGATTTTTTGGATGCTGAAACTTTTGTTGGAATAAGAAATACCCTAGGATCCTTTGTAAAAGTCTTTATAACAACAAGGTTTGGAAGATATATCACTTATGCTCGCCTTTGCATCTACATGAATATAGCACAAGCTCTTCCTGAAGTAATATGCCTAAGTCATTAGGACACAAATTGGATAAGAACAATAGACTGTGAGCGTATCCCATTCTGTTGTAGAAAATGTCATGAACATGGACACCTATTTAGGAATTGTCCTCTCAATTTTCCCTTTGAAAACCCCTAGTATGCAATAGGGCCAAAATCTAACAATTATACAAAAGTTGTGCGTAAAAGGATGCAAAGCAGGATATGGAGGATAAACCATGTTGTCAAGGAACTAAAGAACCCTAGAACTAGTAATATCTTTGGAGCGTTAACACATATATTAACAACATAAACCCCGCTTGATGAAAATCATGACACGACAGTAGAAGAGGGTGACATATAACAAGAGTTAAACCCAAGAGACAAAAGACAGACCCTTTGGTCAGCACCTAAGATCAGCTAGAAGGAATGGAAAGAATCTCTATGGACCAAAATAACGAAAGCCGCAAAGAACTAGAGGACATGGAAATTGACGAATTGGACCTGCAAGTTATTAAGGAATCTTGTAAGTTCTTGATGAAATTTTTAATTCCGCATGATAATGGGGTATGGGTACGTGACATCCACCCTCTCAATTATGTGGGAAGCAAACAAGTTAGAGGATCGCTTTGCAAATGAAGGAGTCATGATTAATCATTGCTTGATCAACCAATGTTGAGATGATCCCTTGATCCCTGCTCTTATAATAAATTATTGCATTAACATCACTAATCATGATTGTACCTCCCAACGATGACCATGGAATGATTCCTAATTCAGGGAACGGGTGGACCAGTGAGCACAACTTTCAAACCACCGGGTGGTAGTTGACAGGTTGGGGGTGCATGTAGGTCATGCAACTATAGGATGGTTTGAATAATTTCCTAATCTAAGCCTTAATGCTCGTGGAAGGGAGGAAGATTTGGAAGGATGGTAGCACCTGCATTCAGGAGGGCACTCTGTGTGTGGAAAATGTGTATATTATGGCACCTCGCATCGATGGAAATCAGGGTGAAAGGTGGTGAAGGACTTAAAAACTACAAAATCTTGTCCCGACTTCTTGTTTATCCCATCCACTAATAAATTGGCAATTCGTAGTCTGGTAGTGCTTCGTATAGCTTGTTGGAAGAGGAAGAAGAGGGATGTGATGAAGAGGAAAGTGATAAAGAAGAAGATGAGGACGATAAGGGGGAAGAATGCAACAAAAGAGGCAACACCCTCCAAAGAGTTGTCAAAGGACATGGAAGCTACATGTTTCTACTATAAGCATAATATGCTTCCTATTAAGAGGGAAATAGGGAAAGATGAGAAGAAAATTCAAGATGGCAACTCTACCAAGGAAGAAGGAAGCTGGGAATTTGAGATGTTGGCATAATGGATTGCATTGTGGAGACCCCATGGACATTATATTGCGGATGGATCTACATCAAAGGGATATCTATCTATATTGGAATACCAAATTGTTGTTGGGCATTTCAATTGCTGAAAGGGATAAACATATAGCAGACTTGAAGGAGGAGTTGGCCTCTCTGAAGCACATGCAACTAGAGCTCAGATTCATGGACTCAAAGCTGGACATAATTGCAAGAACAATGGGGATTGAGATGGAAATTGTGCATCCCCAAAATGGTAGCACACTAAACTTGACCATATCATCGATGAAGGAGATGAATATCCCCCCGCGGCTCTTCGAACTGGCCATTAATGAATTGGTCTATTTCCATATTTTAGGTTTTGATATATTGCAATTATAGTGGTTATAGAACAATTGTTTACAGTAGCAATTCAAGTAGAACAACTAGAGCTACCTTAGTCGTTTTTTTGCAATCACTTTTAAGAACTTTTAATTATGCTAATATGTTGGTATCTAGATGTGTTTACTAGGATCCTAGTTAGAAAAAAAATTACTTTTTGGCCTGTTGTCCTCTTATCAAAGGTCATCCTTGGTTTTTTTATTCTATGTACATTGTTGCCATTAGTAATATAAAAATGTTCATGCTTACTTACAAAAAAAAAAATTCAAATGTGCATTATAAAATGAACAATGTACAAATATGTTCTTGGCATATCTACAATTGTCTCTCTTCGAATGAAATAAAATTATGCTTTTTTTCCTTGGAAAAAAAATTAAATGAACAATGTAGACGGAGAGATTATTACAGAGTTATTGCACACAATCCCTATGTTTAGTGCATTATCTTCACCACGTGACTAACAACCCGACGTGCCATATATCTCTCTAATATGGTCAGCCACCTAACTATTGGGACATATCACTGGCATATTTTCTTTTAAATGACCAGGACAATGGATGCTTCTACCATTCAACCATCTGAATTATTTCCTGCCACTGTCCCATTTCCTTCTCTTCTCTTCATACAATGCAACCCATGGTTACGTTGCCTCTACATTATAAAGAAGACATTTATTGATGACATCAATTTCTACATTCACTAATGTATTCAACAACAAAAAAAATTATTATTAGATCAAATATATATTATCAATTTCAATGTAAACAATTAATGTGTAGAAAATTGCCAAAAATATAAGTGACAGAAGCTTTATCATGCGCCTTTTTTCCATTCGTTTGGAGTAGCTCCCCTTCCCTTTTTTCCTCATCTCGTTGGTCGGTCCAAACCACTCCGCCTAGTCTATCATTGAATTGCTTAATATAGTCACTAGCCTAATAGAACAACTCATATACTATGTAGTCCTCTGCCATAAACCCCTTTCGTTTTTACCTTTGTCTAAAAAACCCCTCAACTTTTTTCATGTACCTTTCCAAGAAGAACATCCAATGACATGATACCACCCCAACTAATTCAACCTCATCAACTAGGGGACTTAGAAGATGGACTTGTAAGTCCATGAAACTTGAGGGCAATTCCTTCACAAATATACAAACAATCTCAATGATCTCTCGATGCCGTTAATGAATGCTAGCCATGTGAACTCCTTTGATGTAATCCAACATACAAATGAAGATAACTTAGATATGGTTCATTGTAGATCCTGGGGGGAAGTCATGGTTCACACAACCATGCATGAGCAAAGGATAATGACACTACAAAATAAACACACAAGAAATGAATTGGCAAGAACTATGAATGCATAGCATATTATAACCTAAATTGCATAAAAAGAAGAATGTAATTGACATACATACCCTTAGAAGGTTCAAATGGTCAGGTGATTTCAAGCTTGACAATTCTTCTTCTAATATGAAGCAATGTCATATAATTGACCCATATGATACAGACATCTTCACACTTAATATTTGCCAAAGGAAGATCAACTTTCTTCAAAACCCATGGGAAATCACCTTCTTTGAAAGACCAAAAGGTTTTGGCCTCTCCTCTACATTCATTTTTTGCCAATGTTATTTTTAATATTCAAAGAAATAAGTTATTTCCTAATAGCCATTGTGTCAATTGTTTTCAATGATATATAATTGCATAAAGAACATGGAACTTTTTCAATATATGCATGGGATCCAGTAAGTGGGTAGTCTTAAGATGTTCCCAATATAGAAGCTCATAAAATACAAATTTCCTTTTCATCCCAAAGAGCGTTTTCTCCACATTAGTGTCGCAAAAATTCAATATCATCAAACACAGGTTCCCCATTTGAATTGAACAATTTTGTAGCTTCCTTTTCCTTCTTTATGCCATATGCCCTAAGTCAGTGTGTTAGTGTCATTATTTTTAGGTCTCCGGGTTCTCTTTGGTTTACCATTGAAAGAAGATGATACTCTTCTACAAGGGTGGTTTTCTCATAGTCACACCCTTAATCAATCGTACACTAGCTTTCGTAGGTGTTCGGACAACCAAGCCTTTATCAAAGGTCCACAACATTTACATCCATGATACTCTTTTGTTACAAGACATGTGATGTTATTGTATACATAACATGTTGGTGCCAAAGAAAGGGATTGCACCAAATTAAGTTTGTCAAATAGTATTATGGATATAAGCAAATTTATCAACATAATTACCAGAGAAAACTCTTAATCCTAGATAATTATGCGTTGTGTATGCACATATGCCATACAATGTAAAAAAAATCTCCATGGTGATGGCTCTTGATAAATCGTATATATGTATCCCTCCCTATAATTGCTTGAATTCGTCGATCAATGGTTGGAGGCAAACATTCATACTCTTCACTTGTCTTCTAATAAGAACTATAAGAGACAACATACGGCATTCATTCTTCACAGACAACCATGGAGGGATATTGTTATTGATCACTACCACTAGCCAAACAAAATAATCAGTGCTTTTGAGGGAATGCAAGTCAACTCCATCCATGGCTATGCTCAATAGAAGGATTCACACTCCATCCTTGAATTTATTAGGCCATGCATCCTCTATATGCTTCATGGCTATTGAATCTTTGAGAGTATTCATAACTCCAGGCTCACTTTTGTGACATGCATGCCACCCTTACAACATGGCTAGTTATTTGCAATGAAAAAGCATTTGAATCCTTAGTATTATAGGTACATGCCTCAATATCTTACGAGGAGAACCATCTGCCTTGCCTTTTTTTTATCTGGTACCTGTCATGCCCACATTTAGGACATATCTCTTTGTCTACGTATTTCCTTCTATATAAAATACAATCATTCTAACAAGCATGATATGATATGTACTAAATACCCAACTTTTTCAATATATGCTTTGCATCTTTGCAGCTATGTAGGAGGACATTATCACTTGGAGTGACTTTTATTTGAGTAACCTATAATTAGTGGGAAATATAAATGTACATTGTCATTAAGCATGCAACAAATCTCTTTTCATTGCAGATTTAATCGGGACTTGATGGTTACTTACCACAGTAGTGCTAAGAAATACACATCCAACATACCAGACATTGCTTTCAAGTTGAACAACAACATTGTTTCCCCTAGTTGGGTAGAACTTGATCCATGCCCAAAGATAGGGGTGGTGGAAGCATATTTAAGGATTTCAAAGAAGAAATCAAGATCATTATCATCATTCTCAAGCTAAACTTGTTGGAATGCATTTAATGACACTCCCTCCATGGCATGGGTATCATGTAATAAAAAAATCATACCAACATCTCTATCATTGCTTTATCCCCAACTCGTGAAGAACCAATGTTACAATAGATGTTCTAAATTGGTGACTCAAGACATAGTGGAAATTGAATAGGTGATTGGTTCAACCATGATTTGTATGCTTCCTCTCTGAGATCTACTTGTTTAGTAGCCTTCTCTCAATTCGACATCGTAGTAGGGTGCAACTTTAGATGGTAAATAGGTTGATCATCATCAAAATCTTGGTTGCAAAAGTTTTGAACATTAAATCGATGATATTAGTAAACACAATGCATTTACTACGTTGAAACATTATACCAAAGATTTATTAGAAGCATGAAAATTTTCCAATAGTACACATGTAATCAACCACTTTATAAAACAAACGTGGAAGTACGCAATACATTAACATGAATTTCAATGAAAATCCAAAAATATAATTACTAAGTAATCTTTTTCTTAGGTAGCCCCAATGCAAGTCATTTTTTACGAGCATTTGATGGTCTACGAAAGTTATAGTTTATCAACAACTCATCATCGAAAGACAAACTATGTATTGCATGCACAACAACGAATCTAGATGACTTATTTTTTTCATAAAGAACTCTTTGTCATCGGAGTGTTGCTCAAATGAAAAAATTGCACTGAACAATGAGCACCTACTACTATTTATCAACCCTGCAATGTTCCCATGAGTGTAAGGATGACCATCGATATATAACATGTTCTTCCTGTTAAACTTTCCGAAGCATAACCATTCATGCACATACTATACATGGAAATAATATTTTTGTATTTAACAATATTCAACTAATCAGATCAATTTTAAAGAGGGCCACAAAATGGCATAATTGCTATTGATTGCTTGGGAGGAATGAACACATGTGAAAGGATAAAAAACCCAAGATTTGCAACATTTATTTTAGACTTTAAGATCATGTAATTGTTACCACAATAGGAGAATTTAGTCCCAACCTCGGGCACAAGTAGGGAAGACGACGAAACGCCATACAATGCACGATTGTAATTAGTTTAGTATTTACTTTCCAGATGGACGAGAAGAAAGAAGTCATCACTACACTCCAACAATTGAACCAACTTTTGTTTGTACATGAACAACTTTTTCTCTTAGCTCATACAACTTATTGGATCTCCTTGTAGAGATGTTTTGGGTGGTATTAACATCATATGCTATCTCACTAGAACTCTCGGTTGACTCAATAGAAGGAGATGAGTTGGTCAATTTAGGACAAAATATGGTTGATTTCGCTTCCAACTTTTCAAAGAATGAGCATATGGAAGTGTTCATATGTGTCTTTTCTATTTCACCGATTGGATCATTAAACACAAAGGGGGGTATTAGACAATCAACTTTAGGTAGTCGGTCATTAATATAATGCGACCGTGTGACACACCTAGGGTTCACCTTCAACTCTTTGCATTATGAACAACAAAATACTACTCGGGTGTCATAAAAGAGATCCCGTACACGTTGAAGTACCATTGGTCCAGGATGGTTACTCGATCATGGCATGTTATAATTGGTGAGGTAAACTAGCATTCCATTTTCATCTACCATATGCGTATGGTATGTTGTTCCATATAAGACCTTGCGACTTTTTAGGAGTGGTGGAATATAGTGTGCATTCGAACTTGACTCGAAATCAGGATCCTACAAAAGTCAATGCACAATTATTTTATTGCACGTGAAAAGATAACATAAATTCAAATAGATAATCAAAATATAAATAAATATGGACTTACTGGTAGAGAACTTGAACTTGGAACAATATGGAATGGGATAAAAGTTGAAGAATTGACCATTCGATTCATTGCTCTTCCCCTCCCCCCGCACTTTAGTTAAAAATACAATCAATACATGTCTCCAATCAATACAAGTAATTAGTGCACCTTAACAAGAACAACTCTTCATTGCACTAATTCTATATATGCATTGATTAAAACCTATGCAAAGTAAAAACCTCCACAAAGTATTAACTACGGAAGTTTACACTTCCATTTTTTGTCCTGTTGTGTCATCGGTGGACTTATGTCGGTAAGATGCACCCGTGTATAATATATACTTAGTACATCACTATATCGCCAAAAATAATTGTGAAAGTTTATATTTTTATTTTTATCCTATGGTTTATACAGTGCACTTATATGATTATAGTGCATCAACATGCTATTATCTAAGTGGGGCACCGAAACCCAATTAAAAAAAACGCATGCATTTATCATTAATATGTCAAAATATGTAATGAAAAAAGAGTGGGAATTTAATTTTAAAGCAACGAGCTTATAACTAAAAGAAAACTCTAATCCCTAAACCTTTTTTTGGCCAAAAGTTTGAGGAATGACTTATGCAACAGAGATTTACCATGAAAGAGTTTGGAGAGGCATATTTATTTGAAGATAGATTTTGTATGGGATCACCACGGACACATACTACTTTGTAGAGGATACATTTCAAGTAAGTTGTTTTTCAATATATTAAAAAATAAAGTAAATTTTATATTTTTTTAATAAAGGATATAAGAGTTACCTTCAATGTTGTGAACCCTTGTGTTCTGCTTCCTTCAGTGCTACCTTAATTATTGCAAATCATGGGGTTCTTCTTGCTTTCCTTTCGTTTTCTATTTAAAAACAAAAAGATTTTTAGTAATATAAACTTCTTGGTTATATATATTAGTATATGGAGCTTTGGGTCACTCTTGGACTGAGATCGAAATGCAATTCAATTCGAAGCCAACCCATCTAGACTATCATTATCATAATTTTTTTTCAAAAACACTTGCATGACCGTGATGCACATTGTACAGAATAATCACACCGATGCATTATCCTTGTAAGTGCACATCTTATAAGACATACACATATTTCGAAGACGCACCATGTGGATCGTGTTTTAATAAAAAAATGTTAATTGCTTTAGCGACGAGTAGCATACAAACCATGTGAACCGATGCGTTATACCATATAAGGCACAACAACGTTGAATTTCTGTACTATCCACATCAATTGTCCCAAATACATTTTCACTTGAAATTCTTTACTTATTGTGTAAATAAAATATTATATAATTCATGTGTTTCATTATGCAAGGCATTTATTGATAAAAAATGGCCGATAAAAGATTATGGAATAAAAATCACAGTGAAGGGAGCGAGAGAAATACATTTGACATAAAGAACATTGCAAGATTTTTGTATTTAATATAAAAGTAAAATATTGGAATTATTTGTATGTTTAAATGATGTGTATTGGTTTATGCATGTCATGTAGAGGAAAAATTTAAGGATACTCTATAAGATTATTCGTAATCTAAGTCAAGAAGAACAAAAAAACTTTAAGTAATGATTGCAAGCTGAGGAATTATGTGGAGTGATAAGCATGAGGTTTTTGTTTGACTTTTTGTTAACAATGCTTCTCAACAATAATTGCTATCATGTTTCAAACTTTGGATTTCAAATTTGTTGAATGTTGTGCAAGGACAAATATTGAGGAAATAAGATGCCCTAAAAATATACAAGTTAAGAAGAATGTAAATGATCATAATTTTGTCGTTAATTCAAATGGAGTGGTCAAGCAAAACATCATATTGTCTTATCTAGTATCAAGAATGAATACAGGGAAGCGATGAATGCAATGATCAAGATAGAGTGGATTCACAATATGATGGGTGAACTCATCTTTTCATACATGAAGTTGATTAGAGTGTATCGTGATAATCACAATGTAATACACATGGCTTATAATCTTGTGGCATAAAGCAAAACAAAGCATGTTGAGATTCATGCACACCGTCTCTTGTTTATTGCAACATAGATGATAAGAAGGTGAAGTTTATTATATCGCTTCAATTATGTAGGGGTTTTAGGAAGTTGCCACAAAGTGGGGTGATAAGATAATGTCGACTTCTAATTCTCCATGTCGTGTTTAAGGAAGGGGTTTGAATGTGTAAACCAAAATTACAAAAGTCGAAATAAGGATTGACCGAGCATAGGATGAGAGGTTCCAACCAACATTTGAAACCAACTAGTGAATGTTTTTCTATCAACAATTGAACCAACCAAGTCAAAAGGAGGATCGAGTAGGTGTGTACTAGTGGTCCCAATTAATTATTTGGGTGCATAAAAAGTGGGTTTGTCTAACCCATGGAAGATGTATTGGGTGATCATGTTTGATCCGATCAACCTTGTTCTATGGAAGATTGGTGAGCACTTAAGTATCATACAAGTTGAGCTCAAGTGTCAAACAAAGAAGAAGGTGAATAATTAAGAAAAATGAAGATTTATGTTTTGTACGGTGATAACTACCATGCTTTAATGCTAAAACAATGTTTCTAACTTTACATTACCTTCACACTCGTGATTTCTAACATAGATTAAGTTGCTATTGTGATCTTCATGTGATTTGAGTTTGAGATTGATAATGATGGACAAGAAAGAGACATTGATCACAATTGCCCCCCTCGCCCTCATTTGATAATGAGCTCCTACTTCAATCATAACTTTGTAGTAAATATAACATGAACCAACTCAAAGCAAGAGATAAGCCTAGTTACAACGAAGCCATACACAGAAATCCATCGATAAAGTAGAATTGTCCTCCATAACCCCCGAACATAAAGTACCATCTTCCAAGTTACAACTAAGCCATACACAAAAATCCATCGATAAAATAGAATTGTCCTCCATAACCCACGAACATAAGGTACATCTTCCAAGACTCTATCGCAAAAACAATGCGTGGCATTCCCCATGACAATATTCTCTTGTTAAACAATTGTCATTGCCAGTCTCTAATAAGATGCGTATGATGAACCTTTCAGCGTTTTCATCATATAGCGTTATTCTTCCATGTAATCAAACGTGTGAGAACAACTCCAAGTCGTGAGCGTGTCTTTTATTTCCGTTATATCCTTAAAACCCCCAACAAGTAGGCGGGAAAAGGGTTTAGAAACAGCTCAAACCAGCACTGCGGGGGTTTTGATCTCTGCATATCAGGGACTGCGAAAGCCAACTTACTCGCGATCAAGATCCGTCTCTCTTATCATTCAAAAGCCCGTCGGATTCGATTATTTTTCAGATATGGTACGCTTATGGTTTTCTTCAAGCTCTGTACTTCTCGTTTTTGCTATAATTTAGGCATTTTAGTTCGGAATTTGGAATTATTACTTCAGAACAGCAAAGTGCGAATAAAATTTGTTGAATTTTAAAGGGCAAATAGAATTCATTGAGGTCTGCTAAACAATTTCGCCCAACCATATCGGAACAAACCAACCGTTTCGTTCGAGCTCCAACTTAAAATTTCATTTTTTTTGGTCCCTTCGTTTTTTTAAAATGAGAAAATATAAGAAAAGCTAAACAAAATTAACAGCAAACCCAAGTTCTATCCGTAAATACCAGCCGTGCCGCCTGCCTACTCACCATTGCTTTGGCACCCGACTGGATTGATGTTTCGACTGGATTGAGTTATCCTGTAGGCTGCGCCTCACTGTTCGCCTCACTGTTCATTGATGGTTCAACTGATTTTCCTCTCCTCCATCTACTCTCCAGTGTCCATTGATTAATCTCCATTTATTGTTCATTGTCTACCGTTTATATTACCAATTTCTCAGTGGCCAGGGCCCAATGAGCTGCAACATGACTGTCTCTCAGCGTTGAAAGCTCTAACCATTCAAGGGTCTCCCACTGGGATACGACACAGCAGATTGGACATCTCCATCTCTGATTTTGATCTCCTCTATTTATTAAGACTATAATCTCTGCATTTTATTCTCTCAGGCGACTGTAAATCACTGTGTCAAATATCCATCTCCTTTGCAGTTGCAGCTTTTGCCCATTATATTGTTTAGCGATGGCATTGGAATTTATCATAATTTTTAATATTAAATGTTTGATCACGTATTGTATATTTTATATGTTCAACGAGGGCATGTATTTTATATATGTATATGTGGACACGGACGAATTTGATGGCCAATTTTATCTCAAATTTCATCCGGAAATTTGAATTATATACTAAATTCATTCGTAATACTCAACTACTTCTTGTGACTGCAGTCTGACATACGCAAATGGTTCATGAAGCAGCCTCACAAGAACAATGCGGGTGAAGTCAAGACACCAAATCAGGTAGACCTCAAGGCTCCTTTTTCCTTGTCTATAATTGTTAGTATAAATAGTATATTTGTTCTCTTTATGGACTGGCAGAACTTATTTATTGTCATTGTTTTGTTTGCAATGCTTAGGAAGTGAAGACACCAAATCAGGTAGATCTCAAGTGTCCTTTGTCCTTGTCTATCGTTGTGAATGTGATTGTTATATTTGCTCTCTCTATGGACTGGCATAACTTATTAATTGTCATCATTCTGTTTGTAATGCTTAGGAACATGGTTCAGAAGGAGCAAATACAGGAAGGAAGAAAGTAAGCAAATATTTCTCCTCCACCACTCCTGATAAAACTGTAAAACCAACTCCAGAACAGGAAAACAAGACTGAGAAGGTTTCATTGAAAAGAAAGAACCAAACTCTCGTCGAGGGAAATGTATCTGGGATTAAAGTGCCATCCCCCAAGAAGATTCGCAAAGATAACAGAAAGGAAGCTGAAGAAAAGGATCAGATTCCGGATAGGAAGGTTGGTTCTAAACCAGAAGAAGGTCCAACGGGTTCTACTTTAGAAAATCAGACTGGAAGTCTTCCTCAGCATGTCGGCAGAGGTGGAGGTGGTGGCAGAGGTGGAGGTAGTGGAAGTGGAGGTGGGGGCAGAGGCAGAGGAGGTGGCAGAGGAGCCTATGGTAATTTTGGTGATAGAGGACCTCCTCCACACAGAGGTCAAAAGGTGAGATGGCTCCAAAAGCATTAACTTACAATCAGGAATTCTTGGTTAGATGGTTTCAAAAACTCATCACATACAGTCTTGACCTGTCATTAATCCAAAAATTATAGTTGCTTCTACAATATGTTATATGAATCCGCTACGATTGTAGATTGTGTAATTCTTCCTGGCATATCAGTTTATATTGTCTTTTCATATCCATATCTTGTTATTTCAGGAGGTTCCACAAGGTGCCGAAGACTGTTTGGCTGGTTTGACCTTTGTGATTAGTGGGACTCTTGACAGGTACCTTTTTCTCAAGTTATGATTGTCAGATTACTGTTCGCTTGTTTTAAAATTCTATTTTTCAATATTCCAAAAGTTTAGCAAGCTTTTTAATTTCCAACTTGAGATTTTGTATTTTCTTGTTAATGCACAGCTTAGAGAGGGAGGAGGCAGAAGATCTGATTAAGAGTCATGGAGGGCGAATTACTGGGTCTGTCAGCAAGAAAACGGTTGTTATAGGTTTCCTAACATTGCACATCTTTTGTTTTTGTATTTACTATTTCCCCTGATTTATATCACAAACAATCAACAATTAATTCCTTTATAGTTCCCTGGCATAATTGGATTTTTTCAAGCAACTATGTTTTGAAACCTTCACATATGCCCTATGCAGAACTATTTGTTAGTTGATGAAGATATTGGGGGTCGCAAATCTCAGAAAGCAATAGAACTCGGGTTTGTAATCGATTCCCTTTTTTGCAATCTTTTTGTGGATACCACTTGTGATGCATTTCTGTTTAGGTATTAGGTTTCTCATTGGGCTTATCTGTTGCAGGATAACTTTTCTTTCTGAAGATGCTTTGTTTGACATGATCCGTAAGTCCAAACCTTCAAAACCATCTGATAAAGAAAATTTGCAGAAGAAAGAACAGAAAGATTCCAAGGAGTCCCAAACAAAGCTTGATACGGATACTGTGATAAAAATACAAGATAAAGGTATTTATCTTTTTCTTGTTTGTTTGTTTGCATGGATTTTGACTTAGATGTATTGTATTACCATTTGAGCCTCTCTTTCTCTACATCCATATCTTGTAGGATATGGTTATTCAAGGTTGCAGTGATTTGTTAAGCATGTTTTCTTTGAGGAGTATAGGAGTATTGTGCCTGGTATTAATGAAATGACTAGCTGACCTCTAGATAAACATACCTTTAACAATATAAGCGTACCGTTATTTACCTATTTTAAATTTGTAGCCTTATGGAAATCGAACATAGTCATAATGTTGATATTTGGCTGTTTTTCCCTCTTTTTTCGGAACTTAGAGAGCTTGACTGTACGCTGTAGGCATTTAGGTGTCGAGCATATCTGATCCGAGGTGTGTTGCATCAAGTAAGCTATTTCTCAGAATAAAAGATTCGAGTATTTAGTCTGTAAACAAACTTTTGCAAGTAGTCTATGATATTATAGGTGCACATTTGTCTTTTACTTATTACTTCTGTTCACATGCCAAATATTTGAAGGGGGACATTGTCCAAATCAGCCTATCTTTTCCAGCAGTGAAACCCGTGTTGTGATGGTTATATTATGAATTTATGACATTTATCTCTTTAAAGAATTCCCTTGTAAGCTGTTTTGGACATGATATAAAATAATGTCGGGAACTCAAAGTAGTTCAATGTCGTGGTTTCTGCATATTATCGTAGATTATTTGATAGTATGATACATTTTCTCCTGGTCTCGCATGGGATTTGTAAATTATGACCTTCAAGTACCTGAATCTTTCAAGTCTACATGCAAAGTCCATAAGTTGAAGATAGAAAACCATTTGTTCTGAACTTGTGAAGCTCTTTTGTCCTTTGTTTTCATGTTTTTCTTAAGGATGTGTCAAATGGGATAGATTTCAAGTGATGGAAAAATTGAGCAAGAGCAATCAGCGATTCTATGTCAAGAGCAGATTTACAATGACATCAAAGAAAGAAAAGAATAAGTTACAAGAGCAGATTTACAATGACATCAAAGAAAGAAAAGAATAAGTAACAAAAGTAATATGCATAAATGGGCAAAAGTGGTTGGTGAGTGCATAAACTACATATAGTTACTTCCAAAAATAGTAAATACAATACAATTGTGAAGCAATAAAATAGTAGGACGATAGTGGGATCATAATGTTTATATAAGAGTCAATGATCAAGAGACTTTTTCTTAGCCACCCCCTATCACAAGGGTCAAAGTGTCACACATGCCTAGACCAAGTCTAGAGCTTCTAGTGCCTTCTTGGTAACAGACCAGGTGCCTTAGCCATAGGCTGCATAATTTGACCCTAGGACATATACTTGGTAACAGACCAAGCGCCTCCATTCTCCAAGAGAATGGCTACTCAGAACTAAGCCGGGTCTACCATTACTAGATTGGTCCACATCGTGGTCCTGGACCATATGTCTACCATTCAACAGAATGGTCAATCAACACTGGGTTGAGTCTACCCAGGCCAGAGTTGGATCCATATCATGGTCAATGACCATATATCTATCATTCAACAAAATGGTCACTCAACATTGGGTAGAGTTCACATCGTGGTCCTGGACAAGATGTCCCCATTCTCCTAAGAGAATGGCTCTCATTGCTGCTTAGAAAAATCAACACTCCCTCTCAGCGACTCTCAGCGAGAGAGGCATTCTCTGCCATACCAAGCTTGTCACGAAAGTACACGAACTTTGATGCTGACAGAGGCTTGGTCAAGATATCTGCAATCTGTTCATCCGTACAAATGTACTGCAACTTCAGAGCACCTCTCTGCACCAGGTCCCTGATGAAATGATACCTCATTTCAATGTGTTTCGATCTATCATGAAACACTGGGTTCTCCGAAAGCTTTATGCAACTCTGATTATCGCAATGGATGATCGTTGAGTCAAGCTTTCCCGCGAACAGATCAGATAGCAGTTTTTTGGGCCAAACTTCTTTCTTGTAGGTATCACTTGCATCAATATACTCTGCCTCAGCTGTACTCTGAGCTATGGAACCCTGCTTCTTGCTGGACCAAGAGATCATTGCTGATCCCATACTGAAGTAATAACCAGAGGTACTTTTCCAGTTAACTGCACTGCCAACCCAATCTGAATCTAAATATCCAGATAACAATACTCCACTGTTGGAAGTATACCTGATCCCATAAGTGATAGTACCTCGCACATATCTGAGTACAGGTTTGACAGCTACCAAGTGTATGTGCTTCGAATCAGACATGAACTACTTCAGTGCATTCACTGTGTAACAGATGTTTGGTCTCGTATGCACGAGACGTATCGGGTATCCAATAAGCTGTATATACAAAGTAGAGTCCACACTCTGTGAACTGGTGGCCGAGTCCCGTAACTTTGTCAAGTTGGTAGTCATGGGTACACTCATGGACTTGTAGTCCTGCATCCCAAATCTCTGCAAGATATCCACTGCATACTTTCCTTGTGTTAGGAAGATCTCGCCTGGCTTTTGCCAGACCTCTAAGCCAAGGAAGTAATGCATCAATCCGAGATCTTTCTTCTCGAATTCAAAGGTAAGCTCCCTCTTACACTGATCTATCAAATTTTCATCACCTATAAGAAACAAGTCATCTACATATAGAACAAGTATCAAGACATGATTATGAACAACCTTGAAGTACAAGTTAGAATCAACTGTACTTTTGGAAAACCCCAAACTATGGAGAAATCCATCCATCCTGGCATACCAGACTCTTGGAGCTTGTTTTAGTCCATACAAGGCTTTCTTCAGTTTACATACATGGGTCTTCTTCCCATGAGTCACAAAGCCTTTAGGTTGTTCAATATAAACTTCTTCCTCAATCTTACCATTGAGGAAAACTGTCTTTACATCCATCTGATGTAACTTCCATCCGAATACTGCAGCAAGTGAAATGATGGTTCTAATGGTAGTATACTTGGAAATAGGAGCAAATGTCTCATCATATTCAATGCTTTCTTTTTGAGTGAAGCCACGAGCTACGAATTTGGCTTTATACTTTTCCACACTGCCATCTGCAGCATGCTTGATCTTATAAAGCCATCTGGAAGTCACCACTGACTTTCCTATTGGTCTAGGAACAACTTCCCAAACATCATTTTTTCATGATTGACTTGTATTCTTCAATCATGGCATCAACCCATACCTGTTTACTTATTGCTTCTTCGCATAATGAGGGTTTTGAACTGATAAGCTGACTCATAAGACCGGAGTACTTTCGTGGTCTTATGCTTTCTCTGAAAGTCCCGGGAGGAGCTTTACGCTTCTCGTCTTTTTGCATTGTTTCTCGGTACCAAGCAGGTCTCCGTTCGGAAGGAGGAACTTCAAGTAGTTCTTCTAGTGGACTTTCAGTGCCCTTAGGTACATCTGGAATTTGATCTTCAAATTCCTCTTTCTCCCTCTGAATTTTTGAATTTGGAAACACAAGTGGAGAAACTTCATCTTCCTTTGAAAGCTCTAGTGTTTTACGAAACACAACTTCCTCATGGAAGGTCACATTTCTGCTCTGAATATATACAATAGTACCTGTAGCTTTAGCAGCTTCACAGATCGTTCTATTCTTCCTTTCTCCGTTATCTGATCTCAAGATACGGAGATGTCTTCCAGTCTGATTTTCAATCAGTGTTTTGAACTCTTTGAACCTGTAAAAGGTTTCACTCTTGGCCTTGAGGAAGTAAATCCACGACGTCCGAGAGTGATCAACAATAAACAAGACATAATATAAACACCCACTCAAGGAGTGTGAAGACATAGGCCCACAATTGTCCGAATGGATCAAATTCAAAATGCCTTTAGATCTACTTTTGCTTCTGGGAAAGGATTTCTTAGTGTTCTTACCTAGAGCACATCCTTTGCAGATTCCATCATGTTTTGGAGATACTTCTGGCATACATGTGACCATCTTCTGCAATCCTAGGAGAGTTGTGTAGTGAAGGTGTCCAAACCTTCTATGCTATAGTTCATAAGGGTCAACTGTGTGATGAACCAAAGCATGAGTGGAATCTTCGGATGCCTTGTAAAGGCGTCCCTCTCGAACCCCAATATGTACTGCTGAGCTTAGATTTGTGTCCTTTGCCCATAAAAATACCTTCTTGTCCATGAAGAGGACTTTGTAACCCTTGTCTTCTAAACCGACAATAGATAAAAGATTCTTCTTTAAACTAGGAACATAAAGAATATCAATATGAAGAACCTTACCTGAGTCAAGTTGAAGTGAAGTTGAGCCAACTCCTTCAATCTTGTAAGTGGAGTCATCTCTAAGTTCTACCTGTATGGTGAACTTCTTCTTTCTGTAACTGGAGAGAGCTTCACGGTTACTTGTCTTGTGCTTGGAGGCACCACTATCCACTAACCAAGAAGTGGCACAATCTCTGAAAGAACCAGTGAGAGCAGAAATCAAGTAGTACTCTCTTCTAGGCTCTTCATCTTTGTTAGCCTTGGTTTTCTTCTTCTTCTTTGGTTCTTCATCATCTTCTTCCTCTGCTTTTGCAGCAGATGCTTGAAACCTTTGCTTAGGTTTCTTCTTGTTCTGCCTGTAGTCTTTAGCAAAATGTCCAAGCTTGTGGCAATTGTAACATTCCACTTTTGACATGTCAGGAAACTTACCCTGAGGTTTCTTTCCCTTCTTTTGCTGAGGAAAAGGCTTCTTGAACTTCTTTGTCTTTGCTGCAAGTGCAAGATTACCTTGCCTAAGGTCCTTCCCTCTTCTTCTATGCAATCATGCTAAAGCCTTTCAAAGGTTGGCTGATTCTCACGTCCACTGATAGATGCCATGAAGGTTTCCCAACAGCTTGGGAGACCATCAACCACAGTTTGCACAAGGTCATCATCATCAACAGTAATACCAATAGCAATGAGCTCCTCTTCCATATCCTCCCTATTTTCCACATAAGGACCAACCTCAGTCTTCAATCTATGGATTTTATTCCTTTGCCTATTATGGAGGACAAATTGGTGGAAAAACTTGGTGTTGCATTCATCGTCTTGAAACCACTGATTTCTGGACTTTTGTTGCCAGTAGATCTCCTCCTAACGCTCACAGACACTGAGTTGATCAAGTGTAGATTTCTTCTTTTGTTTTTGCTCCTTATCATAACAATTATCCAGTCCTATTCGTTAAATTTCCTCCAGCTGTTTTGTTAGCCACCTTTTATCCTCAAAGATGTTTCCAAATTACTCTTTGTTCCAAGTATGCGTCTTAGCATTCAGTGTTTTTAGTTTTTGCTGAAATTGGTACATTTTGGTTTCTTCAGGAGGGACCATGCCCTTCCACCATTGATTAACCAATGATTTAAAATCCTTGTTTTCCAACCAAAATTGCTCAAAATGAAAAGGCTTCCTGTTCGGGGGGCCGCACTTGGCCCATCTCAGGCATACATGCTAGTGATCTGAACTTGTTGAGGGTAAGACTAGGGCTGTCAAATTGCCATCCCCTTTGGCAACCCTCTTTGTAGTCAGAAATTTGTCTAAACGAGAGGCCACATGGTGTTCACCTCCCCTTTTGTTGTTCTAAGTAAACCATCCATTCCTGTTTCCACATCAACCATATTATTTTCATTAATAAAGTCTTTAAAGGCCTTATTTGCAGCTCCCTGAATTCGCCTACCTCCTTTCTTCTTTCCCAGAGAGGTAATCAAGTTAAAGTGCCCTCTCAGGATCCATTGCTTGTCCCCACCCATCTCGCTGCCCATGGTAGAGCCTCTAGAAAAACGACCTTTCTGAGGATAGATACTCGAACCATAAACATTGTGAGTATTATAGATCTAGAAATCAACTGATAGAAGGCCTTTTGTGGCCTAGAAGTTTCTGAGATTCACTTCTTCTGGATGCCATAAGATTGCCGAACCTCTTGTAGTTCCTTGAGCATCAACTACCATTGTTTCGCATCCCTTCCAAGCTTTATTTCTTGTCTCCTTCATTGCCTCTGTTCCACATTTTGTTTCTAGCATCGCATCCCTTCCAAGCTTTCTTTCCTATCTCCTTCATTGCCTTTGTTCCACATTTTGTTTCTTGCAAAAAAAATTATCGTTGGCTTCTCCATTCTCAACTTATTCCTAAGTATCTTGATTTTGTGAGGGTGACTCAATTTGTGAATGTTCTAGATTATGACCTTCATTGGGAAACTTTATTAACTTTAGAAAAGGACGCCCTAATCGTCGAATATTGGCCTGATTCCACTAGCTTTGTTCCAACCTTTGCAATTCTCTGTTTGTTTGTCTTTCTTCCTCTCCTTTCCCATTCTTTCGATTGCTTCCTTTTACTGCCCTTCTGTGGTTCCTTGGCTACTCCTAGCTAAGGATTGGCCTTTGTCTTCAGAATGGTTTCTTTCAGAAGCTCGATCTTCCTTCTTGGGATGAAACCCTTCTCGTTTTTGTTACACTCCTCCTCAATTTTGTCCAGATCTAGCTCTCCCAGATCCATATCCTTTGATTCATCTAATTGGTCATCCTCCATAGCCTTAGCCTTTTCCTCCCGATTCTTTGGCAACGTCTGGGGGGCTTTTAGGAGTAATTTCCCATTCATAGTAGCTCCCTTTGGATCGTCCCTAGCTCGATCCTTCGAATCTTTTTCCATCGACGCTAGGGTTTTGAATTTATTTGCGGTGGTAACCCTTGTTTCAGTAGTTAGCCTATTCTACATCTTATTGCCCTTCTTCCTACCTTGCCGTTGCTTATGGAAGACGTAGGTAAAACCCTCGGTATCACTCCCTTTCTCTTGAGGCGCTTTGCAGGGTGGAGCAGGGGTATTCTGCGGACAATTCCTGTTGAAATGGCCATATTCATGGCACTGTTTGCACCTAAAAGGGATATTCTCATAATCCATAGGCTGGATCCTATCCTCATCATCCCAGGTAAAGTTGATGGCCTTTGGTAACTCACGGGACAGGTTCATATAGACACAGATCTGGGCAAAAGACATATATCTCCATTATTTGGTTTGCTTCGAAACTCTCATAAATTCGCCCAGGGCATTGCCTAAGTCACGCAATATTTCTGGCTCCCAATACTGGCATGACAATAAATAAAGTTGGATCCATATTGGTGCCATACTCATGTCCTCTTTGTCCGGATTGAACCTCTCCTTCCAGGGTCTTAGGTAGGGACCTGCTGAGAAAAATAAATATGGCCCCCCTTCCATGATCCAATCCCTATCTTCTTGATTGAAGAAGTTGGTCATGAAAAAACCCTTTGAACCCAGTTGGAGGTCATAGCGATCCTTAGGGTTCCATGTCACTTTAATCCATCTAAGAAGATCCTTCTCCTTTTGCCAAATCCTAATAAACTTCCCAAATAGGGCCTTTTTCTTCCATAGCTCTACTCGTTCTAGCAGTTTGTCGGACTAGATCTGTAACGACAAGATCTCCACAGATAAGGGTATATAGCCCCACTGCTTAGTTCTGTCCCTCGCTGATCTTGGTCCTTGATCTCCTCTACTGGCCTTCCCTCCTGCCTCCTTTTGGTTCTTTGCCACCCTGTTGGCTTGCCCACCTTGGTGTTGTTGAACAGAGGGGGTCGATTCACATCCTTGTGATCCCATCACGCACGTTAGAAAACTCTCACTAGACTCTGAAAACCCTCGCTCTGTCATTCTGCCAACAAAAGACACTTGTTCATAAAGTAATACACATTTTAACATTACCTAGGGGGATTTGAACTAGTCACCTTCCATTTACAACTTCTCATCTCAATTACTCATTACCAGTTGCTCTAACCGCCGTGGTCTGCTGGTGCAAAAGATTTATCCTCAACATAAAAGGAGAAATATATTAGGGAATGCGAAGTTCAACAATGGGGTGTTATAGTGGTAGCAATGGCACTTAGTTCGACAAAGTTTGAATACATGAGCAAGCTTTGCTAGTTGTGAAGCTATTTAGGTTCACAGATTGATCGTAGTGTTGATCGATCAGAGGTTGGAGCCTATTGTGGTATATTGTGACAATCATAATTTTGTAGGACTTTGAGACTCCAATGTTTCATAATATCTGGAAGCACATAGATATCGGGTACCATTTCCTAAGGGACAAAGATTGTTGAAATATTGTAACTTCGAAGAATATTCTATATGTATTTCTTTGTGGTACCCGATGGTCCTATCGAGAGAACCACTTGTATTACTTTGTACCCCGATGCTCCTAATCGGAATAACTAATAAGAGTCATGAGGCAGTCCCCTCTAATTGTAAAGGTGGGTCATTAGCACCCAAGTGTGGTTACTTGAGCCTACATGTGTAACTGGAGCCTACATGATTAACTCGAGCCTACATGACAGATGAGTTAACTTAAGTGAACGGATGAATATAAATAGAGGTGTAGTGCTCCTCATTTGGAACACACACTTTCACTTTTGTAGCGCATTAGTGGAGAAGAGAAGTAGCTGGAGAAGGAGGAGGATCAGGCTTTGATCTCCTTGCTGGTTTTATCTTTTATCTTTTATCTTTTTGGGGCATCTATATTGAGGAAGCTTTTGCTGGGTTTTTCCCAGGATAAATCTTTGTGTTCCTTTTGTATGGTTGTGCTTGTCTATCTTTCAGTGATCCTGTTTATATGCTTTTGTTATGAAATTAAAATGAAGTACTGATGTCTTAGCTAAGCATATGAAAATTTAACATGGAATCAGAGCCACCCTGAAAGAAGACATTGTGCAGCTAAAGAATCTATGGCTTCTTATTTTTTTTTGGTCTCTATCCATGATCGATCAGCAAAAGAAGGCTAGACTGACTCTCCATTGAAGGGCGCATCTTTCTGTCGAAGCGGAATTCGATTCCGAGCATTTTCAGTTTTGGTGCGGAAAATTAGGGCTTTCTACAGAAGAAGATTTTTTGGAGTGAGCCTAGCATAGGATTGTTCTCCTCATCAAAATCGAAGTTTAGAGACCTGGATCAAGAAATTTGGTTGGGTGAAACTCTGGGAAAGTCAAACCCTAGTTTGACCCCGATCTGGAAAAACCCTAAATACTAAAACTGCTAAGTTTTGGTACATTCGCTATATCTTGAGATTGGCGAAGGATCAAGAGTTGAAAATTGCAGAGGCCGAAGATAAAATACTGATTTACACTGTGTCCGAAATTCAGCGTAGGATTCGCTATATTCTGGGAGATATGATCCCTCCAAGTTAGGGTTCTAGCCTCTTCCAGAATTCATCTCTATACAGGACACCTAGGGAGAATTGCTGTAGCATGGGCTACAGAGGTCCAAATGGAATTCCTGAAGATGTTCCAGAAAGAGCACGACCTGTAATTTCTTTGATCCAAATTTCAGAACCTGAAGATGAACCAGTGACACGTGGCATGCCGTACAACTGCACTGTTTTGAACAGTCCTGTAACAGGTCACCTTGGGAAAATGATCATAAATTCAAATTGGTGCAACCAATTCTGATGAAACTTGTGCTGTTGGATCAGGGACATGCGAGGTTACCTCAGTGCAAAATTTCAGACACAGAGGAGCAGTAATTTCGGAGATATCACAGAAACAGTAACAGGCATTTCTGCAAAAGAAATTGGAAAACTAGGGCTTTCTGTTCTGGGAGCTTCCCTCCACTGTTTTTAGAAAAGGAGTACATTGGACAGCTCCATTTGAAGAGATCTATATTTCTATCCAATCAGATTTGAAAGATTCCAAGTTTTGAAAATTAGGGTTTCTCTGACAAACCCTAGATCAGCCAGCTCCGGAAGGAGGACGGATACCTCAAATCGGTAAAATCTAATCTTTTGCTATTTGCATTTGAGGTTCTCATTTCAAAATGATCTATCACATCAGCTTGATGATAAGCTTGGTGAAGTTGAAAACTTCCAAGCATGGAAGTATTTGATCTCTCTGGAGAAAATGAATTGGACACCTACATGAGTAGAGAGGTTCCAGTTCTAGAGGGAGATGAGCCTCAAAGGCGACAAAAAGAACTTGATCAAGGCCAAGAAGATCATTGTTGATTCAATCACGGATCAACTTATACCACAAGTGTCTTCCCTAAAGACACTGAAGATGTTTGATTCCTTGATCAAGCTATTTGAAGATAAGAACTTAAATCAAAAGACGGCTTTGAGAAAACAGTTGAAGAATGTGAAGATCCAAAATGCAGAACAACTTGAAGCGGTAGAAGAAGAAGTATGTAGAAGTGGTGATAGCCACCTTGAATGGCCTCCCAGGATCATGGGATTCATTCATGTGAAGAATGTATGCCAGAAGTAAGTGATTACTTTCAGCTCGACTAATAAGAAGAGAAGAAGAAGATGGGAGCAATTGAAGATCAAGCTCTCACCATTCAAAGAACATCCCTCAAGCGATGAGGAATATGAAAAACTCAATTCTTGAAGAACCTCTTATTCATCTTATCATTTGGATAAGAAGTGATGATTTCATGAATGAAGAAGATGATAAAGCAGAATGATCAAGATGGAGTCTACCCACGAAACAAATAAAAGATAAGTATTCAATTGCCATTTCATGATATTGTTTTGTTATGCATTTGATTGTATTCAGTTGATGTGTTATGCATGATAGATTGTTTACATTAATACTACTAATATGCATGTGATGGGTAAGTAGCTCATGGCGCTATACAACTCTCCAGTGCTACTTATCAAACCACTTTGCTGACATATTGGATTAGTGCACAATCTCAATGATGTCATGGTAGAGATAGAAGGCATCTAGAAGGTTTCTGTGAAATATGGATGAATGTTGTATTGGCTAAATAGTTGCATGATGCATAAGAATT
The DNA here is from genome assembly GCA_001517045.1 of Pseudotsuga menziesii. NCBI lineage: Eukaryota > Viridiplantae > Streptophyta > Pinopsida > Pinales > Pinaceae > Pseudotsuga > Pseudotsuga menziesii. The sequence goes on along the minus strand of LPNX010729775.1, from coordinate 477,312 downwards.
TGTCGTTATGCATATGTTTTATGAAATAGTTCTAACCATGCAACTGGTGCATTTGAATTGTAGGAAAGATCCTATACAACCTCCTACAAGAAAAGAAGGACGAGACTTGTTCCGAAGAACAAGTGATGCCAATTCAATAAACATGAATCTGAAGCTCCCAGGGTTAGAGACACCATGACGGAAGAAAGAGCTTCAGAGAGCGGTAGATCTACCTCAAAGGATGAAGACCACCATGGGTATGAGAGATAACTCAAGATGAAGAAAAGAATGCTATAAAAGAAACTATGATTAAAGAATAACAGTTGATCATGGGGAATGATGTATATGATATGATTTCGAGACATAAAGGGAAGTACATAGCATCCTCCATATGGATCTACAAGAACAAGTGTACAAAGAAAGGTTCGTGATTTGCCTCAGAAAGAATAGACTATGACATGACATACTCTATTGACCAGTATATATCAAGCATAGAACCACCTGTACAGAATGAAGAAGGAAGATAATACTCCACTTCAGGGGGAGTGACTACAGAAGATATCTGAGTTCGACACGGTACGACATGATGGACAACTTCTTGATGGATCGAGACTTTACCAAGAGTAAAGTGGGTTCCAACCTTCAAAGTTGAATGCAGAAGACTAGGATATGTTGATGATTTGACAAGATGAACTCATGGAAAATGTTATGATGAAAGAATACTAGAATGATGTATGGGATATAGTTCCCAAACCAGAAGGAAAGAGTATTGTATCCTCCAAATGGATATACAAAATAAAGCATGCAGCTGACGGAAGTATCGAGAAGTATAAAGCAAGATTTGTGGCCAGAGGTTTCTTTTAGAAAAAGGGAATTAATTCTGAAGAGACACTTACTCCAGGAAGTAAGGTACACTTCCCTTTAGAACTATCATGGTAGTTTCTTCCATGGTGAAGTAAAGACAAGCCTTCCTTAATGGTATGATTGAGAAAGAGTTTTACATCGAATAGTCATGAGGATTTGAAGTTGAATCCAGATGGAATCACGTATGCAAGTTGAAGAAGGCCCTCTATGGCCTGAAGCAAGCTCCCAGAGCTTGGTATGGAAGAATAGATAGTTTCTTGTTGAGCATGGGATTTACCAAGAGTAAAGCTGATCCTAACCTTTATCTCAAGATTGTAGAAGATGAACTTGTCATCTTGTTATTATATGTGGATGACTTATCCTTGATAGGAAATAAGAAACAGGTCATGGAAAGAAAGAAGAAACTAGCAGAAGAATTTGATATGAAAGACCTTGAGTTAATGAATTATTTCCTAGGTCTGGAAGTATGGCAAAGTTCAGAAGGAATCTTTCTCAACTAGGGAAAGTATGCGGTAGAGATATTGAAGAGATTCAATATGTTGGAATGCAAAGTCATGGCCACACCCATGGACTCCAACCTGAAGCTGTTAGCTGATGACTCATCAGAGTTAGTGGATATGACTGATTACAGACAGATCATTGGGTCATTGATGTACTTAACAAATACCAGACCAGACATTTGTTTTACTGTGAACACCTTAAGTCAATATCTTGTTCAACCAAGACGGGCTCACCTAGTAACTGCAAAGCATGTGATGAGATATCTGAAAGGGACTATAGACTTTGGTTTATATTATGATGGTAGCCACGAGTATAGATTGTATGGCTACACAGATGCAGATTGGGCTGGAAGTATCTCAGACAGGAAAAGCACATTAGGTAGACGCTTTTGTTTGGAGTCTGCTATGAGTTCATGGTTTAGCAGGAAACAGTCTAGTGTTTCTCGTAGCATGGCTGACGTAGAATACATAGCAGATTGCTCTACTAAGTTGTGAAGCCATATGGCTTCGGAAGCTGATATCAGGTCTCTTTGAACTAAAGATGGATACTACATTGATTCTATGTAATAACGAGAGTTGTGATAACAGAGAACCTTGTGTTTCGTCGTAACACATAAAAATCCGGTATTTCTACATTCAAGATAAAGATGCAGATGATGATGTTTCATTATTTACATACTGTAGATACAGATGATGGTGATTCAGTATTTCTATACTGAATATAGAGATAATGATGATTTCAGTATAACCATACTGAAGATATAGATGATGTTTCAGTATTTACATACTGTAGATGCAGATGATGGTGACTTGATGATGCTTTCAGTACTCACATACTGGAGATATAGATGGTGATAGTTCAGTATTCACATACTGAAGATGTAGATGAAGATGGTTTAGATGATGATGCGCTGACAAAGCCTCTGTCTCGGGAAAAGTTCGAACACTTTCGAGACAAGCTTGGCGTGGTTCAGAAAGACCTTCCTCGAAAGGGGGAGTAGTGATGTTGCAGTGGGATTGTATCATCCCTAGACACTTGCCCTAAAGTGACCCGGAGACCTCGGTCTTCGAGAATGAAGAGGGATTGTATCATCCCTAGACACTTGCCCTAAAGTGACCCGGAGACCTCGGTCTTCGAGAATGAAGAGGGATTGTATCATCCCGGGACATATGTCCAAAAGTGATCCGGTGACTTTAGTCATCGAGAATGTGGTGGGATTGTATCATCCCTGGGCACTTGCCCAAAAGTGACCCGGAGACCTCGGTCTTCGAGAATGAAGAGGGATTGCATCATCCTTGAACTTTGGTTCAAAATGTATCCGGAGGTCTCGGCCCCCGTGAATGTGGTAGGATTGCATCATCCCTGAACTTCGGTTCAAAATGTATCCGGAGGTCTCGGCCCCCGTGAAAGTGGTGGATTGCATCATCCCTGAACCTTGGTTCAAAATGTATCCGGAGGTCTCGGCCCTCGTGAAAGTGGTGGATTGCATCATCCTTGAACCTCGGTTCAAAATGTATCCAGAGGTCTCGGCCCCCGGGAAAGTGGTGGATTGCATCATCCCTGAACCTCGGTTCAAAATGTATCCGGAGATCTCGGTCCCCGTGAATGTGGTAGGATTGTATCATCCTTGAACTTCAGTTCAGAACGGATTCGGTGACTTCGGTACTCGAGAACGTGTGTTGATCCCGTAATTCCTAGAGGAAGGATTGTCTGAGTTCCACATCTGTGTTGATCCTGTAATTTTGAAAGGAAGGATCGTTAGTAACTTTGTAAAGACCTAAATCTCGTAATTCCGAAAGGAAGGATCATTGAATTGATTCCGTAATTCCAATAGGAAGGATTGTCTGAGTTTCACAGATGTGTTGATCCCGTAATTCCAATAGGAAGGATTGTTTGAGTTCCACATCTGTGTTGATCCCGTAATTTTGAAAGGAAGGATCGTTAGTAACTCTGTAAAGACCTAAATCCCGTAATTCCGAAAGGAAGGATCGTTAGTAACTCCGTAAAGACCTAAATCCCGTAATTCCGAAAGGAAGGATCATTGAATTAATCCCGTAATTCCAATAGGAAGGATTGTCTGAGTTCCACAGATGTGTTGATTCCGTAATTCCAATAGGAAGGATTGTCTGAGTTCCACAAATGTGTTGATCTCGTAATTCCGAAAGGAAGGATCGTTAGTAACTCCGTAAAGACCTAAATCCCGTAATTCCGAAAGGAAGGATCATGTTGATGTTTTGATGATGTTGATGTTTTTATGATGATGATGATGTTTCTCTGATCGAAAGATCAGATGTTGCTGATGATGATGATGTTCTCTGATTGAAAGATTAGAATATGATGATGATGCTGTTGCTGACGATGATGATGTTCTCTGATTGAAAGATTAGAATATGATGATGATGCTGTTGCTGACGATGATGATGTTCTCTGATTGAAAGATTAGAATATGATGATGATGCTGTTGCTGACGATGATGATGTTCTCTGATCGAAAGATCAGAATGTGATGATGATGATGTTTCTCTGATCGAAAGATCAGAAGTTGCTGATGATGATGTTGTCTGATCGAAAGATCAGATAATGATGATGATGATGTTTTCTGATCGGAAGATCAGAAGTTGCTTATGATTATGATGTTGCTGATGATGATGATGTTTTCTGATCGAAAGATCAGATAATGATGATGATGATGTTTTCTGATCGGAAGATCAGAAGTTGCTTATGATTATGATGTTGCTGATGATGATGATGTTTTCTGATCGAAAGATTAGAATGCGATGATGATGATGATTATGTTTATGATCGAAAGATCAGAATGTGATGATGATGAGATCCCGATGATGATGATGCCGTATTATCAAAGTATGATGATGATGACGTACTGATCGAAAGATCAGAATATGATGATGAGTTGATGTTAGAGTATGATGATGTTCGGTTGATGATGGTTCTGATCGAAATATCAGAGGCTGATGATAATGACGAGTCTGATTGAAAGATCAGAGTATGATGGTGATGTTGTTGCTGATCGAAAGGCCAAAGTGCTGAAGAAGATGTTGCTGATCTAAAGGTCAAAGTGTTGAAGATGATGTTGCTAATCGAAAGGTCAAAGTGTTGAAGATGATATTGCTGATCGAAAGGCCAAAGTGCTGAAGAAGATGTTGCTGATCTAAAGGTCAAAGTGTTGAAGATGATGTTGCTAATCGAAAGGTCAAAGTGTTGAAGATGATATTGCTGATCGAAAGGTCAAAGTGCTGAAGATGTTGCTGTTGATTGAAGAGTCAAGATGTTGTTGATCGAAGCGGTCAAAGTACTGATGATGCTGAAGACTAAAGATTGAAGATGAAGGCTACATGATGTTGAAAAGCTTCCAATGATTTATAGATGTATCACCCTGATGATGTTGATGATGTCCTCTATCTCTCTCCTATTATTGTTGTTGTTGATGTTGTTATAGAATACCCTTCTCGTTAAGGGGGAGTGTTGAAATATTGTAACTTCGAAGAATATTCTATATGTATTTCTTTGTGGTCCCCGATGGTCCTACCGGGAGAACCATTTGTATTACTTTGTACCTCGATGCTCCTAATCGGAAGAACTAATAAGAGTCATGAGGCAGTCCCCTCTAATTGTAAAGGTGGGTCATTAGCACCCCAGTGTGGTTACTTGAGCCTACATGTGTAACTCGAGCCTACATGATTAACTCGAGCCTACATGACAGATGAGTTAACTTAAGTGAACGAATGAATAGAAATAGAGGTGTAGTGCTCCTCATTTGGAACACACACTCTCGCTTGTGTAGCGCATTAGTGGAGAAGAGAAGTAGCTGGAGAAGGAGGAGGATTAGGCTTTGATCTCCTTGCTGGTTTTATCTTTTTGGGGCATCTATTTTGAGGAAGCTTTTGCTAGGTTTTTCTCTTTAGGGTTTTCCCAGGATGAATCTTTGTGTTCCTTTTGTATGGTTGTGCTTGTCTATCTTTCAGTGATCCTGTTTATATGCTTTTGTTATGAAAATGAAATGAAGTACTGATGTCTTAGCTAAGCATATGAAAATTTAACAAAGATCAAAAGCATGTAGTTATCCTAGAGATGTTCCTTTAGATTTGTAGGTTGTAATGATTTTGACAAAGCCAGTAACAAAGGTGAAGTTTGAGATACTGAGAGAGAGATTGGGATTGGTGGAGCATACCTTTCTTTCATAGAGGGAGTCTTAGATTTTACTTGGTTGCTTGGTAGCTATTTCTCCCCCATTTGGGTGCAGTTAGATTTCATAATAGTTTCTATTGTATTGCATTAGACCTTCCCAACACTAATGGTTGAATAGAATGAGGGCACAATAGTTTGTTATGTAGACAACAATTTAGTAATGGGCATATGCCTGAGGAGTAAGTAGTCTCCAGTTTAGGTGGGCGACTTCAACATAGTTGAGGAGTATGTTGCAAATTTTAAAACCCTGAAGGTTGGTATAATTCAAGCAAGAGGAAAAGGCAAATTAGATTTAGACTTGTAAGTATTGTTTTGAATAATCTCGCTCCAATGTCAAAATATTTTGGTCTTATTTTTGACAATATTCCTTTTATTGGTTAAGGATCTTGTAATACCTTCTCTTGAGGAGGTTTTCTTTGATGTCATTCAACGTTAAGTTACTTTGAGGAATATGGGTGATTTATCTGCTCGAAATCAAGCCCATCCAAAGGATGTTTCCATACCTTGCCTAAATTCAAGCTCGATTGGGGTCAAGGGGAAGCTCGATTGGGGTCAAGGGGAATACTTGAAATCCTCTAAGAAGAAAAGAGTTACATGTTATTGTTGTTAAAATGAGCGCCATCCCTGTAAGTTTTGCCTTGCTCGTCTTTAGAAAATTGAAGAGCTTCTAAGATTTATAGCTTAGTCATAGGATTCGTTGAATTCGAACCTTCAGGTTTGAAATTTGACGAACTTAAATCAAAACCTCAATTTCATTGAAGTTCAAGGCATGTAATTCACTGCCATTGCCTAGGCCTTGGATTTGAAGGATGAAATCCTTTCTTACTTAGGTTTTTTCCCATCTTTCCTTGAGTTGCGACAACTTTTTACCCCTCACAAAAAACATCACTAAATCCTTTCCCTTTTGATGACTTGCTAATGCGTTGAAGTGTTATTGCCAAAGGTTTGTGACTATGCAACCTTGTTGACGACTATTCCTTTACCACTCATGACGATGGTCATGCTTTAAAATTGAGGAGTATTCCTTTACCTGTAACCGCGATTGTGCTTTATTTTTTGAAATGTGAATGTTTAGAATCTTAAAGAGTGTAGTTATGTGCTATAAAATATTCCTAGCAAGCACTCTCAAAACTCGATTATATATTAAATGTGTTATAGGTATTAAATGTATATGTTATAAAGTATAGTTTATATATTATATTATTTATTAGATGTTATTTATTATATATATGATGTGGAAATATATATGTTATGTAAATATGTTATAAAATATTTGTATTTTGAAAATAGATATACAGATGAATTTAATGACAAATCTTATTCGAATCTCATCAGAAAATTTAAAATTGAATAGAATTTGATACATGTTGAACTTGAACTTGAACTCGAACCGTGTGACTTTGATCTATACTTACAGTAGGCACCAATGACATTTTTGATTAGGATGTTGTATATCCTCGATTATATATTAAATGTGTTATAAAGTGTTATAGATATTAAATGTATATGTTATAAAGTATAGTTTATATATTATATTATTTATTAGATGTTGTTTATTATATATATGATGTGGAAATATATATGTTATGTAAATATGTTATAAAATATTTGTATTTTGAAAATAGATATATAGACGATTTTAATGACAAATCTTATTCGAATCTGGTCAGAATATTCAAATTCGAATAGAATTTGATTCCTGTTGAACTCGAACTCAAATTCGAACCATGTGACTTTGATCTATACTTGTAGTCGGCACCAACGACATTTTTGATGAGGGTGTATCTCTTCACAATGCACGTTTGGCAATAAACTCTACTCTTTGGTCTATATCTTCTTAGCAAGAGTGTATTAGAGATTTTGGAGTTAGTTAACACATGACCAAACATGAACATGTTTTTTCTAATTATAAACAACAACATAGTGGAGAGAAACTGGTTATTGGTGACAATTCGGTCATATAGGTTGTAGACTGTGGTGATGTCATCATCAATACAAGTGAGTCTTGAGATGTAATTATTGGACTGAAGTTTCTTTCTATTTACTGCCTTACACATACCAATAAAAAGGTGGAATATTGGTCCGATCGGTGGGTGGTAAAGGACATGAATGACGATTTCAAAGTAGTTGCCTTCAGATATTGTGAAGAGTTCAAGCATATGTACAAGTTGGGGAGACTGCTTCCTCACAAAGAAAGGGGTTTGTTGCTATGGTGGCTGTAACCGATGACACTAGTATGCTATGGAAACAATGTCTTAGTCATACCAACTTTGTTTCTTTGTGGAATATGAGTTGTCTTCTTATGGTTGATGACCTTTCATAGATTGACACTAGTATGCTATGGCGACAACATCTTGGTCACACTAACTTTGGCTTTTCAAGGCATATGAGTCGTCTTCTTATGGTTGATGACCTTCCATAGATTGAATTCTGTGGTTGGTGTCTATGAAGGGTGTGTAATGGGGAAATATAATCATGAGTCTCTTGCTAAGGGAAATGAGGCGAGCTTCGTAGCCTTTTCCATTGATTAAAAATGATATTTGTGGGCTTATGGCTATATTTTCTATTGGGGCACTATGTACTTTATCATCATCAATGATGATTTGCCCCCTTTCTTTGGGTATACACCATTAAATCTAAGGATGAGGTGATTGGAAAAATTTGAGAATTCAAATCTCTTGTGGAAAATCAAAGCAATAGGAAGATCAAGTGTCTTAGGAGTCAGGATTGATGGTTGAGGTGAATATATTACTAATACTTTCTATCCATGTTGCATTGGTCTTGGGGATGAGGGTACGGGGGGGATGGGGGGACGAGTTTTCGGGAAGGCTAGAGTGTGTTGATTTTTCCTAAGCAGCATCGAGAGCCATTCTCTTGGAAAATGGAGGCACCTAGTCAGTTACGAGGAATAAGAACCAGTTTGGAACTGGGGGACTCAACCTAGAGCTAAGGGCCATTCACTAAATGGAGGCACTTGATTAGTTACCAGGAATTTGAATCAGTCTGGGATTGGGGGACTCAGCCTAGAGTTGAGGGCCATTCACTGAATGGAGGCACCTGGTTAGTTACCAAGAATTTGAGCCAGTCTGGGATTGGGGGACTCAGCCTAAGGTTGAGGGCCATTCTCCAGGAGAATGGAGGCGCTTGGTCAGTTACCAAGTATTTGACATTGAGTCATTTGATGCAGCCTAGGGCTGAGGCACTTGGTCAGTTACCAGGTCACCACCATAAGCCCTAGACCGGGTTTGGGCACATGATGCGCTCCTCTCCTTGATCTATGGGTTATGAGACCTTCTCCAGGGATTAGCTACCGTTGGTTGAGACACCTAGCACCTGATCTTGGTGGCACAGGGAGATCAAGTTAAAGCATTTAGTAACTCCTTATTTATGAAGATGTACTTTGAGTGGGCATGAAGGACCCTAGTGACCACTTGCTTTGACCACAAAAATACTTGGAGGACTATCTAACCCTAAGCCTTGGTCCATGAGAAAACCAAGTGGCACATGTCAAAATACAAGAGGACCTTTTGTACCACAAAAGATTAAAAGTCAAAGGGTCAAAGATGAAAAAGAATTAAACCCTATTGTCATCTCCTAACTATGTGGGACCAACTGAAATGTTGGAAAGCCTCTAAACAAATGACATTTGAAATTCATTTTACACACAACTTGATAACTCAACTACTTCATTTGAGGCATTTTAGTGACTGGAATCATTAACACCATCGCTACTATGGAAGAAGAATTCGTGGCTGAGTTTTATCTTTCTTCTGTTCTTTGTCTTTTATTGTGGCTCCTAGCTTGCTAGGGCTTTTCCCTACCTAGCTCACAGCTCACGGTGGTGACAGGTAGCAGCAACAAGCTGCTATACTACCCTCGTTGGTGATCTAGGGGTAGCTGTAGCAGCTTGAAGTAGTCACAGCTAGCAGCAGCAAGCTGCTATAGCCTTGGTGGTGGCCATGGGTAGCAGCTAGGGCAGCAGTAAGCTGCTCCCACCTTCGCTGGTGGTTACAGGCAGCTGCAACTCTCGGGCAGCAGCTACTGGTCACGGGCAGCCTCATACTGGTTACGTGCAGCCTCAAACTGGTCATGGGCAGCCCCCAATAGAAGTCCAGGCAGCAACAGATATTCGGGCAGCAGGTACAGTCCGAGCAACAACATAAATTCGGGCAACAGGTACAGTCTGGGTAGCAATAGAAATTCAGGTAGCAGGTACAGTCTGGGCAGCAACAGAAGTTCAGGCAGCAGGAAAACAGGGTTCTGGACAGTAGTTTGGGCAGTAGTCAAACTGAACTTCGGGCAGCAGGTTCAGTGGTCATGGGCAGCAACTAATGTTGATGTAATTGTAACTTCGGAATGAATTCATCCGTATATCTTATGTATTGTACCCCGATGTTTATTTCGGGATGTGTTTGTAATGTAATTGAGTCATGTCATACCCCGATGTTTATTCTGGGAAGTTTCTATAATATAAAAGTCATGTCAAGACATTGTGGGTAACCCTTTTATTGGTCAAGGGTTAAAGTCCCCACAGTTATGGGGCCCTAGGGTTATTAGACTATCCTAGAGAAGTCCACCCTAGTTGAGTCATTGTAAGTCGGGGCAATAGTCCCCACCATTGTGTTGAGGATAAACCTCCTTGTTGGTCGGAGGAGGCAAAGTCCCCACAAGTTGTGGGGCATTAGGGTTATAACTTATTAGACACTCTTAGAGATGTTGGCTATAGTAAGTAATTATTAAGTGAGGCCGACATGTTGGAGTGGGTTTCAAGTGAATGAAAGAATATAAATAGAGAGTGAGCCTCTCTATTTATAACACACACATTCACTCATTGGGGCGCATGAGTGAGAGGAGAAGTTGCTGGGATAAGAGAGACACTACTGCTGTCGGGAGATCATCTTTATGTTTTCGGGTTTTACTTTTGGTGCTGATTTTATCTCTGAGGAAGTTGCGGGGTTTTCTCCTTTATGGTTTCGCTGAGGAATATTCTTTGTCTCTTGTGTTTTATTGCTGTGCATGTTATTCTCTCAGTTAAATATCCTAAGATCATAATGCTAGCTTGAATGATAAAAAATCTAACAGCTGAAGGCTGCTACAAACCTCCACGTGGCAACAGTAGTTGAAGTCAGCATTAAGCCTGCTAGGGTTTTGGAAAATTATTATACATTCATCTTAGAATTCTGAGATCAAAATTCTCTTCCGTCATGTACAAACTCAGTCATCTCATTACTAGTGCTTTGGGGTTTTTGTCCTTTAAAGGTTTCCCCGTGAAAAATCATGTGTTCAATTTGTGTGATGCTTGGTTGACTACTGCATTTATCTTACTGCTGTTTACTTTTCAGGCACTATCTCTATTACAGTCTGCAATTTTAAAGAATATCATGCACATGATAAAATTCAACAGAGTGCACCCCCAATTTTTCAGGGGATGACAATATACATATACATATACATATGCACACACACACACACACATATATACAGTTAAGAACATTTAGATAAAAAATAGAAATTAAAAGTTGAAATATAAAACATTTTACTGGTAATAATCATATTTTCTGTAGCAGATATATTGGTTATGATCTATGAAACCGGATTCGTCCTCTAGGCCCCCCGTGTCCCGTGGGGATCGAATCGGACACGATTCGAGTCCGACACGAGACCGATTCGACTTCCAGTCGAATCCTAAAACCGGACACGAAAATGAATCGAATCGGACACGAAAATTAAGCGTGTCCCAAAAACCGGACACGAATCCCGAAAACAGGACATGTGACCAGCGGAAAAAGACAGCCGGGTTTGCTTAAATTCAATTTTTTGTCTTTCATTTTGTCATTTGAAAGGAAGCAATTGATTGAGAGTGAGTTTTATGTGCAGGTGAAGGAGTTTTGAAGGAGATTTGAAGGCTATCCATTGTTTCCAAGCGGTTCCAAGTGCATTCCGGTGGATTTGTGGAGAGGATTGCAAGCTCAACCATCACACAAGAAAAGGAATGTCTCAATTAGCTAGGGCAGGAGTTAGGGGTCAAAGGAAAGGGAGAAATGCACCATCTAGGGCCTCCCCTCCTATTCCACCAAGCACAACCGGTTCTCCTCCTCCGTCAAGTGCTCCATCGGCTGCTAGTGGAGCTCATGCTCCATATAACCCTGTTTTAGCAAGACAACAAGCCCAAGAAAAAAAATACCATTTGTGGAAGTATGTGACAAGGAAAGATGGGACCGGGGCAAATCTTGCTGGGGGAGGCAATGTGTCTTGGAGATGCAATTTTTGCAACCATGAGTTCATGAGCACATATTTCCGGGTTAAGGGCCATTTGTTGGCCCTTCCTTCTTGTGGGATTTCTTCATGCAAAGCGGTGACTGCTAACCAAAGGAGGGATATGGAAAGAGAGGATAATGTTGGCTTAGGGAAGGTGGCAGCAGCAAGCAAGAAAAAAGAGGATGATCCTCTTCCATTTTTTAGGAAGTCCTCTAGCACCAAGACTCCATTTCCACCTAGCATTCATGGGCGTGGAGATACTTATCAAACAAGAAAGAGGCAATCTACAGGTGGTCCAATGGATAGGATTTTCCAACAAGAGGCGCGAGAAGAGGTAGACCTTACCATTGCATTTTTCTTCTACCTCAACTTCATCTCATTCAATGTTGCACGGTCACCATTGTATTTTGAGATGGTTCGAACTATCTTGGAACGAGCTCCAAGTGGTTATGTGCCTCCTGGTTCAGAGAAGA
>LPNX010729775.1:407659-459345 GCA_001517045.1 Pseudotsuga menziesii | reverse complement strand
TAAGTGACTTTAATGTGAGGGTCACAATTTCCCCTCTTAAGTGACTCAGGCAAAATCAAGCCACTTAGGGAACATCAGACAAGGTACAAAAATCAACAGAGGTTTGAAGAAAAGGATGTGGTCTTTGGCACCGTTATGTGCGGAGTCTTGACGTCTGGTGCAAATTGAAGAATTTAAGAATATTGGACCATGTATTTGCAAATAAGCCCTTCATAAGATGATAGTCCTCGTCAAGCCCTTTTCGTTGATATGTGGAGCGCCCACTAACTCTTAATATTCCCTTACTCCCTAGGTTGGCTAGCCAGAAATTTTGTCCACAAGTTTGAGTATAAATAATGCAGACATATAGCATTCAAATGTGTGCTTTACTGCTTGAATATAATGCTCTGAAAGTCGGGTGGACAGATGACTGAGGCAGCGATAGCAGTAAAGAATTATTCTGGGTTTTCTATAGCACAACTCACAGGGTCCCATGCTTGAGGTTTGGATAAACCTTGTTCTATATCACAGTAATCAAGCATAAATGGACTGATCCGAAGGTTGATTGAAGGTTTTAAAACTCTGAATTTTTAGTTCTTATTGAGTCTCATCTCTCAAGCATGCATGAAGGTGAAGTTCAAGTTTTAATATGTCTTGCTCTGAATCTCGGGCATACAAGACAGAGCTGATTGACAGTGCTAGCAAGTGATGATGCTCTAATCTTCTGAGGGAACCACAGGTTGGGTATATGAACAGTTGGTACAATAGTTGGACAGAGATACACAAGCAAGTTTGCTCAGTCAAATGTGCTGGTTGATGATGCCTACATGTATCCTTAGCCTGATTACACAATGATATGATGTTTACACAGTGATCAGTGATTTAGATGCTAAGTAATAGTAATGATGCTCAGTAATGTATGACACTTAGTGATGTAATTATGCCCAGTAATGTGTGATGATACACAGTGTTATATGCTCAGTGGTGTACATAGGATTATAGATGCTCAGTGATGTATGCAGTGATATATAGAAACAATGATGCAATGATGACAATGATGAAATGATAAACAGTTGTAATGAGCAGCTAGTACATTGATTCAGTTGAGTAGGATACATGAGCAACTTCTTTAACTCAGTTTGGTTGAGTCGTATGAGTAGCTGGTTTGACTCAGGTGGATTGGGTCTGGTATACAGTTGGTTAGACTCAGATTAACTGAATCAGATGATTTGTGCAACTTGATTGGTACAGCCAGATTGGATAGATTGATTGTAGATGTTGATGAGCAGTGGTCAGCAGTGGCAGTCGATGAGCAATGGTAAGTGGTGACAGTTGTCGTGCAGTGTGGTACAGGAGTTGGTTACTAGGTCTGCAAGATCAGTGCAGTTGTGATTCAGCAGCTTCTATCTTCATATCAGGGTGGTGGGACAAGACAAGGAAATCTAGGGAGCTAGGGCTTCCATCAGGTTGTAGCCTCCTTCCAGTTGTCGATGGAGAATTGAGGTCATTGTAACATGGGGGTTGTTGCCTCCTTCCAGTTGTTGCTGGAAAACTATTATTGTAAAGGCTTCCGTGGTTTTTTCCTCAGGACATGGGTTTCCACGTAAAAATATTGTGTACTGTGTTTTTATGTGATGATGATATGATGATGATTATAATGCTGATGATGATATAGTGATAATGTGATAATGCATTAATGAATGAAGTACTCTGCATACCATTGAATAAGCTGCTGATGGTTATTAAAGTTGAAAAAGTAACAAAAGCCATACACACTGTTCACCCCCCCTCTCAGTGTGCTCTTTGTGTCCAACACAGGGTACATGACATTAAAGAGCTTTCACAAACCAGGGTACATGACATTAAAGATTAGATTCTATTGTATTAGAGTTGAGAAAATAAGCAGCATTGAAATTGAAACAATCAAGCGACTTCACACCATACCAGTTACTATCTGGTTACTTTCCACTATGTTTGCACTAACTGTTTGTCATTTATGTATTACCTTCTTTTATGTGTTTCTATGGATGGCTGACATTGGTTTTCTGCAGCCAATCAAGGTCAAATTGGCAAGGCTTATGGCGGCAAAGGAGGGAATAAGGGTGTGCAGTCAGAAGTGTCTCACAAGAAAAATATTAAAAATATTAAAGGGGATACATTGATGTGGACAGAGAAGTATCGCCCAAAGACTCCTGATGATATTATTGGGAATCAATCCATTGTATGTATGATTCTTGATGTATAATTAACTTAGAGTTCAGCTTGTATTATTGTGCTGTCTATTTAGTTTTGTATCTCTCAGATCTGTTGTAGTTGGAGGTGCAAATTCAAATATATTAAAAATATTCACCTTACAATTGATAAAAATGTACAGGTGAAAAATATACATGATTGGCTGGCACACTGGGATGAGCAGCATCTGCATACTGAGGGTAAAGAAGGTAAAGGAAAAAAACGAGGTGGTGGGAGTGTTAGTAGTCATGTCTCGAAAAAAGCTGTTTTACTGAGTGGGACACCTGGTATCGGGAAGACAACATCAGCAAGATTGATAAGCCAGATGCTTGGTTTTGAAACAATTGAGGTAACATGCCTTGCATGTCTTATTCAGTTTAAATCTTTTAGGTTGGTATTCTATGTGCAACTTGTGTAAGAGTGAAGGGAGCCCTTTTGTAAGCTACTAAGCAGTAATATGGTATAACCACACAGGTAAATGCTAGTGATAGTCGTGGGAAGGCTGACTCTAAGATAGAGAGAGGCATGGCTGGGAGCACAGCAAATTCAATCAAAGAGATGGTCAGCAATGAATCTCTGAGTAGAGGCAGCTTCATGGATGGGTAATTCTAGCTTCTTTTATCAGATTCAGCTGTGGAAACAAAAATCATATACTGTGACTGGTCTTGATTTGACTTCTATGTATTGTAAATTTTCTAAATAGGTCAAAGCGTGGGAAGTCTGTTTTAATTATGGATGAGGTTGATGGCATGTCTGGAGGAGACAGGGGAGGAGTGTCGGATCTTATAGCTAGCATTAAAATAAGCAAAATTCCTATCATCTGTATCTGCAATGATCGCTATAATCAAAAATTGAAAAGCCTTGTTAACTACTGCCTCCCTCTAAATTTCAGGAAGCCAACTAAACAACAGGTAATTAAGTTTCTTTTGAAGCTTTCTGTATTTTTAAAGATGATTTTCTTTATAGCATTGCTTTTCTATAATTTATCTCTTCACGTCTTTATGAAAAGCATGGCAGGATCTTAAGAAGAATGTAGGAAGATCAGTTGATATCTTGTTATACAATGTTGATTCAGTATTGATATTTTTAAACTGGTTGGGTGCCACTAACACATTCAGGAAGATCTTAAGAAGAACGTAGGAAGATCAGTTGATATCTTGTTATACAATGTTGATTCAGTATTGATATTTTTAAACTGGTTGGGTGCCACTTACACATTATTTTCTTTGCCACTTATGTACCTTTGACTTTTGGTAAAAATAAAGGAAGTTTGGAAAATGTTTATGATCAGATCTAGGGCTTGGGCTTGTTTCATTTTAAGTTGGAGCTCAGGTCAAGCAACATTTTTTCCCAGGGAAAAAGAAGTTTGTATTTAATATTTCCGAGATTGACATCATAGTACATATGATGACGTGTTTCGGCTTTTAGACAGTTTCTGAATGTCTTCACCCTAGACTTCTATGACATATTACTGTCTTCTAGATTTGTAACTCTCAAAATAGAGAAAGGATCTAGTCTTATATATATAATATGCTCTATGCATTTCTGACCCAACAATAAAAAACAGTGCTGACTAAAAACTTTTCTGAGAAGCAGACTAACCAAAAAATCAAAACCATTAAAATAACCTAACAGATTCATCAAAAAGGACATTTCCTGTGAATTTCTGTTCATCCAGAGTTCCTTCCTGCATTAAAAGGGCTTAGTTTGAAATATTGCTTGCTTTGGAATTGAATTCCCTGTAGATATGTGCAAAGGAGACTTCTTCAAACTGCTTTATTGCTTCCAAAGTTTTTGTCATTTCGGGATCTAGGACCAGATTTGACAATTGACTCTTGCCATTTGCCCAACCCATCAAAAGCTTTGAGTCCTGTAGTACTTGTAACCTGCTTATACCTAGAGCAACAACTACTTTCATTAGTATCCACAAGGCATAGAATTCTGTTCTGTTCTCTGACCTGCCCCATATTTTAAAAGGAAAAAAGGAAAAAGGGATCATTATTTAAAAAATGTATGGCCCCTATGGTACCTTGGAATGCACCATCAAAGAAACCCCAGGGTTGTGAGCAATGAATATCGGGTTCCTTTAGGCCTCTATCTTTCTTCTGCTTCGGATGCTTCCAACCTTCTCCATAGGAGAGCCATATTTGATAAGACACCACAAAACATAACAAGGTAAAGCTTTTTGATTTTTGAAAGCTCTATTAGAACCAATCTTCACAACATTCGAAGAGAGAGGCAGGGACCTTTAAAAACTTTAGAACATCTTTCTAAACAAATTTTTTAAAAGGGCAATGTTTAGAAGATGATCCACAGATTCCCCTGAATCTTTACACAGACTGCACCAACCAGGCCCTATACAATTCATTTTTTGACCATTGTCCCAAGTATCTTGTTGGACAAGGCTAGCCACAAGAAGATCTTAGTTTTAAGAGGATTTCTAATTTCATAACTGGTTTTCACCACCATAGTCTCATTCAACTAATACCTCCTCCATTTTAGCTTCAAACCTACTGTAGCTTTATTTCTTGATCACTTTAGTTCGTCATCTTGATCTTTGATGATAATATTACTGTGTTTAAGAAGTATTGTATGCTGATTCCACTCTACTGCCTGTTCATCCTGAAGCTCCAATACCTCTGCAGATTTCCAAATTTGAATATCTCCCTCCTGAGCCCCTTGAATTGAACCATCAGCTAAATTTGTTATCCCTTTCTCCTCAAGGCTTCAATTAGAGAATCTGACAATTTGTAGTTTCCACTTCCCCCTATCCAAGTATCAGTCCCTATTCACATCATTTTTCTTCGGCCAATTTTGTAGTCAGTCCGGTCACCTAAAATAGGGAAGGCTCTTACTATGTTTTTCCAGACATTTGAAACCCCTTTAATTGTTTTCTGTCTTGTCTGACCCAATCTTCCAATCTTTTGGAGCCTTTCCCTTTAGATATTTTCTCTTTGTTACTTTTCCCCACAAGCCATCCAATTTTTTGCTGCTAGGGCTTGACTGAAAACAAAAATGTTCTCCAGGCCTTAACCATCTGCTTCCTTTGGTTTGGCAATCCTTGACCATTTTACTAGAGGAAATCCTTCAACAACAGTTTTTCCTGCCAAAGAAGGTTAAATCTTTTTTTCCTTATCTTATCCAATAAACCTTTTGGAATATGTGAAAGTGAGAGCCAATAAACATGAATGCTTTCCAGGACTGCTTTAACCAGCAGTAACCTGTTAAAGATAGTGCAGCTGCGAGACCCATTCTCAGGGAGGATGGTACCCTAGTCAGTTAACTAGTGTAGAGTAAGACCCTAGAAGGTACCCTAGGTCCCCCAGTAGTCTTCTAGGGTTCTTGGTCTGGGATCAAGCAGGTTGAAGCCATGGAAAAGTCCCTAACATATGGTTAGGGCCCCTGTATGTCTGTAGGGTATTCTGGTATGGGACCAGACAGTTTCTTGGACACAATGTCCAAGTAGATCCTACAGGTTGAGACAGAGACTTCCTGGTCTGGGACTAGGCAGATTATTGGTCTAGGACCAAGTAATTGATGCAGGTACATTCCTGGTCAGTTAACCAGGTGGATCTTGGTCTAGTTGACCAAGATGATGATGTGTGATGTCCTCTCTCCTATTCGGTTATTGCTTGGTTGTTTCTCAAGGGACTGGCCACCCCTTGATGATGTCACTAGTACGTAACCCTTAGGAGCAATACTGAGAACCATAGGATCACATAATCTAGTTTGGCTTCTCTCCTTATATAGTGATTAAAGATGTATGGAACACATGACAATATACCTCGAGATAGAAAAGATTAAAATCCTTGGTCCTTTATGGTACACCTTGATCATGTTGGTCTTGTAGGTAAAAGAGAGGTTGTCTCCCCATCCTTATGGTTCACCTTGGTCTTGAGGGTATGGGAGTTGCCTTACCATCTTGTTGTGACCCTTAGTTCACTTATGGTCCTTTTGATCCTAGCGCCCTTGTTGTATGTGGTACCATGAACACCTTTGGTATGATGACCTAACTTTATTGTTTTTATTTTGTGAGATCATTTGACCATTGGTACACTACCATTTGACCTTTGGTACCTTATACTAAGTCAACCTAAGAGACCTTTCTAGAAGGCATCTCAAGATTATAAATTAAGTTCGTAACTTGATTTTTGAGATGCATCTTGGCATGAGAAGAATCTCAGATCTGATCCTTCGCTGGTTTGTGCTTGACGCCTAGGGTTTTTGTTGCTTTGGGTGGATGTTTTGATTTCTTGCTGCTCCTATCTTCTTATGGGATAGTCCATGACTGTTTTAGGTGACCTTAAGGGCAGGCTGTGTTCATATCTGTGGGCTATTAGCTTGGGCGTCTCTCCCGTGGGGCTGCTAAACCTGTTGGGTGACTCCCCTTGCTAGAACGTGACTGCTAAAGGCAGGCCGTGATTGTTTGAACCCTTGCTAGGGCTAGGTTGTGACTGTTTAAGGCTGGGCTGTGAATGTTTGAAGCTTGTTGGTTTGATCTATGGACTATGTAGTGCCCTTCCTGCTGGGCCGTGACCTTATGGGCTGATCTATGGACTGTGTAGTGCCCTTCTTGTTGGGTCATGACCTTATGGGATGATCTATGGACTGTGTAGTGCCCTTCTTGTTGGGCCGTGACCTTATGGGTTGATCTATGGACTGTGTAGTGCCCTTCCTGTTGGGTCGTGACCATATAGAGTGTTCTTGTCGACGATACCATCCTACAAGTGAATGTAGGATCACTCTCTAGAAGAGAGTACTATCATTGTAGACCGTCCTTAGCCTGTAAGTGCTAGGACCACTCTCAAGAGAGTGTTCTTGTCTACGACACCATCCTACAAGTGAATGTAGGATCACTCTCCAGAAGAGAGTATTATCATCGTAGACCATCCTCAGCCTATTAGTGCTAGGACCACTCTCAAGAGAGTGTTGTTGTCTACGACACCATCCTACAAGTGAATGTAGGATCACTCTCCAGAAGAGAGTACTATCGTCTGCAGGACCATCCTCAACTGGTAAGGACTAGGACCACTCTCAACAAGAGAGAGTGTTCTTGTCCGCAAGACCAACCTCAAGAGAGGATACTATTGTCCACAAGTGAATGTCGGATCCCATCAACATCTGCAAGCACACTGGCCTTTTTTGCACTGCCATCACTGTCATCTCATCATCAATAATAATTCTCATCATCACTCCCTCTTTCCAGGGAGGTCCTTTCGAACTACACCAAGCTTGTCTCGAAAGTGTTCAAACTTTACACGAGACAGAGGCTTAGTCAACACATCAACAACTAGTTCCTCTGTAGGAACATACTAGAGTTTCACAACTCCTCTTTGCACCATATCTTGGACTTTATGAAACACTGGGTTCTCTGTTAGCTTGATGCAACTCTGGTTGTCACAATAAATATTCGTTGCATCTATCTTGGCAATCCTACTAATAGTTTGCAAAGGCATACTGCTTCGCTACAGGTTGAACATGCTGCAATGTACTCAGCCTCTTTCTGCTAAGCCATGAGATCACACTTGATCAGTCTTTCGCATCCAACCTTAAGGTAA
The DNA here is from genome assembly GCA_001517045.1 of Pseudotsuga menziesii. Taxonomy (NCBI): domain Eukaryota; kingdom Viridiplantae; phylum Streptophyta; class Pinopsida; order Pinales; family Pinaceae; genus Pseudotsuga; species Pseudotsuga menziesii. Next base: position 451,576 of record LPNX010729775.1, on the reverse strand, counting down.
AGGTGGGAGCCCACTTTACTCTTGGTAAATCTTTAGTCCATTAGGAAGCTGTCCATCCTGTCGTACCATGTCGAACTCGGAGATCTTCTCCAGTCACTCCCTCTGAAGTGGAGCATCAACCTCCCTCTACATTTGTACTCTATGTATCGAAACATTCTGTACTTGGAGTGACATGTAGCATCCTCTGCTACCGATCTTCTATGTATCTATCTTAAGTCATTGGATACCAAGATCCTCTATCTTGAACTTTGTTGAAAAGTTCCTCTTGCACACATCTGTGAGCTTGTCATCCTCTATAGGCTTCCATCTTCAACCTTGTAGCCAAGGTTAAGATCTTCATCACTCTAGGTGATCTTCAAGCTCCTCATGTAACTGGATGTGCTTATCCATGGGTGCCTTTTGAGCTCATACAAAGCCTTTTGTGAACATGTGGTTCTCTGCTCGATATACACTTCTACTTCACTGGAGAAGTGTGTTTGGTCAATGGAGTATGTGATGCCATAGTCTACTCTCTGTTTTTGAGATAAACCACGAACCTTGCTTTGTATCCCTTGATGTTGTCATCTGTTGCATTGTTGATCTTGTAGATCCACATGGAAGACACTACTAACTTCCCTTTAGGTCTCAGAACCGCATCCTAGACATCATTACCCATGATCGACTGGTACTCTTTGATCATAGTCTTCTTCCATTTTAGCTTGGATATAGCTGGAAGGATCTGTATCAATGATGTCACTCACTAGTGCCACATAACTAGAGTGTATCTGAGGTCTCTTACTTTAGTTGGAAATCCCCTCTTACTTTTCTTCATCTTGAATTATCTCGTGCCCAAGATGGTCTTCATCTCTCGAGGTGGATCTACCGCTCTCTTTAGGTCATATCATGATTCTTATATTCTTCTAAAGCTCTTTCTTCCGTCACAGAGCTTCAGGTTCATCTTCATGTATGTTTATTGGATTATATCTTCTAACTGAACTGTCGTCACTTGTTCTTCGGAACAAGTCTCATCCTTCTTTTCTTATAGGTGATTGTACACGATCTTTCCTACAAGTCAAATACATCAATAGGATGGTTAGTAACATTTCATAAGACATATTCATAATGACAAATTCTTATGCATAAAGATATAATCATGCAACTATTTTAGCCAATACAACAGTCATCGATATCCTCTAGATGCCTTCCATCTCTACCATAACATTATTGAGATTGTGCACTAATCCCAATATTCCAACAAAGAGGTTTGATTCTGGATAAATAGCAATGGAATGTTGTATAGCACTATAGGCCACTTACCCAGCACATGCATATTAGTAGTATATTGTTCATTAATGCAACCATCTTATCATGCATAATACATTTCCTTGAACATAGATATGTACACTACTAAACAATGTCATTTAAGCAACTAGATATGTAGGAAATGGCGATTCAAATACTTATCTTTATTTGTTTGGTGGGTGGACTCCTTGATAAGAATAACTGGAGCCTTCTACTTCATTATCTGATTCTGGGAACCTATCTTTGTTTGTTTGGTTGGTGGACTCCTTCTTGATCCTTATGTCCTTGCAAGAATGACTGAAGCGTTCTACTTCCTCATCTAATTCTGGGACGTTGTGTACTGGTTTTGAGTGTCACTAATTGCATTCCTTCTTATCCAAATACTGAGACAGATAAGAGTATGGTCTTTGTCTTCAGTAGTAGAATTCATGTTCCTCATCACTTGAGGAATCTTCTTTTTCTTCTCTGAATTAGCTGGTTCATCATCTTCAGTAGCGTGAGCATGATGCCTTTTCTTGTTTGGCTTCTTGTTGAAGGAGCCTCTATTTCTGGGATAATCTCTAGAGTAGTGTCCCTTATCATCACAAGTGTAGTATCAAATGTTGGAAGGATATCTTTTGAATTCCTTTTGTCTTTTGTTGTGATGATGGTCCTCCTTTCTATGATCTCTTTTTGGACTGAACTGTGAGAGCTTGATTTTCGATTGCTGCCACCTTCTCTTGTTATGATCCGAGCTTCTTGTGTGCATTCTTCCCATAGTCTGCTGAGGGAGATCAACTTCCTTCTTGCACATATTCCTTGAATGAATGAATCCCATGATCTTGGGAGGCCATTCAAGGTTGTAATCTTCGCTTTCGCTTCTTCGACATTGTCTTCAATGGCTTCTAGTTTCTCCTTGATCTGAGAGATTCTTGTGAAGTGAGAATGCATGGTCTTTGAGTTTTGTATCTTCACATTCTTCAGCTGGTTCCTCAATGTCATCTCTCTGTTGATATCCTTTTCTTCGTACAAGCTGGTCATTGTATCTAACATATCCTTGAGAGTCTACAACGATGATACATGTGAGATCCAATGGAGACAAAAATAATCCTCTTGGCTTTGACTAAGTCTTTCTTGTGATTTGTCTTCATCTCCCTCTGGATTTGCGACTTCTTCTTTGACATAGTTCTCCAGGTCATGCTTCTTGAGGTATGAGAAGCACTCTATACTTCCATTGTCAAGAGTTCTAGACTCCTTCAAGCTTGTCATCGAGCTTGGTACTCTGTCATCATGATAAAATTGAGAACCTCAAATGGAAATAGAGATGATAGAAGTTACCAATGATATTGTTTAAACTTGATGCTTGCATGGAAGCTTTTTTGGAAGACTGCTTTTGGTGGACCTGGGGTTTGATAGAGAAGCCCTAATTTTTCAACTTAGGTATCTTTCAGATCTGATTGGATAGAAAGAAGCGCCTCCTTAAGGCGAGCTGAGCAACATACTCATTTTCCCAAAATCATGGACAAAATTGCAAAATATCTGATGCCCTAGTTTTCTCCAATAGTAGTGTTAGGTCAAAAATTGAAAATCCATAGAATGGGAAGCTTATTCCATAGACATATGCGCCCTCCTAAGGCAAGTTTGATAGTCCTCCTTTTTCAACTGATCGGTGGAGGGAAGTCCCCGAAACAGGAAGCCCTAGTTTTCTCCAATTTCTTCTGCAGAATCTCCTGATCTTGTTTCTGCTGTATATCCGAAGTTCCTGCTCCTTTGGGTTTGAAACTTCGTCCTGAGGTATCCTGATCTATCTTCTTTCCAACCCCACAGGTTAGAGCAGGATTGGATTCTCCAAGTGGTACTTGTGCTAGTTTTTCCATGGTGACTTGTTTGAGGACTGTTCAACATAGCGAACTTGTACGAATTGCCACGTGTCACTGTTTCACCTTCTGGGTCTGAAACTTAGACCACAGAAACTACAGTCTGTTCCTTATGTGTAGAATCTTGCAAAATTTCATTTGGACCTTCTTAGCTTGAGATATAGCAATTCTCCCTAGATGTCTTGTTTTTTATTGTATTCTGGAGGAGGCTAGAACCTTGATTTGGGGGAAACATATCTCCTGAAGTATAACTAATCTGGGGCTGAAACTTTCACACACGGTATAACAAGATTTCTTCTTTGGCTTGTAAAAGTTTCATCTCCCGAGACTTCTCCAATCTCGAGGTATAGCGAAAGTCCCAAGCTAACTAGTTTTTGCTTTCTAGGGTTTTCAAGCATGAAACCCTAATCCTCAGTTGCTGCAGTTGTAGCAGTGTTTCGACTGCGCAAAGACTTCTTTCAGGGTAGCTCCGATACCATGTTAAGTTTTCAATGGTTATACAAGATCTAATAACTTTTAGCATCATAACATCATAACCATATACAAAAGGATCACTGGAAGAAAGACAAGCACAGCCACACAAAATAACACAGGGATTTATCTTGGGAACCCTCATGGGGAAGAAAACCCAACAAAACTTCCTCGATATAGACTTCAACCAAGTATAATGTAAGACCCAAAGAATAACACTTTTAAGACCCCAAGTAATACGGGAGTGCCTCCTCTATCCCATATGGAGTACTCTTTTTCTCTCTAGTGCAACTGCTGAGTTATGCTGCGTGTCCAAATGAGGGAGGTGCCTCTCCTATTTATACTAATCAACCGAGAGGCTTAATAACTCAACTGGGCCGACTTCTCCTTGCTGCTAGGGCCAACTTGCCTTGGAAGACTGAAAAATACATTTTAATATTACTTTTGTGGGTACTACTGACCCGACTTACAACGAAGGTTTTGCCTCTAGACTTTACATGACTAATTACATCAATGACATCCCTAATCGGAGGAACAACATCTCCAGAAAGGGTACTAACAATAATAAGACAAAATAGAATATCTTCCACAGTTACATTTCTTTAACACTCCCTCTTAAGAAGGAAGGCATTCTACAACAATACATCTGTACAACTGACTGGTGAATCTATATGTCATCGGAAGTTTTCACAATTACATCAACATCATCATCATCCGTGGTCTGGGACCAAGGACATGATGTCCAAGTAGATCTTGCAGGTAGAGGTAGAGACATATTCTGGTCTGGGACCAGGGACACGATGTCCAAGTAGGTCTTGCAGGTAGTTGATCAACTTTCAGTTTGGCACTGAAGCTAAGCTTAGTACCGAGGACCATTTTCAAGAAAATGGAGGACCCGGTCGTGGTTGAGGAGTTGATCAACATGATTCAGTCTGGGACTGAAACTCAACCTAGAACGGAAGATGATGTGTGATGTCCTCTCTCCTAATCGTTAATGCTAGGTTGCTTCTCAAGGGACTGGCCACCCCTTGATGATGTCATTAGCACCTAACCTTTAGGAGTAGTATTGAGGACCAAAGGATCGTACCATCCGGTTTGGATCTTCCCCTTATACACTGATGCTTAAATATATGAAACAATGTACCTTGAGAGAGAGAAAAGATTAAAGTCCTTGGTCTTGTAGGTCCTATAGGTAAATGTTTGTCCACCCTTATGGTTCGCCTTGATCTTGTGGGTTTGTGGGTTGTTTTATTGTGGCCCCCTTTGTTGACTCATGGTCCTTTATCTTACTTGGTCCTAGCACTCTTATTGTGTATGTACCTTTGTTATGATGACTCATACCTTATGGGTTTTTGGTACACTTACCTAAGTTCTTTTTATTTTTTAGTTGGACCATTTACTTTATCACTTTATTATAAAATCATTAAATGTTTACTTTATGGTTTTATTAATAAAGACCTTTGGACCATTTATTTGTCTTATGTTTTTATTTTGGACCTTTGGACCTTTGATTCTACCCTAAGTTATTTTCATTACTTTTGGACTTTGGGTTAACTTATTTTTTTTAGTCACGACCTTATAAAATAAAAGCATTCCTTTGAGTTTATTGAACATGTGGATTGAGATTTGATTCTTTGGCTTACTCCTTTGTTAGCATCCGCGTGATTGTTGTGACTATTCTTTCACAAGTCTCTTCCTCTGCATGGCTTCGATCTCTGCTCCGCGCGATTGCCGATCTTTGCTCTACGCGACTGTCGATCTATGCTTTGCGTGACTGACGATCTCTGCTCTGCGTGTCTTCTATCTCAGCTCCTCATTCTTTGCTCCACTTGGTTCCTTCTCTGCCCCATGTGACTCATCCCTCCTGTGGTTCACCTTCGTGTGACTGGGCATTTCCGCGTGACTTGGTCTTCTCGTGGCATATCTCTGTGGGTCTTTCTGTGACTCACCTCACCTCTGTGTGACTGAGGCTTCCCGTAGTTCACCTCTGCGTGATGGGTTTTCCATGTGACCTTTTTATCCTCTGCCCACGTGAGTTTGCTTTTGTGTGAATTGTGGGTTTCTTCCCCAGTGTGACCTCGAGTTTGCTTGGGTGGCTTGTATCTTCTCAAAAAGTGCAAGAGATGCCTTGATAATCACCAAGTATAGTAATATGGCCCTTCTGAAGAGAATGGAAGAGACATGCAAGAGAAAAGAAGACTTCCAATTGTGTAGCAAATTATTGCCCAGCGAACACATTTTCCTTATGCTGCTGGATCTCGGAAATATGAACTCTTGTGCCTGGGTATGCTGTTGCTCAGATGGTAGTGAAAATTAGTGAAGTTCAAGGATAGACATGGGTGATCTACCTCTAAAAGAGATTAGGGCAGATAGATTTTTCTGTCGAAAACACTTGCTAGTTGAAGACTCACACCCTCAACTCCAACTTGCTCGTCGAGCTCTTGAAATCAATTCTCAAAAGTGAATTATAACAATGGATGCCTTTTTGGTTTGACTTGACTTTTATAAAATTAGGTTTTGCATGACTTAACTTTGCATGCATGCAACCTAATTGCTCGTTGGTGCATGCAAGATGAATTAAGGCCCACATGCTTGTTGATATCCGCTCCAATGGCCTTCTTTATTCTACTGATGACATAATGACACTGAAGTGATGTTCTTTTCGGTTCCCAATACTATTAGTCCTCAGTCAACCCTTTTTCATTAATACCCGCTTGAACCTATGGGAATTAAATATGTTAACGGGTGTTTTTGGATGCTTAATTGGAAGTGGACCTTACACTTTATTACGCCATTACCTATTTCTTATACTTTAACCCAATTACAACACATTCAACCCCATATTATATATCTCGATAGGGTCATAATAGTTACCCTGAGTAGGGTTAAACCTAATGGAATGTGGATATGTCAAGAGGGTTGTAAAGTGGGTCATAGCTTCGCCGTTTATTTCATGGTCATACATATGTATGAAGTATTTGCATGTCTAAAGTCTCTTCATGCAAATTCAGAAATTTGATAGTATAATAGTATAATACGCTTCTTTGGCTTATTTTATTTATTTATTTTGCAAGTCTAAAATCTTTTTATGCAAATTCAGAAATTTGATAGTTAATAGTATAATACAACCTTTTGGCTTATTTTTTATTTATAATGTTTATAGGTTCACTTTATTTTTGTATTATTTTCTGCAATTGTATATGATTTTATTATATTCTTTTGCAACGTATCACTTTAACCGCAATGAATTTGCTTAGATGATGATGCAATCCATAATTTTGTATTTATTAACAATCATGCTATGTATCCATAATTACAGATGGCTAAAAGGCTGAGTCAAGTTGCAGGGTTGGAAGGTCTTAAAGTTGATGAGGTATTTTCAATAAAATAGTATACTCTGCCTGAATTTTGAATGATTCATTGACATCAAATTTATTGATAAACGTGTTTATTTGATTAAACCTTAGATTTCTCTTCTGTTACTGAAGCTGATATTTGTTGATGTCTTAACAATCTGGAATTAAGAAAGAGTCTGTTATCTAGCTGGTAATTCTGATTTCAACTTTGCATTTTAATAGGTGTCATACAATAACCAGAAGGTTATTAGTGTAGTAGCACCATTCTCGATATAAGCAGATTTGTTTAAATTATTCAAAAACTGAAATTTGCAACTTGTAGTGCAGGCAGCACTTTTGGAACTTGGTGAGCGTGTCAATGGAGATATGCGAATGGCTTTAAATCAATTGCAATATATGAGTCTATCCTCGTCAATCCTTAAATATGGTGACATCAAAGCTCGTTTGCAAGGGAGTAAAAAAGATGAAGACGTTACACCGTTTACAGCTGTGGACAAGTACTAAAATGTTATTATAGTGAAAATTTCATTAATTACTTCAACTGTTTTCTATTTTAACCTGAGTTGCTTTTTTATTAAGTATTTCAAAGATTATTCCTTCTAAAATCATTGTGTAAGTTTTTGATTTTGTTGAGCTTGGATAAGGTTTAGATTTTCCCATATGAAGCTGTTTTTTGTTAATCTTGCACTCAGTTGATGGTCAATTGCTTTATAATTAAATCATCCTTGGGACAAAATTCAAAAAATATATATATATTTTTGTCAAAATAGTACTTGCATGATTATAATTGAATATAAATGGTAAGCCCCAAGGGATAGCTCAATTGGTAAGACGTGCACACACTTTCCCAGAGAGGAGGGAGGTCACGAGTTCGGGGCTTGAGTTCTTCGGGGCTAGGCCTTCTGTCTGAAGGCAGACGGTTTACCACCCTTACTATCCATGAAATATGGGCAAGTATTGGTGGGTTTCCTGGTCGCTTATTCCAATGTGAAAAAAAATTGAATATAAATGGTGAAATGGTAAAAGCTTATGTGACAACTGTTACATAAATGCCTAAAAGCAGCACATTGCAATCCAAAATTACAATATGCAAAAAATAAGATCTAGGGTTGATCTGGAATACTGCACCGTGTTGAAATAGTGCATCCACAACAACAGCATCCTAAGTCATCGGATTCGGCGATGTTTCGCAATCAAAATCGAAATTTGCTGATTTTTACAGTAGCCCAAATTTGTTCGAAAAACTTCTTCGATTTTCATATGGGTAAACCCTACCCTAAATTCTTTTTGGATTGTGAGCTTGTGGTCGGTTCTTGGCAGCCGATGTTAAGTTTTTAGCATTAGCATGATACTTTTAAAAATTGCAGACTAACATAAACAAATGATAAATGCAGTAAACAACATTCATCACATTAACACAATGGACACAAGAATTTTTCATTGGGCAAACCTTTAAAGGACAAATGCCCCAAAAGCATTAGTAACTCATCTCGTAAATGAGATGACTGAAAATTCTTCAAAAAGTTCCTCAAACCCCAATAGGGTTAACCACAATATCAGAAGATCAAATTTTCCAAATTACATAAAAATACCCAATTACGATTTTTTCAGAAATTAGGGCTTGTAGCCCTTTTCTCTCTCCTGCCCAACAAGCTGCCCGGAAAACCTGTTAGCTGCCCAGATCTGACCTCTGTCCTTGTTAGCCTTCCCGTTCGTACACCTGCCTAGATCTCTGTCTCTTCCCGGCCGTACTGCGCTAACCTTCTCGTTGACTGTTTCTTTGCCCGACTGTCTGCGTTGACCTGCCTGTCAACTGTCTTCCCTGCCTGGCTGCCCTGTGGCAGCTTTGTTGCTGCTTGGAGGGTTAGCAGTCCTGGCCTGTGGCCTTACGGGCTGGCTCGAGGGCATGTGCTGGCCCGGCAGCCCTGCGGGTTGCTACAGGACCCTCACGGGTTTGCCCACAGGATGTTTGGAGGGCCTGTTAGGCCACGACAACCCTCATGGGTTTGCCCACAGGTTGTCCGGAGGGCCTGTTAGGCCATGACAACCCTCACGGGTTTGCCTCGTGGCTACCCGAGGGTGTTGTAAGGGCCACAACCCTCTTGGGTAGGACTGTTACATGCTGCCCAGAGGTGCTGAGAGGACAGAGCCCTAAGTGGCTTGCCCGTGAAGGTGGAGAGAGGGCCAAAACTCTCAACGCTGCCCAGAGAAGAAATTTGGGCAGCCCGTGGAGTGAGGTCGCCTGTGGAGGTCTGGAAGTACTGCTCGCTGAGAGAATGGTTGCCTGAAAGAAATTTGCTGCTGAAGAGGAGGGTTTGCTAAAACCCTGAAGATAAAAAAATGATAGAAACCCTAGCTTAGGGTTTGCCTTAAATGGATGATGGTGCCCTAGCTAGACTCATCCATGCTAGGGCACAATTATAAAACTTTCTTCTTCAACCTGTGAGATCTTCTGAAGAGCAACTGTACCTGTGAGAGCAAGTGCGTGTGTAATAATGAATTGGCTTGATCTTCTTTTATATCCTTTGAGTCACCTGTAAATGGGCCAAAATTAGAAATCTCAAAATAATATTATTTGATTCTTTTCTAATTTTGACTTTTGACTTTAGTAGTGCAGAAGGTCTTTTTGCACTTTCACTTTTACACCTTAGTGGTACTAAGGGTCTTCATGTATTTTTGACTTTCGCTTTAGCCTTCTTTAAGTGCCCCTGTGGTGATCACTTGTGGTCAACGTGGTCTTTTATTTCCATTCAAAGTACATCATCATACACCAAGAGATTTACTAATGCTTTTTTCTCACACTCTGTGTGACACTAAGATCAGGTACTAGGGTGTTTTAACCAAGGGTACGATTTTCGAGTTTAAAAAAAAAAAAAATTCCTGGGCACAAATTTCGAGGTCCATAGAATTAGTCCATTTAGTCTATACAACGACACGAAAGTCAAGGCAAAAAACATAAAATTCCAGAGTTTGATTTTTCCTGTTTGGCACGGAAAATGAGGCAAAAAATTTTCATCCGGTTGAGATAAGTTGGTCTGAAAATTTTTCAGAGTTTTGCTGTAATTTTTTTCTTGAAAATAAAAATCTCTCTCCAAATAGGTTTTCCCCTTGTGGGTTTTTTCCTGGGCAAGTTTGCCAAAAATCTTTGAGTCTGAAATTTATGATGTGCATTTATTATTTTATTTTCTGTCAGTAAATGTGATTTTCAGCAGTGTTTTTATCAGTCTGAAATATTGTGCAATTTCCAGCCTTTATTAAATCTGGGTTTGGCATTAAATAGAGAAAATTTTAACATTTAAACCGGTGGTTGAAAACTGAAGAAAACTTTCATGGTATCAGAGCGAGGTTGGGCAAAAAATTTAAATTTTGCAGACAGGAAGTAATTTCCAGAACTCAGATAATTTCTTTTGATAGTGAGCAACATTTTGTTGGAACTTGAACTTAGCAGAGATAATGGCTACTAGACTTAGAATGGAGGATAAGCTTGATGGGGCTGGGAATTTTGTCCTATGGAAAGCTAGGATATTGCTTGTGTTGGAGGAAAATGAGTCGTCGGATGAAGTAGTATAAAACACTACAGCTAATCCTATTGTTATTCCTGCTTCTACCGATGTAGTAGATTTGGCTGCCTTCAACAAGAAAGATATTAAGCCTAGGAGGATTATCCTAGATGCAGTCAAAGACCAAGTGATTCCTCACATATCGAGTAAGACCTTAGCATATCAGATGTGGGATGCTTTGACCAGATTGTTTCAGAGCTCAAACGAAAATATGAAGATGGTTTTGAGGGAGAAGTTGAAGAGTATCAAGATGGTCAAAGGGGAGGCGGTGATATCTTACCTTACTAGGATCTCTTAGGTGAGAGATGAGCTTGCAGCAGTTGGGGAGGTTGTTCCTAATGCAGAGCTAGTGCAGACAGCTTTGAATGGGGTTTCAAAGCCTTGGGCTGTGTTTGTGGAGGCTTTGGTAGCTAGGGAGAACTTACCTACATGGGACAAGATATGTGATGATTTTGTTCAGGAGGAGACTCAGAGGGGTCTTTTGCATGGAAGTGCTTCTATGTAATATTCCGAATACTGATATTCTACTTATATTGTGTATAATGCTAACTCATACACTCAATCTTGTGCAAAAATATGGAATAACCGTGCATGCAAACTTGCCATGCAAACATACCTTAAAATATAACAGAATTGGGGCTAGGGTTTGCAAAAAGGAATTTAACACTTATCACTAATAACTTGGCTGATAATACTCTTGAGATAGGCTGCATGCATAAAGTGCCGAATAGGTGAAGTATTAGTGCTACCTTCTTGCTTTTGACGCCCAGCTGCACACATGTGCCCTCCTCAGACTGAAGGTGACGTTTTTGGAGGAGAGATGATCAGATGCTGCTGAAAATTTGTGGACTTGTTGGTCTTTTGCTGTCGGAGAGATGGACTGCCATATGTAGAGGTTTGGCTGCCTCTAAGTTCCCTAGCGAATTGGTTTGCTGTTCTGCTTCTCACGCCCTCGAACCTCTCTGTTTTGCTGATAAATGCTCTAGGTGAGCAAACTGATGACTGATAGTCACTCTATGTTGTAGGATAAGCCCGTCGAGAAAGAGGAAGCTGACATGCGGAGGAAAGACTGGGTTTTATGGTCCCCGCGAATCCTTCTGAGGTTTCCTAGCTATTTGTAGCTGCAAAACGTGGACCTGCAAGTAATCGTTTTGAGTGTGTTGGATCCCTGGATACCGATGTATACAATGACTGCCGTGGATAAACTTGGGTGATCTATCCCAAAAAGAGACTAGGGCAGATATTTCAATATCGAACCCTCGCTAGCTGAAGACAACGTCTTCGACTTCAACTGCCGCGACTGCACGTTGTGCTGCTGCTCAAAAGCTCCAAATCAATCAACAATAATAATAGATAGTCTCTTTAGTCCAATAACCCTCTTAAATAGAGTCTCATGCGCTTTTAGGGTTTGCATATCATTTTTGGGGTTTTTGCTTCAGTTTTGCATGCATGCAATTCTAATTTGATGTTGACTTTTAAGCCTAAAGAAATAAGGCTTCTTTTATTCAAATGATGACTTTAACACTTAATGAATGTCTAGATCTACTCTAAGTATCAAATGCCCTCAGTCAATTCCCTCTCATGCAGTACCCGCTCGAACCTATGAGAATTAAGTAGGTTAACGGGTGTTTTGGGTGCTTAATTAGAGGGGGACATTACAATCCTCCTTGCTTGAAATTGCTTGTCCTCAAGCAACTGCAAACTAGGATGCTGCAATACCTGCTCTCCCTCCCATGTGGCATCCTCCATAGGTAATTCTTTCCATTTTACCAAATACTCTTGAATCACCCTGTTTTGGAGCTTCCTTTCTCTCACCTGTAGGATTCTCTCTGGAATCAGTACCAACAACCCTTCATCATCTAAGGGAGGCAACTCGGTGGATTGAGCAATGTGTTGTCCTAATGTTTTATTGAGATTGGACACATGAAATACATTGTGAATCTTTCTCTTCTCTAGGAGTTCTAGCTCATAAGCCACCTCTCCAACCTTCCGAACTACCTTGTAAGGACCATAGAAGCGAGGCTTTAGTTTTTTTAGCTCCTTTTTTCTTGAGGGAAGATTGCTTGTATGGTTGTAGCTGTAAACATACCGGATCTCCTACCTCAAAGCTCCTCTCAATCCTATGTCTATCTGCGTATAACTTCTGTTGATTCTGTGCTGTCTGTAAGTTCTCCCTCGGGACCTTAAGGATATCCTGACTGTCTTGTTCCCAATCGCCTTGGGTGCTCTGCTATTTCCAAAAGCTAAATCTGCGAAGTTTAGTGCCTCATAGCCATACAATGCTTTAAAAGGTGTCATCCGGATAGACATATGGTAGGCAGTATTGTAGCACTATTCCTCTAAGTGTAGCCATTTAATCCATGTCCTCTGTTGGCCTGCTACATAATTGCTCAGATACGCTTCAACCCACTTGTTGACAATCTCTGTTTGACCGTCACTTTGCAGATGATAACTCGTACTTGTAGCGAGTTCTGTCCCTACCAACCCGAATAGCTCCTGCTAGAAGGCACTGGTGAATTTACTGTCCCGATCACTGACAATGGTTTTGGGTAGCCTGTGTAGTCTGAAAACCTCTCTAAAAAATAACTCAACTACCTGTGTTGTTGAATAATCGAAAGAGATAGCAAAGAAGTGAGCAAATTTGGTCAACCGATCTACCAATACATATAAGTAGTCTCGTCCCTGTACCTTGGGTAACCCTGTAATGAAGTCCATTGAGATGCTTTCCCACTTCTGCTCCGGAATCTATAGTGGCTAAAGTAACCCTGTCGGATGAGTGTGTTCGATCTTGTTTTGCTGATAGATGTTGCATTCCCGAACGTGCTGCATTACTTCCCCTTTGAGGCCCTTCCATGAGAACCTCTCTCGGATCCGCCTGTAGGTCTTCAAGGAACCCTGATGCTCTGATACCGACGAGTCATGTGATGCCTGTAGGATCTTCCTTTCTAAAATTGATTCTGGGACGAGTTATATCTTGCCCTTGTAATAGATGATATCATCAATGATTCTGTAGCTGTCATCCTAGATTTGTCCATCCAATAACTCACAAGCAAATTTGTTTTGGGAGTACTCTACTAAGAGAAGAGACCTCGAATTTGTGGATATACTCATGAGGGATAACGAAGCGAGTCGTTTGGATAATGCATCAGTTACTACATTGTTCTTACCCTTCACATACTCTATCTCGAAATCATAGGCCTGCACCTTACTGACCCATTTCTGTTGGCGCTCATTTAACTCCTTCTGCTCCAAGAAGTACTTAAGGCTGTTATGATTTGCCTTGATTTTGAATTTGCTGCCCACCAGGTACTGTCTGAATTTAGTGAGGGCATGTAAGATGGCTAACATATCTTTGTCATATATGGAGTAGTGGCGCTCATAGTCTTTCAGTTTCCTGCTCTCAAATAGAATCGGGTGATGGTTTTGCATCAATACTGTCCCTAGTCCTTCCCCAGAAGCATCACATTCCACCATGAATGGTTGTGAGAAGTCTGGTAGTGCCAAAACCGGGCAAGAACTCATGATGGTTTTCATTTCCTCAAAGGTTTTCTGTGCCAAATCTGTCCATGTGAATGCCCCCTTCTTTGTGAGATTGGTGAGTGGTGCGGCGAATTGAGAGAACCCCTTAACATACCTCCGATAATATGTGCAAAGGCCTAAGAAGCCCTTCAGTTCAATAACTGTCTTTGGCGTGGGCCAATCCCTGATAGCTCTAATCTTCTCCATATGAACCTGTACCCCTTCTGCACTAATTATGTGCCCTAGATACAACATTTCTTTCATGCCAAATTCACACTTAGACATCTTCGCGGAAAGCGAGTGCTCTTCTAGAATTCTCAATACCTCATCTAAGTGTTTCAGATGTTCCTCCCAAGTTTTGCTGTAAATTAAAATATCATCAAAGAATACTAGCGAATACTTACGTAACTGAGCCCTGAAAGTGTGGTTCATGCATGACTGGAATGTGGCTGGACCATTGGTGAGTCCAAAAGGCATGACCAAGAACTCGTAGTGACCATAGTGGCAACGGAAAGCTGTTTTGGAAATGTCTTGATCCCTTACTTGGATCTGATGGTACCCCGAGCAAAGATCAATCTTTGAAAAGTATTTGGCACCCTGCAACTCATCCATAAGTTCATCAATCGTGGGAATGGAATACCTGTTTTTGATGGTCTTTTTGTTGAGTGCTCTGTAATCAATGCACATTCGCAATGTGCCATCCTTCTTTTTAACTAAGACCACTGATGATGCAAAGGAACTAGACTGGGCCTGATATCAATGTTATCGGAACCGGACCGGTCATCGAATCGACGAAGCCCAAAATGTGAACCGGACTGGAAACCAGATCGAAGCCGGCAAAAAACCGGGTAAAAAACCGGTTGACTAAAAAATACATAAAATATTCATATTTTGTAAAAAACATATATAAATTCATGTGCATACATATGAATCCAGACCATTAATACAAAAATATGCAAAGTTTCTCATATATATAGCAAATATGGGTGCAAATATCCAAAATAGCACCTAGTGCAATACATGTCTGAGGTTCTGAACCAAAGTGCATTAACAAAGAGGCTCCAAAGTACATCAGCAAAGTTTTAGTTTTTGGTTTTAAAAAAAAAAATTGAGTTTCCTGAGTCCCCAGTCCAGACCGGCCGGTTTTGGTTGGTTTTGGCCGGTTCCATACCCGGTCTGGACAAAAATCCGTTTTTTTGAAATTTTTTTGCTGACCGGACTGGCCAACCCTGTAAACCGGTTAGACCGGTCGGTTTTGCCGGTTCCGGTCCGGTTCCGATAACACTGCCTGATATATCCTAGTTCTAGTAATTCCTTGATTGTCTTCTCGATCTCATCCTTCTATCTTTTGGGATGCTTGTATGGAGTGGTGATGACTGCCTATGTCCCCTCCTCCACTCATTGATATGCTCAAATCCCCTTTTTGTTGGTCTACCTGCTGGAAGATCCCGAAATACCTTCTCTTGCTTCTGCAATAACGCCTGAATATCCGCTGGGTGTTGGGTGTTGTTCTTTGGAGGTTTCCTAAAGGTGACTAAACATTATGCTGGCCATTCTATGTTCCCCTGTCTGAGCACGACCTCCATTTTGTGTGAGGATACTAGTTTTGGGGGATAAGTATTCATGCCCCTCAAAACTACCCATTTCCCATCCTGTCCCTGGTATTCCATTTCCATCGCCCTGTAATCTGTAGTATATTTTCCTATTGAATAAAGCTATTGGACGCCTAATTCTACATTCATATCAGCCACATTCACTACATACAATGAGTCTGTCATATGGTAGTTTCCTAATGTGACATTCAATTTAGGAATCCAATAGTTGCACTCCATGCTAGTGTTTCCTGCTACTGCTACAGTAAATCCCTCAAACTTCTCTGTTGAAATGCCTCTCTTAGCCACCCATGCTGCATCAATGAAATTGTGGGTTGCTCCCCCATCAATCAATACTCCTACTCTGTGGCCCTGTACTACTCCCCTAACCCTAAGAATATGAAATCTAGGTACTCCGAAAAATGTAGCGATAACTCCTTCAGGTGTATCCCCTTGGAGTGACTCCTCCTTTGCTGCCAACAATTCTTCCGCTGTTTCCTGCTCGTAGTTCTCCCTTTCACTATCTGAATATGCCTCTATATAGTGAACTTTGTCCTTTTCCTGAGCACTCGTGTTTTGGAACCCACGGTTCTTGACAAGTAAAACACAATTTCTTTCGTCTCAAGTCTTTCCTTGTGTCGTCGTCTAACCAAGTTTTCTTCGGTATTTCCTGCTAGAAAGGTTTCCTATCTTTTCCTCTAATTGGAAAGTTGGTATTGAGTGGAAACCTGTTCTTCGGGATGGAGTCCTGGAGATCTCTGGCTTTGCTGATCGCTTCCTGTAAAGTAGGGGGCTTGTAGGCTTTCACCCATCCCCGTAGTGGTTTTGTCAAGGCCTCTGTGAACAACATAATCGGCCTGTTCTGCGAGACATCGGTCACCATAACAACTACCCTCTGAAACTCTGAGATGAAGGCCTCGACACTACCAGTCTGCTTGAGTTGAGCCAACTGTCTAAAGTGTATCTTCGGGTCCTTCCTGTCAAACCGCTCCATGAGCTTCTGTGTGAACTCACTGTAGGAACTGATGGTGTTGTGACCCAATGTCACTAGTCAATGGTACCACCACTCATGAGCTTCTCCGTCTAGGTGGAGTGTAGCCAATGTAATGGCATTTGCCTTTGTCATGGGGTTGAGTTGGAAATAAGTATCCAACTTTTGAACCCATATCCTCGCTAAATCTCTGCGAGCCCCATTAAAGTTTGGGATGGTCAACCTACTCAAGGTTTTCTGCAACTCGTAATTATGATTAAATCCCTTGTTGAAATTCTTGGGTCGGTTCTCACTCTTCATGTTGCAGAAATCTGAAAAGGACATGGCTGCATGAACTCGTCCCCTAAGACCTTGTACTCTTGTAAATAGGCTCCAAATGGTTCACTAGGTTCTACTGGCATCACTGGTCATGCTACTGCATCTGCCAAGAAGTGAGGCGTAGTCGGCCTGCTGGAAGGTCTGTTGTATATGTGTGATGATGTGTTTTGCATATTGGTGTATGCATGCTTCCCACTACTGCTTGTAGACCCTCTATCTACCGGTGAGAGAGGTATACTGCTATTATCTGGTTCTGGTTTTGCCGACAATCTGTTTATTGCATGCAATACGTCCTTTTGCCCTTTGGCTAGGTCCTACAATGTGCTTACTAAGCTGCGAAACTCCATCATGTCCTCATCTTCTCCTGTTCCTTTTCCCCTGTCAGAGTGTATACCTGTTGGGTCCATGTTTGAGTTGGTATCTTCTAGCTGGATATCCTCAGATTCCTCCCTGTACCTACTCTTCCTTCTCCTTTAGGTTACAAAAGTGTCTTCTTCTGTATTCATTTACTTCTCATGTTCAAGCCCACAGTTGGCAAGGAACATGCTCGGATACCACTGTAATATCGTGAATACTAATATTCTACTATAATGCTAACTCATACAGTCAATCTTGTGCAAAAATACGGAATAGCTGTGCATGCAAACTTGCCATACAAACATACCCTAAAATATAGTAGAATTAGGGCTAGGGTTTGCAGAAAGGAATTTAACACTTACCACTGATAACTTGGCTGATAATACTCCTGAGATAGGCTGCATGCATAAAGTGCCGAATATGTGAAGTATTAGTGCTACCTTCCTGCTGTTGATGCCCAGCTGCACACATGTGCCCTCCTCAGACTGAAGGTGACGTTTTTAGAGGAGGGATGATCAGATGCTGCTGAAACTTTGTGGACTTGTCGGTCTTCTGCTGCTGGAGAGATGGACTGCCACATGCAGAGGTTTGGCTGCCTCTAAGTGCTGTAGCGAATTGGTTTGCTGTTTTGCTACTCACGCCCCCCAACCTCTCTATTTTTCTGATAAATGCTCCAGGTGAGAAAACTGATGGCAGATAGTCACTCTATGCCGTAGGATAAGCCTGTCGAGAAAGAGGAAGTTGACATGCGGAGGAAAGACTGGGTTTTATGGTCCCAACGAATCTTTCTGAGGTTTCCCAGCTATTTCCAGCTGCAAAACGTGGACTTGCAAGTAATCCTTCTGAGTGTGTTGGATCCCTGGATATTGATGTATACGATGAATGCCGTGGATAAACCTGGGTGATCTATCCCAAAAAGAGACTAGGGCAAATATTTCACCGTCGAACCCTTGCTAGCTGAAGACGCCGTCTTCAACCCCAATTGCCGCGGCTGCACGTTGTGCAACAACAATAATAGATAGTCTCTTTAGTCCAATAATCCTCTTAAATAGAGTCTCATGCGCTTTTAGGGTTTGCATGCCACTTCTAGGGTTTCTGCTTCAGTTTTGCATGCATGCAATTCTAATTTGATGTTGACTTTTAAGTCTAAATAAATAAGGCTTCTTTTATCTGACTGATGACTTTAACACTGAATGAATGTCCAGATCTGCTCTAAGTATCAAATGCCCTCAGTCAATTCCCTCTCATGCAGTCTCCGCTCGAACCTATGGGAATTAAGTAGGTTAGCGGGTGTTTTGGGTGCTTAATTAGAGGGGGACATTACATTTTACTAGTAGGGAAGATGAGGAGGATGTGGATTTGACAACAAAGGGGAAGAAGAAGTTCAAGAAGGGTCCTAAGAAGGGTGGGGCCAAGCAGCAGGATGGGCAAAAGAAGGATTTGAGCACTGTGAAGTGCTTCGTGTGTCAGAAGATGGGACAGTATGCTGGGTAGTGTCCGCAGAAGAAGAAGAAGAAAAAACTGCACACAACAGTTTCCACAGAGGTTGAGGATTTTACAGCTAGTAAAACTTTGTGCACTGGACATGTTGATAGAGAGAGAGCATCCATCATCACTAGTGTGGATGTTGACAGTGAGAGGGAGTTTTCCGTGTTGACAGACCATTCTTACAGTGCATCCACTTCCAGCACATGGTATATTGATAGTGGATCTTTGAGCCACATGACACGTGCTCAAGAGATGTTCTCCGAGCTTTCACAGACAGATACTGATGTGGAGGTAGTATTGGGAGATGACTTTGCTATTAGAGCAGTTGGGTGTGGGACCATTACCTTTTAGAGGGAGTCCATGAGTCTCATGGTTTTGAGAGATGTACTATATGTACCTGGGCTGAAGAAGAACTCGGTTTCAGTTTCCATGATCAAGGATCTAGGTCTTGGGGTGTCCTTTCTAGATGGACATGTGCGTGTGTTTCCCAAGACTACAGGACCATCTGCTTCCTACCTAATTGGAGCAAGATGCGGGAAACTGTACAAGCTCTTGTTTCAACCTCAACATGCCTTGGCACATCGCAACGACAATGAGCTTTGTGAGCTGTGGCATAGGAGGATGGCTCGTTTGCATAATTTAGCTTTGAGGTTGTTGATATATATGGTTATAGGTTTGCGAGAGTTCAACACACAGCAGCGTGATGTTTGCAGGGTTGTGCTTTTGGGAAAGTACACCAAGACTGCTTTCACGAGAAGTGATAGCAGGTCGACAGGGATTCTTGACTTGATACATTCTTATTTGTGTGGACCTATGTCATCTGTTTCTCTAGGAGGATATGAGTACTATGTGACATATATTGATGATCATTCCAGGAAGACCTCGATCTACTTCTTGAAGAGCAAGAAATCTGAGGAGGTCTTGCAGAGGTTCTAAGAGTTCAAAGCTCTTGTGGAGAACCAGACATGGAGGAAGATATGAGCTCTTAGATTGGATAACGGGGGTGAGTATACCTCCAAGGAGTTTGATGGATATTGCAGACAGGAGAGCATTCGGAGGCAGTTGACGGTTCCATACACTCTAGTGCAGAATGGAGTGGTAGAAAGGAAGAAAAGGTCTACTGTTGGAGCAGCTAGAGCTATGTTACATGACCAGTCACTTCCATTCTTCCTTTGGGCAGAGGCATGCAATACAATTGTTGTTAAACACTGAGAGCGGGGGTGAATCAGTGTAAAGCCAATTTTACAGCTTTTCTTAACTTGTCATGATTAACTACCAATTCATTATTCCATTATTCTACCAATCTCATAATCATTTCATAAACATCTTTCACTTCATCATTCACATAGCATAAGCATTTAAATCATCAAGAACCATAACACAAAAGAACACAACACCATATAATTTTGTAATATTTTTGTATTAGTTTTGGTCCGGCTACAACCGTTAGGTAAAATCAGCACCTACTGATACATAGAGCACCTACTCTGCATCCAGGACCCTACCTGGTTTTCTTAGACCCTGCTAAGAAGGGTTTGAGGTACCCTAACCTCAGATGCAAGACAAGCTTGCATTTACAGTTAAAGCTCACTGTCTCAACACACTTTCATACATGTCACTGTCATATCATACCAGCACTTGTCTCTAGTCCACTTCAGCACCTCTTCAAGGAGCATTCATCAGCACTTCTTCATACAATCACATTAACTCTTCAACAACTTGTCTCTGTCCTCTTCATTCTGTCCAAGAGCATTTTGTCAGAATGAATATCAGCAATATATCATCATACTGTCCATGACTTCATAATCTTCTGAGTACATCTTCATTCATGTCATGAGTACATCGTTCTGCTGCCTTAATCATCATTTTGTCAATCAGCTGTCACAAATCACTGTTAAGTCAAAGCAATCTTTGTCGTGTCATAGATGTCATTGTCAAATCTAAGTCAATGTCGCTTCTATCACAAGTCATCAACTACTGTTATCATTTTCAGATCACTACTGCTCTATCAGTCAAGTCATCCAAGGAGTCTGCTTATACATTGCTCATGCCAAGATGTCAAGGAGTCTTCTCTGCTCATGTCAAGACTTCAAGGATATGCTCTATGTCATTTCAAACAATTGTCTCTTAAGGCTATCATAGCATGTCACCAGTCACTGTCATTACACATTATTGTCACTGACATGCCGAGGCTGTCATTATCATCAAGGTTGTTGTACTAGTCTTTGACTATTGTACTATTAAATCAACTAAATCAATCAATTAAATGCCAAGCAGTCATCAGCTGTGAACTACTTCCAATAATGGACTGTTCATGCAACCAATATGTGGCGATTGATGTTACCTTTAAACACTGAAAACTTCATGCATAAATCAACTACAATCTCACACAGTTACAAGTCCAAATCTGCTCCAGACTTTTCAAGATCTGCACTGAAGGTTTCACACATGCCTCACAAGTTCTATAGTTGTCAACTGTAGCTGCCCTCTTTTTTTTGTTGTAGGTTCAACACTTCCTCAACACTTGATGACTCCAACAGCTAGCAGTTTTGGACTAAGTAACTACTTCAAACAATTCCCAATTTCTGACTTGTGTAATAATCATGCCACTAGTTCACTGTATAAACATCACACCTTCGCTGCCATTGTATCCTCTTCTCTATCCAAAATTAGAATTGATGTTGGGCTATTTTCATCACTGAAATTTTGAGATGACTGTCATACCTATAAGCTTGACTGGGGACCGAAATTTCAGACCTGTATACACTGAAATATTTTATAAATCAGGCCTGCTGCTGTCCTTTTCACCACCCGAATTCTGCCTCAGTGACTGTACACCCGAAAGTCAGAAAAATAAGACTTAAAAGGTTTGCCTCAGTCTCCTTTGCTTCTGCGGATCTGCTTCTGATTTGAACTCAACCAAAAGACCCCAACTATTGTTGCCTCAGTCATTGTAAAACAAACTACTCATACTGCTGTTGTATATTGCCCTTGTTATACCACCGAAATTGTCTTAGAGAAGTCTGAATTTCAGAGCTAAACACTTTCTTTTTGGTCAAAGCTTTCATGTCATGCCACAAAAAGGATGGAGATGCTGTAGCTACCTTAGATGTCAATTCCAGTCATCATCATCCTAGGAGTAGGGGAGTCATGTCTTCATCAAAATTTAGTCAACTTCCAGGGCAGTCATGTATGCATTATCATAGTATATGCATCATCATCATGGAGTGTTCAACAAGTTTACATCATCATCATCATCTGCATGCAGCAGTGTCAACAAGTATACATCATATCATAAAGTATACAATGGTCTTACCTTAGCAGTGCATGTCTAAACTCACACTTGGGCTGTGTTTGTGTCTGTAGAAGACCTCAAATTTAGATTGTTCAATCCTGAAGAAAACACTGTGAAGAGGCTAGGATCTAGCAGCAGTAACCATCATCCAAATCACCACAAACTCGGACTGTGTGACTGTTTTGTGTGAGCTGTGGATGACCCCAAAAACAAAGTTAAGTTTGGGACTGTTTGTGTCCATAAGAACTCGGTCTGTCAAGCATATAAAAGAGGAGCAATAACCTCAACCCAAATCACTATCAAGCAAGCAAAATTCGGACTGTGGACCGTGGAAGACTTCAACAACTTGGGACTGTTCATAACTGAGAAGAGTCAATATTCAGACTGTTTATGTACTAGATCTGTCACAAGGATTCATCAAAATTTCGGTGGACTGTGTGTGGAAAATCCTCCAACACCAGTCACAAACCATAAGAATTACACCCCAAAACAAATTCTTCTCATGAAAAATTCGGAACTGTTTCTCCTCTGCTGCTGCTGTAAATTTTGGGACTGTTCAACCTCTGTTGCTACCACCGAATTTTCTCAGACACTGCTCCTTCTCAGCGAATTTTTCCTCAGTTCAGCGAGCTGCTTTCATCTCTAAAAAAACTAAAAAAATATATCAGACTTCAAAAATGTCTGCTGCTGCGTTTTACAGAGACTGCTCCTGCATTTTCCTCAGTGGACTGCTCCTCCGAAATTTGCCTCAGTCAAACCTACGAATTTCCTCAGAGCTCCCACAAAATTTCTCACATTTCAAAATGAATTTTGATGGGGTATTTATACTGTTTTTTCCACCATAAATTCTGGAGATGACCTTAAAAAAAATATTTTTATTTTTATTTTTTTTAATTTTTAAATTTGAATTTGAAATTTAATCTTTTGTAGGCTGGCCGACTTGTTGTATTTTATTTTTATCATTTTTGTTGAGCCGACTTGTCACAATCTTCTTTTGTGGAGCCGACCTGTCCACCTTTCTTTATTCTTTTTGGAGAGTTAACTTGTTTGTGAGCTTGTGTGTTGGTGCCATCATCAAGCTGCCAATAAGTGGGTTCAAGACCCAAACCATCACATGCAAGGGTGTATCAAGCCATCAAGGGCTTCATCAAAGAATCCCAACACCATGACATGTGTGACCAAGGACCCCATCATCCAAAAGTAACCATATCATCTCTTTCAAAGGTTCAAGGACCATTAACCCAACAAATGTGGGTCCAAAGGCTTCTTCATCAGGCAAGAGGCATCATGGGCTTCTTCAACCACCTTAGCCATGCACGGGGACCTCTATGGTCAAGATACATCAAGACATCACATGTGGGTTTGCCAGACCTTCTCCCGGGGACCCATGACATCATCATAGCATGAATGACCACAGAATGGGTCATTAATGCTTCTTCCACCCATCTAGGGCTTCTCCAACATCCATCAAGGCTTCAGGGCCATCTCCAGGGTCTTCAGCATCATCAGCAGGGTCTTCAACATCTTCAGCAAGGTGGTGGCATCAATATCCAAACTTGTGGGTACAAGGACCTTGTCAACTGGGTACAAGGTGCTTCAAGGCACAAACCCACTCTGTAAGGGATCAAGGTACTGCAGGTGGGACTTGGTGGCATTAATGACATCCTGTGGGGCCACTGCAAGTCCATGTTGGCATCAATGACAATTTCATCAACAATTGTTTATCTTCAAAACAGGAGTCCCCATCGTGCCGTGGGGAACATGACACCTGAGGAGAGTTTCACAGGCAAGAAGCCTGAGGTTAGCCATTGTCGAATATTTGGTTGTTTAACTTACTCTCATGTCCCTTCTTAGAAGAGGACAAAGTTGGAGCCCATCGCAGAGAAGGGCATCTTTGTGGGCTATGATGAGGCTTCGAAGGCCTTCCGTATTTATCTTCCTTCTCAAAGGAAAGTTTTTGTGAGGAGGGAAGTGAAATTTGAGGAGGAGCGGGCCTTCAGGAAGTCTAGAGAGTCAGAGCAGGGAGAGCAGTAGATTCTCGCACCTCTGGTAGTTTCACAGGTACCATCAGTGCAGTAGACAGGTTCACAAGATTTCGAAGTTATTGGACCACACAATATGGGCACAGGTTCACCAGTTTCAGAGGTTCATCCAGCAGGATCTTCGGGAACATGTGTTGGGTCTTAGATTACAAGTTCACTATACAGAGCAGTGTTACAAACATCGTCGATATATCGGCAACATCGCGATATATCGCGATGTTAACTCGTTGGCGATATATCGGCAATATATCGCCTCGATATTTTCCTCGATTTTTTCACGATATTTGACGATTTTTTGGCGATATTTGCCGATTTGTCACGATATTTGCTGATTTTATGGCGATATTTGCCGATATTTTCGAATGTGTTGTGATTTTTTGTATTTTTAAATATTTTTGTATTTTGTATTTTGTCGATATATTGACGATGTTTGTTGACATTTTCGCCGATAATTCTGATAATTTCTTTTTGGACCCTTGGCGATATATTTGCCGACACGATATTTGTAACATTGATACAGAGCATCAAGATCACAAAGTTCACCAGTTGTTGGCACTCCAGCTTTTGGTTCACAGGTTACTGGGGTTTCTACCTCTGGTAGTTCATTAGATGAGGACAGACCAGTGTGGGAGCAGTCTTCAGGGAAGAAGAAGCCTAAGTGGCTTCGGGACACCTTGAAGGAAGCTCGAGAGTTTGGGACACCCAGGGAGCTAGTGAGGACTATTCAGATGCCAGACAGATTGGGCATGGCATTAGTGGCTAGTCTTCGTGACTCAAAGCCTTTTACTTTTGAGGAGGCCTCCCATCATCATGTTTGGCGAGATGCCATGATGGATGAGTACCATTCCATCATGAAGAATGATGTTTGGGAGATAGTTCTGAGATTTGAGATGAAGTCAGTGGTGACTTCTCGTTGGCTTTACAAGCTAAAACATGCTGCAGATGGTAGTGTGGAGAAGAACAAGGCTCGGTTTGTGGCACAGGGGTTTTCACAGGTTGAGGGAGTTGACTATGATGAGACCTTTGCACCGGTTTCTCGTTATACTTCGATCAGGGCTTTGATTGCCATTGCTGCAGAAATGGGTTGGAAGAACCATCAGATGGATGTGAGGACCGCATTTCTCAATGGAATCATACAGGAGGAGATTTATGTTGAGCAACCTCAGGGCTTTGAGATTCATGGGAGAGAGCCTCATGTTTGTAGGTTGAAGAAATCTTTGTATGGGCTGAAGCAAGCTCCTAGAGCTTGGTACTCCAGGATTGACTCTTGCAGCGGATGGCGTTTCAGAAGAGTCATGCAGATCCGAAGCTCTATTTCATCATGGTTGGAGATGATTCGCTCATTCTTTTGTTGTATGTGGATGACTTATTTATCACAAGAGGAGAGAGACCCATTGCAGTTTGCAAGAAAGATTTTGCTTCAGAGTATGAGATGACTGACATTGGGTTGATGCACTATTTTCTGGGATTGGAGGTTTGGCAGGAGCGTGGACATATTTTCTTGGGAAAGGGAAAATATGCAGTTGATATTCTGAGGAGATTTCAAAAGAAGGATTGCAGGCCGATGTCGACACCGATGATCACCAACTGGAATAAGCTTCATGCTTATGAGGGAGAGTTGGTGGATCCTACACTATATCGTCAGCTCGTTGGTTCGTTGATGTATCTGGTCAACTCTCGGCCGGATTTGTGTTTTGCGGTGAACATTCTCGGTCAGTTCATGGTTGAGCCTAGAAGAGTGCACTGGGTAGCCGCAAAACATGTGTTGCGTTACCTTGTAGGGACAATGGAGTATGGTCTGGACTACAGGAGGTCGAGTGGGATCAGGTTGATTGGCTTCACAGATTTAGATTGGGCAGGTAGTGTGGCAGATTGGAAGAGTACTTTTGTATGTTGTTTCAATTTGGGCTTGGCAGCAGTGTCGTGGTTTAGTCGGAAGCAAAAGTTTGTTGCTTTGAGTTTTGCAGAGGCTGAGTATTTGGCAGCTAGTTAGGCCAGTTGCGAGGCACTGTGGCTTCGCAACTAACCTACAATCCTTCTTCCAATGATGGTCAATTGTGCATTGATAAAGGCAACTAACCTACAATCCTTCTTCCAATGATGGTCAATTGTGCATTGAGAACAAGTTGTGGTGTGGAGCACAAAGAAGTTATCAATTTTGCTTCTCTTTGGATGTAGTGTGGCACTAGCATTTGCTTCTTGATGTGTGTGTCTTTGAGAGATGTATATAAAGTGTTCAGGAAATGGAGATTGGAGGAGGCTACAAAACTCAGGATTCTAGGTTCGATATGGTATCCAGGGATCACAAAAGTTCTCTCTTTTGCTCACAAATTCGCTAAATTTGCTTTGACAAATAGTGACGTTTGATCTCTTAAATCAATAGGCACCTTAGGTCCACTTAGCCGATATATGTGCAGTGGTACCATGTAGGGTCCCTTTCCCTTCTCAGAGCCATGGGATGTTTGAAATTGTAACAAAAATATGTGTAAATAAGAATATAGTGCTGGATTGATTCTGAAACAAGAAATTAACAAATGAAACTCTACTAGAATAAGGTTTTGATGTGTGATTGTGCCTAGTAATGGGCACAATATTTCACCAATGAATCTCCTTCATTCTCATAGCAAATCTATGGACAATAGATGCAGACCATTTTCTAATGATATTTGCCACAACTCAACGTTGTAATCAACACCGAAGCTGCCCCAGACACTACTGAGTGCTATAACTCTGAGTTTTTCATATCCTCACAATGAGAAGTGCGTTAGGCAAAGGAGGTTGGAGGGGGTTTATAAATTCGTGCTTTGGGTTATAGGAAGGTTGGGATGGTATATCCTTCTTGTTCAATTTAATGCTTTGGGGCATTGTAACAAATAAAATTAAATAATTATCATTAATAAATAATAATAAAATAAATATTAATTAACTAGGTTAACTAAGGGACATATCTCTTAGTGATTAGTTGCTATGTAAGGCCTATATATACGGGCTACTTTACCATTGTAAAATCATCATTCTTATTCATATTTAGTCTTATATAATTATCCAGCATGGAACTAATTTCTATTGGACTATTCAATTGAGATAGCTTTCGAGAATATCCAGATACAAATATTATATTGGTATTAGAACGATCTGGCCCTTGGCCATTGTTTACACTTTGTGTAATTTGGTTTTTAACCATTATCCGAGGGTTTCCCTAAAATTGTGGTCTTTGACGAAGAAGGAAAAAGAGAAGAGGTAGGACAATAATAAAAAAAGAAGAAACAAAAAAAATGAAAGGAAAAAAAAGGTAAAAAAGAAAAAAAGGAAAGGAATCATTTGAATGGAAAAGGACAAAAAAAAATGTAAAACCACATGCGGTTTTTGAACGTTTCAAAAGTTTATTAATTATATATAGATATATATTATTGGGTTACTGGTATATATATTCTTTATCAAATTTTATTATTTGGTTTGCAAAGTTGGTGTATTCCATGTTAGTATAATATTATAAATACTTTTAATAATAGTAATAATAATTATTGGACCAAAAAAAGGATATTGACAAAAATTTCAAAAAATCAAGAATATGGATTTTAATGTTGAAAAGAAGGAAACGTTTCCTATCACCTCAAAAAGAAATGTTTCAATACTATTTAGAATTAAATGGACACTTGCAGGAAAGGATATCACCATTTCTATTGCACCTATTGAAAGTAATAATTATATTAGTACTGAATTTGCTAACCATTTAGTGATC
Organism: Pseudotsuga menziesii; assembly: GCA_001517045.1. Classification (NCBI taxonomy): domain Eukaryota; kingdom Viridiplantae; phylum Streptophyta; class Pinopsida; order Pinales; family Pinaceae; genus Pseudotsuga; species Pseudotsuga menziesii. Next base: position 423,708 of record LPNX010729775.1, on the reverse strand, counting down.
CCCAAGTCAAATATAGGTGAAGTGCTAGACTTTTGGGTCAGGAAACAGTTTGAATTAAATGACTTACAATTTTTGTGTTGGAGATTATATGGTCACATTGAAATTTATCATTAGTTCCTTATGGAGCTTTGATTGTGACATAATTTTGGGTTTACCTTTGATAAGAACATTGGGGACTTTCATCTTAAATGTCGAAAATAAATTTCTAACATTTTCCTATAAAAAAAAGAAAATCACGCTACAGTTCATTACAATGAAGACAAATTTAGAAGCTCCCACATTTAAAGACTTCAAGGATATATCAAAGATGATTTCACAGGACAATCATAAGTCAGAACAAAAGAAGCAAAAAGAAGTTGAAAAGGTTGCATTCATGAGGCAAGCGTATAGGGATAATAAAGTAGGTTGAAGGAGTTTCAAGTAAATAGAAAAGGTAGGTTGGTAAGAGTATACCGTACAGAAGTAAAGCGGGGTAGGGTAGTGAATAGCAATAGTGCAATACCTACTAATAAGCATCCCTGCCTGAAGCAAGAGGTAAGGATGAAGAAATTACCCGTTTGAAAAATCATAGTCAAGACCTGAGTGCACAGATCAAGAAATTAAAAAAAGAAAAAAAATCGCAAGAAGAAGTGCAAGAGAAATTCTGCAAAAAAGAAGTAGATCTCCGAAAAGAATTCAATAAGAATGTATCAAAAAAAGTTAAAGAAAATTCTCATTTAAAAAATCTAGATCAAGGGTTGATTCAACAAATAAAAAAATTAAAAGATGAGCAGCTAGAAAAATCTTCAGAGTTGTTATCAACCAGTAAATCACTCGAAGCACAAACAATTGAAGTTTCTCCAAGGTTTCAACAAATGATTCGAATGCCTTATCGTCACCCAAATTATAAAAGTTCTTATGACCAACATCAAGTCAAGAGGAAAATAACAAGTGTTCATCTTACATACAAACCAACTACAACATTGAAAAAGAACGAAGACAATATTGACAACTTTTATGGAAGCCTAAAATGAGAAGTTATATTCAATTAGTCGATCATCAAATAGTTCCAATGAAAGTAGATTTGGGATGGATCACACCCCAGAAAATGCAACACATTAGTTCAGGACTCTGCAGATTATACTGCCTAGTTTCATCGAGTATTGCAGTTCCAAGCTCACAACATCATGAAAAGTCATTACGAGCAAGAGAACAAAGTCTTAGAATAAACTATGCTTTCAGGACAAAGCACATTTAAGGGGAAGGCAATGTAGCAAGTAAAAATTAAATAATTATCATTAATAAATAACAATGAAATAGATATTAATTATTAGGTTAACTAAGGGACATATCTCTTAGTGAATAGTCACCATGTAAGTCCTATATATATTGGCTGCTTTACCATTGTAAAATCATCATTCATATTCATATTTACTCTTATTTAATTATTGAGCATGGAACTATTTTCTATTGGACTATTCAATTGAGATAGGTTTTGAGAATATCAGGATACAAATATTACAGGCATTTTTCAACATTGACTGCATTGAGCCTATTAACCTTACGACGGGGTGGGTTAGTGCTTGAACTGCATGGGTTACCAATTATGCATTGAACAAGACGGTTCAACTTTGGACTCGTCTCCAGGGAGTTCATCCGAGTGGCCCACGTCGTATTTTCTGAAAACTAGTTCAGACATCGAACCAGATGGTTTTGATTGCGTGGCTAAAATGGGGCGGTGATGCACATATTTGTTGAAAAGTGAGCAAATTTTTTATTATTATGATAAATAGGGAATGGCACGAGGTATTAAAAATCAATAAGGATTTCTTCCTTTTTGTTGTCATAATGCATTAGTGCTAAGTTGTCTCTAAAAATTATATATTTTACTAAATTTTCATTTGAAAATCTAACATTAGCTATACATTCAAACTAGTAAAATTGTTAGTGTTAGCACCTGGATTTATAAAAAATCTAGTTGGAGTGCTAATTGGAATTAATTCATAGGTATGCTATGGCTGGAGTGGTTGGTTGGTCCATTACTCAACTTCAGCGGCTTGTGAGTGCCTTTTAGACTTGGCACATTCCCACATGTTTTTGTTATTTTCATGGGTGCCTTCTAGATTTGACAAATCTGCGAAGTTGTTATGTTTAGCAAATTCTATTTTTAGAAACTGTGGTTTTAGCAGTTTTAATTGATTGACAGGATAATTACGTATTTATGGACCCATTGTTGAGTTTTGCCTAAGGTTTGGTTTCCAGCTGATTTGAAGAACATGATGTTTAATTTATTTTTGGCAGGGTGATTGGATTTTTGGATACACTATATGTTGTATAGTAGCAGTGTCAGATTTCAAGCCATTTTGAGGAGTTTTGAAATTTAGGGACTGGTTGTGTTTTGGCTTGGCCAATAGGGTACTTTGTAGGTCCACATGTGGTTTGCTTGCATTAGGAGGCCTCATGTGATTTGTTGTATTCTGCCCTACTTGATAAGCTTGCATCCCTTTCCTAGAGCTCTTTCCATTGCTATTTTAGCCTAAATCCTACTTATGCCCCTTTAGAGCCACTTACCATTTTTACATTATTGCTTTAGTTGGCATCCAAGGTTGGTTACTATTTATGAGGGTGTTGACTATAGGGCGATTTGCTTGAAAAGGGGAGCGCATGGATAAAGAGAAGCTTCCTTGCAATTGTAGGAGTCCACACTAATTGCTTTGGCCTAGGAAGGGTTGCACCTTGCTTAAGAAGGGTAATTACAATTCTTCACAGGTCTTTCCTTCCTAAGGTTAGTCTAGCCACCATACCATTCTTGAAACCGAGCATGTGATTCCAATTTCTCACCTTTTTGGCTTGTTTCTAGGAGGTTGCCTCTTTCAGAGCCATGTGTCTTAGTCTCGTGGTATTTTTATTATGGATCGGACCTTATTTTTATAGAGTTCAATTTGGTTCTCTCTATTTTGCATGATGGTTATTATTGGCAAGGACAAAATACTATTTTAGAGAGGGATTTTCTCTAGAAGAGGAGCTTTTTCTGCCAGATTTTGTTCAAGGGAGGATAAGGCTACTATTTTGGAAGGAGGGCGCTTGGTTGGAGACAAATTTGGCATACAACCTCTCTATTTTGATCATGGAGGTAGAGGGCTTCACTTGGTGAGAGCTTTAGGACCATTTTTGGAGGATCTTTCTATTCTATGTATCGTACACACAATGTGAGGGCAAGGAACATTTTTGACAAGTGATTGAGAGCAATAGTTTATTGATTATATCCTTGTATCTTTCACTGCTTCCACTGTTCTTTTCTTCAGCGTGTAATTGAGAGTTAGCATCAAGTAATTGTGATAGTTTCTGCTTTGCAGCATAACGATTGTACCTATCCCATCTTGTAGAGGAGGAATTAGACCTATCAAGGACTTTGTTCAATCGACAACGTTTGGTAATAAAGACATTCAAGCACTTTCTTGGTGACCATCCTGTTGAATTTTAGCATTAGCATATAACTTAAAAAATTTGCAGATAAACTTAAACAATTCAGCATTACAGTAAAAACACATTCATCACATCAGCACAATGGACACAAGATTTTTCACTGGGGAAACCTTCAAAGACAAAAACCCCAAAAGGATTAATAGCTCATCTCGTAAATGAGATGACTCAGAAAACTCTTCAAAAAGTTCCCCAAATCCAGATCTGGATTTTACCCACAGTAAGTGTAAAATTTATCAATAAATTTCAGACTGATAATTACAAACCACAATTTCCAGAAATACAAAAATTACCCAATTAGGGCTTTAACAAGAGACACAGAGATTTCCTTCTCTTGCCCGAAAATTTCTGTTAGCTGCCCAGACTACTTTTTCCCTGCCCGAATATTCTCTGTCCTGCCTGCTGCCCGGATCTCCTTCCTTTGTCCTGCCCGTGGTCTGTTTGGGCAGATCACTTCTGCCCGTGGTCTGCTGGGTCTGTCAATGGACAGCCTGTGACCCAAGGGTCTGCTTGGCAGCTGCTGCAGCAGTCTGCTGGCAGCCCACAGCCCTCACGTGTTATCCCGGAGGCTTCCCGAGGGTATGCAGACTGCCAAACCCTCACGGGTAGTGGCCCATGGGCTGAAAAAAGAAAGGGTCAAGCCCTAGAATGCTGACCGGATGGAGAATAGGGACAGCCTGAGAAGAAAGAAGGGGCTGCCCAAAACTTGGCTCCCGGAAAAGAAGAAAAAACTGAGCTGACCGGCACTTGCTGAGACTCCCGGAATCTTGCTGAGGCTGCCCGGATCTGGAAGATGAATGGATTTGAGTATAGCTGGCAAGAAATTGCCCAAGTGGTGAAAACCCTAGCTGAGGGTTTGCTGAGAAAAATGAATGCCCTAGCTGAGGCAAAACAACATTCAATGGAGCCTTTTGTAAAATAGCAGCTTCACCTGTGAGATCAAAACTTGTATGTAATAATGAGAAGACTTGATCTTCTTTTATAGCCTTCATTCACCTGTAAGTGGACAAAAGATTAGGAAAGATAAAAATAATAATATTTTAATCTTTTCCTAATTTCACTTTTACTTTCTTACCAAGAAAGGTCTTTTATTTATCTTTGACTTTTATAAGAAGTCCTTATTTATTTTGACTTTCACTTGTGGTCATTTTCCTGTGGTCCAAAAGTCTTTATTTATTTTTGACTTTTGACTTTAGCATTTTTCCAAGTGCCCCTGTGGTCCTTTTTTATTTCAAAAGTACATCATCATAAACCAAGAGAGTTATTAATGCTTTTATCTCACACTCTGTGTGACACCTAGATCTGGTACTAGGGTATCTTAACCAAGGGTAGCTAATCCTTGGAGAAGCACACCAAGCCCATAGATCAAGGGTCATAGTGCCACACATGCCTAGACCCAGTCTAGGGCTTACAGTGCCTTCATTCTCCAAGAGAATGGTTACTCAGAACTAAGCTGAGTCTACCAGTACTAGACTGGTCTACATCATGGTCTTGGACCAGATGTCTACTCAACACTAGGTTGTGTCTACCCAGGGCAGAGCTGGGTATATATCATGGTCTCAGACCAGATATCTATCGTTCATCAAAATGGTCACTCAACATTGGGGTTGAGTCTTCACCGTGGTCCCATTCTCCTAAGAGAAGGGCTCTCGATGCTGCTCAAAAAAATCAACACATCCGTTGTTCGTTGTGTGTAAGAATTTTCCCTCTTCATTACAGTCTTGCTTTTGTTTACAGTTTTGATAGAATTTAATCAATAGGATTTGGATATTATCATTTACCCTATGTGTTCTTTTCGTTCCTTCATATTTCCACTCCATACTGCTTAATTTACTTAAGCCATTGAATTACTCTTAAAATAACAAAACAAATTATTTACCTCTATTTTTGTGTGCATTCTAGGTATATTTCGTTAGCTTTTTGGTCATTTTCTGTCATAAAACAGAAAGATTAGTTTGCTGATCTTGCAGTTTGTTGTTTTTTGTGCATAAAGAGAGAAACTATACTTTTTCGATTTGTGTGCATTAGCTAGGCATAAAATATTTAAAAATTAAAAAAAATAGTATTTCAATTGCATTGACAACAGTCAAAACAGCCTTTACAGACTGATGTACCTGCTGTTTTTGTGCACTTTAATTAACCATTTTTAGTTTAGCTTTGCATGGGCTGTGTGGCCATCATAGTACAAGAATTGTGCATAGTTTCTGTGTATTTTCAGACACTTTCTAGCATGATTTTTTTAGATTGTATTGCAGATTTAGAACAGAGCAGCAAATTCTTGTTAGATTTAATGTACTTCTAATCAATATTGGACTAGCAGTTAATACCTTAGAGCGCTTAGGAATACCCCCCTGAAGTTGGCAGAAGTGAAAGAGGTAGGGCGAGGTGACAGTGAACACTTTGTAATGTAGAAAATCTAACTGACACATTAAAAGTATTTTTTGGGTTTATGGCAACTGAGAAATGGTTCATGTTTCTCAATTCTTAGGTCAACTTGATCTTTGTGAATCAATAATATGGACCGAGAAAGAAACAACGGACTAATATGTCATATCTGCTTTGTATTTTCTGTTCTTTTCTTAAAACTTTAATGATTTGGCCAAATAGTCGGTGTCAGTCCTGATGCATAACAGGATCAGTTGTTAATGCACACATGTAGAATCTAGATACTTGAAATTTTAATGTCTTTCATTGCACACGAATGGCTTAAGACTTTTGTTAGCATTTAAAGAATGTGATTGAGGAAAATGTCATAATCTCAAACTTTTTAGACATGGCTGCTACAGGCTCTATATCATTTGTATATGCTTTATTCAGTGGTGTTATTTTCTGAGGGTGTAGATTTTGTCAGGACATTATATACTGTTTGAGCTTTGTCATCTTTGCAATTAGAGAATGCTTGTTACTGTGAAATAGAATCATGACCATGGAAATCCTAGGATTGCTAGGTATAAGTGTCTACACAGTATTTACTGCTTATTTATTTTTTGCTTCCTCTTTTACATGCTGATTGATAAACATTTTGCGGGCTCATTTTCTTGACAGACTATAAGGAGTTGTTGTTACTGTAATAACCTATGAAGATGCCATTATACTAAAGACAACACTTTCACAATGTAAGTACATCAGTAAGTTATTAGGATATAATTATCTTCAATGTTTTGTTGTATATAGGTTGCTTGGTTATGAGGGAGGCAGGCTAAGGATGGATGAAAGAATGGATTTATGCATGAGTGATCCTGACCTTGTTCCTCTTCTTATTCAGGTTTTGATTAATTTGCTTATTTTTTATTTTTTGTTTGTAGACAATAAGAACTGAGTGCAGTTATGCATATATAATGCATAGCATAATTTATCATATTTCATTAAAGTAATTTCTTCCGTACTTAGGTTACATATGCTGGCAGCATTGGTTGTCATTTTCATCAACTAGGTTTATGGAATAAAATTCCTTAGAACCTTAGAAGCATAGCACATCAGAATTTCAAAGTTAGAAATACAGAGTAAGTTGAATTGGAGTGATGGCGTGGTAATATTTCATAGTTTTTGCAATTGTATTCAGGAAAACTATTTAAATTATAAGCCCAGTGCTGCAAATCGCGATGGAAATGGAAGTCTCCGAATGGATTTGATTGCCCGTGCAGCAGAATCTATTGCAGATGGGGATATAATAAATGTACAAATTCGCAGATATCGTCAGTGGCAACACTCACAAATGGGTGCTTTTGCATCATCCATCATTCCGTAAGATTGACCTTGGCTCAATGCTATCTGAGGCATTTTCATTGTGTATTATTTGGTCTTTTTTCTCAATGTGCAAATTAGTTTCCAAACTGTATAGCAGAACAAGATATTTGGTTTCACCTCCCCTTTTGTTGTTCTTACAGTGCAGCTTTGATGCATGGTCCGAGGGAGGTCCTTGTTCAGGTTATTCTACTTTTCTTTTGGAAAGCTTTGCTTGCAACATTTTAATGTTTGAACTTTCGAAATATTGTTATTGATATGTTTCTCTGAAAGTGCAGTCCTTTATTCACAATGCACTTTGTTTTTGATATTGTAATAGGCACATTTTTTTTTAGGAAATTAAGTTAACTAGTGCTATGAGCAATTTAGGTGTGCATGAAACTATCAAGCTTTTTTGGTTGTTGGGGCGAAATGATGGTGTTATCACGAATCTCGTAGTTGCCCCATTGGATTGATCCTATTCAGGATGGCAGAGGTGATAGGAAACCAAAGTCGTGACTTACGAATACCCCAACCCCCAAATGATGGATGGTTGTCATGCTGGTTGGGATATCCTTCGCTTTATGCCACTGAAGCCGAAGTGACAAAGGGGGAGACCTAGACCTATCCTAAAAGGCCAGACCTACAACTAACCACTAGATCAAACCAAAAGAGAGAATACGTAAGGTGAGAGCTTGAAACCCTAGATTTAAGGAATAAGCCATGATTTAAGGAATGCTTGAGCAGAGATGGTTATGGGTGTTGGAATGTTCCTCAAGCCGAATATAATAGTGACTTATAGAATATAAAGATCGGATCTAGGATAAGTGTGTTTGTTCAATTGATCAATCCTGGGACCCTGGGGAGATTTAAATGAAGAAAAATGGAAACCCCCAAGTCGAGGAGAAATCAGAGAATTAAGGCCTACAACACACTTGTTCGGATGAAGGATTTGACAGAAAGAAGAAATACGAATAGAACCAAAAAAAGATGACACTAAGGAAAAATACCGACAGGGCAGGATAGGAGCTTTCTCCCAGGGATCAGGGCTTCCTTAAGGTGGGAAAATGGAATCCAATGATGACGCCTAGGAGGGCGAGGGGGTTTTTGATGATGGCCAACAAAATTTTGATCGCCATTTGTAGATTCCCAGTGCAAATTGATCCGGTGATTTTTCCTAATTTCTACAAGTGATTTTTCAATGAATTTGTGTGATGTGCAATGCATGAAAATTGAAATGCCGAGAACTAACTTGAGAGACGTACTTGAAACTTGTAGATATGCTCCTGGATGATAAAGAATGCTTCCTCGACGATCAAGTGAGAGATCCAGGCAAGATCTTGATGGATTTAAGATTTGTTCAGTGACCCTAGCGCCCTCTTTAACCTGCCACACCAAGGAAATCAATTAGTGACGATAGGGATAAACGTGATTCGCAAGTAAAGAAGATACAAGAAACATAAATCATAAAGAAGTAACCACTCCCTGATAAACCAAACTGAGTTGCGGCAACGAAGTGAGTCTCCCCACCAATGTGCCTCCTTAAATTCGCCTCCTTCAACTTGCAAATCAAATGGGTACAAGAAAAGATACAAAAGCTATGCGAGATTTATCTCAATGCAAGAGATAAGCAATACCAATCATCATCACATTCATGTATCCAGAAGAACACAAGCATTGTATCTCTTTATTAGAAGTTCCAATGCTAGAGCTCATGCTTTACAATAGGGGGGGGGTCTCGTCTTTATATAGCTTTTGAGAGACCCAAACCCTAACTTACCTTTACATCCAACGGTTGAGATTATAACATCATCAACGGTGGAGATCAAGTTTACATGGATCACTTTGACTAGTTCAAGGGGGTTGCACTTTTTTGCCCAATGACACCTTGTCTAAGTCTAAAAATTATATAACATAAGGTATGATCATGATAATACATCAAAAGGGGGTCACTAGGGGCTTAATTCACCCTATGCCCCATTACAACCTCAAAACATAAGATATAACAATGTGATACATCAAGTGGCCAAGTTGAGGGGTGCCAAGGGGTGCCCTTGGGGGACGTCCTACTGGTTAAGCCAAAATAAAATAATGCTGGACCAAATGCTGTCTGAAAATGATGAAGAAGTGTCCAGAGAGCCATAACACATCAACTGGATGAATTTCCTTCCATTTCCTTGACTTCCCTAGCCAAATCGAGTTTTTCAGTAGTTTCCTAGTTCATTTTTATGGTTGTAAAACCTTTGAAAATCATAAAAGTCACCATATCTTCCTTCAAGCTGAGGACTGGGGCAAACTGACTGCATCGAAGTATCTGGAGAAATTAAAGAATGGTATAAGTGACTACCATACCCCCTGGAACACTATGGTGCTCTAGAAGAACCAAAATCAATGCAACAATAATTTAATTTGGCCAATAATAAAGTGATAATAATCACTGATCCTGCAATCTGAGGCCAAACTCTGAAAACTGGAATCGTAGTATTGGACCTGGGCATGTCTGGAGTAAATATAGGCAATGTTGTTTCTTGAGCCACTGCATTGGGAACCGTGTTTGAATTGGTCCACTGGGTTGACTAGGTCAAAGTACCCAAATTGTAGGTGAGATACTGCATGCATCTAGGGTAAGAGCTGCTCCAAGATGTATATTAAAAGTCAACTTTAATCATGCTATTCAAAATCATGGTGACAATAATAATATAATATAACATTCAGTAAGATATACCTGTGTAATAGAAAAATCATTGAACCTTCTGGAAGTCCCTTGTGTATGCCATACTTACAAAGCTTAAACCATTTGCTAGTGCTAGGTGAGGGTGGAAAACAAGGCTAAGTAATGGATGATGACCTCTTGTTGGTTTTGACAACATGATGTCTCCGAATGATAACACACACACTCAACCAAAATGACATATGCATGACAGATAGCAAGAGGGGATGGTGGTGTCTCACAGATGGATAATGTACTTGGGCTTGTTTCCTTCAGACTCTAGCAAGTTTTCCTTTTTATTACTTTGCAAACACTGGTCAACCTTCAAAGGTAGGTACTTTGGAAGCCTTCTGGGCTCTAGTAAATGACAAAGACATAATCTTTGTAGGTTAGTCTCACCCTATTGCCTTGTAGGGGCAAATGAGCCGAACACTACACAAGGAATGAGTGCTCACCCTTTTACCATTAACCTTTTTCAGTAACTTTTTATTTTACATAAGATGGTAGCCAACCTACAAAGGCAGGTGCCCTGGAAAGCCTTCTGGGCTCCAATAAATGACTAAGGCCTAGCCTCACTGCCAGCGAGCATCCATAGCCCCGACGGGTTTGCCTCACCCTGTTACCCCTGTGGAGGGCAAATGAGCCTAACATTATACAAGGAATGAGTGCTCACCTTTGGCCACTGATTACATTTTTAACATTCATACTTTGCATCATTTAGATATAATGTTTATGCGTTCCGATGCTTTAGTGTCTAAAGACACTGTTGGGTGGAGTACTTGTTTTGAGGACTAAAGGAAAACTACCCTGTGAACTTAGCCACACTGACCAAGCCACATACTTCATACCCAGAGACACATAACAACATGGAGTCTATCATGCACAGGGGTCAAGATGGGGAAAAGATATTCAATCTCACAAGTTTCAATCAACCAAGGTCATGGGAGAAGAACAACAACCACGGATGAACTCGATGGACTGGGACAAGTGATACATGGAACTAGTATAGCATTAAGGTTTAAGATTTGTGTAAAGCATTGCATAGACAATAGTCTTCAACATTAAACTCTTTGATCATTCACAACACATGTTTAAGCAATAGTACATAGGTAATTTAAGCATACGTCAGCATGATCATCCTAACATGACAAGCCTAGGTGTTTAACATACATCAAAGAGCAAAAACTCACCAAGGAGCCATATACCTGTCTCACCATATACCTGTCTCCATCTGATAAGCCCCTCTGTAACTGTGTGCCATTTTTGATTTGCTACTCTGCTCAAATGAATTAGGTCACCACTTAAATCTTCTCAATTGTCAAGGAAATCTCAGTCCTGGCAAGGAAATACTGCTAAGCAAGGCTCTGAAATGGTTGAGGTTGTCTGATCCATGCTAAAACCTGAGTGAATATCTCGGAAAAATAAAGAGATAAATCTGTATGCTGCATCATGGTAGCCCAGCTGCAATATTATATATGTGATAGCAGATGGGATTGTGGTGTTTCGGATTATATTTTCTCTTCTGCAGCCATGTTGGATGATAGACAGTTGGAGGGAGCTGTGCTTATGGATTTGCTTACTTACGTTTCTTATTACATGCTGTATATAATGTTGAAGAAATTGTTCAAAGTTACTTGAGTTATTTGGATTTTGGGTGCATTTCAGGCTCTGATTTGATAGCTAAGAAGTTGTGTTTACCTCCCATTGTCTACCTAGAACTTCTGTGTATATAAACTTTAAAGAAGTCCCTCTATTTTGAATTTAGGCAATGCCATTGGATACTATGTCCTACCTGCCACGTTGTTGATTATGCTTATATGTGTACAAAATATTGCGACTTGAATCAGAGCTTTAAAGATGATTTTTGTGTTCTTGTGTAGAATGGTAGTGGTTATAATTTCTTTTGTTCTTTCTTTCTTTCTTTCTTTAATCATATAAGTTCTGTATGATGGCAGTGGATATTCTTTCTTTCTTTCTTTTGTTTTTTATTCGTATAAGTTCCTTCTTCTTTTGATGTTAATGCTAGCCTTAAGACATATCTCCCAACCCGTTAATTTGCATTATGCTAGTTTATAAGATATTATTATTTTGTATATCCATATTAAATTTTAATAAATACCATCCTTATAATATCTAGGGTTTGGAGACTGTTGTCACTGTTATGAATATTTAAAGCAAATTCTTAATCGATCTATCTATCTTTTACTGTTTTTGTTTATTTAGTGGTCTGATCGAAGGGAATTGTTTCAATGGCTTTAACTTCATTGTGTTTTTCGCTTGACAATTTCACATAAATATTCTATTTTTTCTTGTTCCTGTCAATAACATGGTTTCTCTTAATTTACTATTATCACAATTTTTGGTATTGCTTTAGTTATGATGATTTTGTTATCCTATTAATGATTGATATTGTTAAAATTCATAGTGTGAATAAAGTGTTGTTGATGGCACCTTCAAGCTAGATGGAATCTTTTAGTTTATTATCTTGTAAGGATATGGTCGCAATTGTTTTATATTCAATCTCTTAGGTTCCATATGAATATTTCTACACAACATGCATTGCCATCTTATTGAAGAGTGTTAGATGCATGCATTTCTCTATTTATAATCCCATTTTCTATATCATAGTTACATGCTGCTCTACATGGTAGATTACACTATTGCTCAATGAGTAGTTCTTCATCCCCAAGATACATTTTATTGGAACATGTAAACACTGTAATTTAAAGTCCATCACATAGTCACTTTTGGCTAGAGTTGCAATCGAAATCTTCTGATTGCTTATTTTTTCATTGTGTGAAATACTTATGGTAACAAATATTGTTTTCCCAAATAAATTGTGTAATGTTGCATGCATTTCTCTATTCATAATCCCTTTTTCTATATCATAGTTACACACTGCTCTACATGGTAGATTACACTATTGCTCAATGACTATTTCTTCATCCCCAAGATACATTCTATTGGAACATGTAAACAATGTAATTTAAACTCCATCACATAGTCACTTTTGACTAGAGTTGCAATCGAAATCTTCTGATTGCTTATTTTTACATTGTGTGAAATGCTTATCGTAACAAATATTGTTTTTCCAAATAAATTGTGTAATGTTGCAATTTTTATCCTTTTACTCTTGTGTTTTGTTTGGCATAGTTTGGTGTGAATTATATTTAGTAGTAGTAAGATTTATAAATGATAGATTCACATGTACTCCAATTTTAGACGTGTAAAAAGTCATTAGAACTATTTGTTAATTTGGAATGTGTGGCGAGGTTAATATTTGGTTAGAAGGATGAAGGACTAACGAATTTTCCATCTGGAATATTGCCTTATGGAGTTCATTTTGGTAATGTTTGTTTTTTGTTGTTGCTGATATAGAGTTTTTAGTGAGTGTCAACATTGTTTTCTTTTGGGAAAGTTGAGAAAGGAGCATTGTTTGTCATGTTTTTTCTTTTTATACATATATTGGCTTCTAACAGAAAATGAAGAATAAATGCGGTGTATCACAAGGGTAAGACAATGTTATTTGTATCAAAGAATTCGAGAAGTTCAGAATAAATTGATGATTGACCAAGAAATTGTGGGCTCTATCAAATCCTCCTCCGCTTGGTAGACCATATGAATGATTTATATTCAATAACTAGGGCAATTTTTGTCTTATGCTGAAAGGCTTAGTTAGTGTCTATATTTGAAGTTTGAACTTAGTTGTGGTATTAGGCATTGTTCATTGTGACTTTTAATATCCCAAATTTACCTATAATGTTGATGTAAATTTGCTCATTAATTTTATTGTGAATTAAATACTTATTATTTGGTTTTGGTTTTATTGTTATCTTACATTTTAGTTTACTAATGAGATCCAATGTTTTAGTTCTACTATGCAAGTTGTCTTCATGCTACCCAAAACTATGATTTTTTGTAGGGAGAGCGCAATTTCAATAGATTTGGGGGATGGTTAGGCAAAAATTCTACATTGGGCAAGAACACTAGACTTTTGGAGGATGTTCATGTTCATTTTCTTGCTTCTGGTACTTGTGAACCGACCAGGTTTGTTTGTCTCCTAGTGCTTTTTTGGTATGAAATGAAGTTTTTTATTTTAAACATTGAATATAGTCTTCTATTGGTTGAAAGTTGATAATATAATGCCGTACAGTATGAAAAGTAGGCAACAATAGGCATGTGGTGGCCCTTTGGGTCTCATGTACCAAATAGGGTAAGAAAGATGAATAAACTCCTCTTTTAGTAGTATGATTTCATTCCCTTGATAACTGCTACAGTGTATGCGAATGTCAAGAAATTAACTATAGCAAAATTGGTAGATGCAACACTTACTGAATTAGAGGATCAAAGGTGAAAAAACAAAGGAAACTTGGTGCCCTAAAAACCTGTCAATGTTCGAGATGTGTAATTTTATGGCTTTCAAATGTAGTATTAGATGCATGTTTTATGAAAAAAGATCTATTTTAATGGTCAATGCTAGGATAAGATTTTTGTAAAAAAATGTAACATCATTAGAAACTTGAAATGAAAGTTCATATCAGCCTATATTAGAACCGGACCAGTGATCGAACCGGCAGAGCCCAAAATGTGAACCAGACCTGAATCGGAAAAAACCGGTCGACTAAAAAATACATGAAATATTCATATTTTGTAAACAAACATATATATTCATGTTCATACAATATGATTCCAAACCATTAATACACAAATATGCAAAGTTTCTCATATATATAGCAAGTATTAAATAACCAAAATAACATCGAGTGAAATACATCTCTGAAGTTCTGAACCAAAATACATCAGCAAAGAGGCTCTAAATTGTCATAAAGAGGACAACAATAGGATGGTCATACTGAACAACCCAATTAAGTGCGTTAAAATGAGTTTGTAAGATCCTCCAGTGATCTTACTACACCCCCAATATGCCAGCAGCAAGGTATTTTTTCGTTCATTGAATATTTTCTCACCATTTAAAAAAAATATAATGGCAATTAACTTAAAAATGCAAGTATTTTCATATAAAAATTACAATTTTTAATAGTGTATCAATTCATCTCAGCAAATCTATCTTATATGCACAGCAACTTGATCTTACTACTCAGCGATCACTGTTGATTTCTATCTCCACAAATTTCAACAAATTGGTGCATGGGAAGATCCACAACAAATTGGTGAACCCACAGTGATCCCTCTCAGCGACATCTGTGAATCTGGCTGAATTCATGATTGAACAGTGATCTGATAACCTGTGATCCCTTCTCAACAATGTAACAAAGAATCCTCTGCGAAATGGTGAGTGGATCTGATACCAGCAACTTTTTTTTAGCTGGTGCAATCTGTTTGAAGATACCTCAATGATCTACATAGCAGTGATCTCATATCCGTGACAAGTGAAGACATATGACATCTACCAAACAGATATGGAGGGCCGAGTATGGCATCTACAAAACAGATAGGAGGGCCGAGCACGGACCGGATGCTTCCGTATGGAACCGGACAAAAGCAGACGGTTTGGTGGTTTTGGTTCGGTTTCGTACAGAACCAACCGGTTTTTGACCTGTGAACCGGTTGGACCGGCCGACTTTCTTGGTTCCGGTCCGGTTTTGATAACACTGGCTTATACAAGCACCCACAACTTCTGAAGGATTGTTGAGTTTTCTTGTTAATAAAATTGCTCTACTATTTTCATCGCTATATGTCTCTTGCTTTCATGCGCCCTTTGAAATTATATACTTGTATGTGTGGGTTGTAATGAATATTAAAAAACAACAACAATAACTAAACAATAATTAATGATGTGACATGAACTAACCAAAGGACATGACCATTTTTCCATGTGACTAATGAAAATGTATAAATACCGTCACGAAGGTCATTGTAAATCATCAGATTATTCATTTATCTATTCAATCATCCTTGTTTATTATTACATATATTTTCTGTCCTATATTGATTTCTGTTCTCTGTTGTTCTTATGTTGGATATTTGCTAGTAAATGGACTTTTGTTCACTTCAATCGGTATTAGAGGATCCATAAGAGTGCTTTTATTGAGCCAAGAAACTATGCACCAAGCAAAACATGTGCTAAGTCGATGCCCCATCGTAAATGGAAGATGTACAAAGCAAGCAAAAGAGTTTGTGATCATGACTATTG
>LPNX010729775.1:303620-401961 GCA_001517045.1 Pseudotsuga menziesii | reverse complement strand
TATGTAACTTCGGAATGTATTCTTCTATGTATTTCATGTATTGTAACCCGATGTTTATTCCGGGATGTTTCTATTATGAATTTGAGTCATGTTGTCTTACCCTGATGTTCCAATCGGGAGGATTAATAATGTAAACAAGTCATATCAAGTCATTAGATAAGTCCCCACAGTTTCGGGGCACTTGGGTTATTATACACTAATTAAGGTGTAGGCTCGAGTAAGTAATTGTAAGTTAAGCCTACATGGTTGAGTGCACTTCAAGTCAACGGAAGAATATAAATAGAGAGTGAGAGTCTCTCTATTTATCACTTGTGAATTACATCACTTGCTCTCTCAAGTGTGGCGCACCTTTGGAGAAGGAAATACTTTGGCTTGACAGAAGACAGAAGGCTGATGTTGTGTTGGGAGGTCATCTTACTGTTTTGGGTTTCACATCTTGTGGTGATACTATCTTAGAGGAAGTTGAGGGGTTTTCTCCATTTATGGTTTCCCCTATCAAAACTCTTTGTGTCTCTTGTCTCATGTGATGTGCTTATGTTATTGCTGTGCTTGTTATTCTCTCAGTGAAAAGATCCTAACATAATGCTAGCTTAAATGTTGAAAAACTAACAACTATCAAGGGACTGAATGTGTTGAAGCTATAAAGATCAATGCAAATGCACTAAAAGGTAGAAATTTGTTGATGATTGAAAATAATGCTTTAGGGAACCGAAGAATCTTATAGAAGGATAAGGTGATCTAGAAAAGATGCAATGTCAAATATCAACCAAAGTGCTTCAGGGAGTTGTTGAAGAGTGCTGACTTGCCTCTCTTGTAAAAGAGTCATAAAGCTCATCAAGTGATCCAAATGATATATGAGGCAAAATACATGTCTAGATGGAAGCAACAAAAGGTTTGCGATCATAACTCTTTGGAGTTGAAATGTTGAAGAGTATTTGTTGTAGATGAAAATAAGGAATGGATTTGGCAATTTGCTTAGTAAAGAAAGTGATGCTAGCATATATGGATAGTCTAGGAGTATCTTCCTTCACTTAAAGTGAAGGAAAAATTTAGTAATTGTGAAGTTTATATATGTAATATCCCGAATTGATATTTGTGCCTTTATACTGATTGATTGTGGTATGTGTTTATAGGTTTCGAGTTTCTTTAATGTTCATAACTCATAGAATGGTTTGCATGTAACTTCAAGATAGTGCACAAACCCCAGATATAGAAAACTCAAATATATAACTGAATAAGCTTAAAATCGACTGTAATAACATATACAAAATCATAGCTCTGTTTGTTGATTAATATGTAAGAGGAATGCATGCCATGCATAAAAGATAGAGCAGAAAATGTGAGCCTCCCAAGGCTATTCGCCCATGCAATAAAAAATGTCCTTCTTGGGCCTTGATTCTTCTGTAATTGCTCCAGATTGGTGAACTGAGTGCCTAGAATCAGTATATAGGGTAAAAGCAACCTTCTGAAGATTTTGGTGATGACATGCAAGGCTTTGTATCTTTCTTGGTTTAGATGCGAATTACTTCTGAAGAGAGAAGTCGCCTATGCAGTGAATACATCCTCTTCCTGGATAGAATGATACACTACTGCTCAGGATGTGCAAGATAATTCCCAAAAATCACTTGGATAGGGTAATCTAGGCCTTCTAAAGAGTTTGGAAGAAACATGCATGAGAAATATTGCTTCTCTGGTCCAATACGAATTACCTTCAATGTCTTCAATTCGCATAGCAGTAAACACGTGGCTTTCTGGAGGATCAATCTTCTGTATGTTGTATCTCTCATGAATACCGAATAGTCTGTGTGATATATCCTGAAAAATGATAAGGGCAGATGGATTTTGCTGCCAAAAACACTTGCTAGCTAAGGACTCACGACCTTAACCCCAACTTGCTCGTCGAGCTCTGGAAACCAATTCTCAAAAGTGAATAATAATCATGGATACATAATGATTATGTAATGTCCTCTTTTAATTAAATCACTCGGAGACACCCGTTAACCTATTTTATTCTCATAGGTTCGAGCAGGTATTAAAGAAAAGGGAATAACTGAGGACTAATACCACTAGGAGTAGAAAGGAACATCACTTCAGTGTTATTAGATCATCAATAGATTATAGAAGGCCGTTGGAGCAGATATCAACAAACATGCGGAGCATGCGGGCCTTATTTCACTTTGCATGCGTCAATGATAAATTAGGTTTGCAGGCGTCAATGAGCAATTAGGTTTGCATGCATGCAAAAGATAAAGTCATGCAAACCCTTAAAGCTATATAAGAAGAAAAGTCGAACTAAAAAGGTATCCAAGTTTATTATTCAATTTTGAGATTGGTTTCGAGAGCTCAGCAGCAACAGCGACAACGACAACAAGAAGTTGGGTTGAGGGCATGGGTCACCAGCCAACAAGTGTTTTCACCAACGAAACTTATCTTCCCTTATCACTTTGGGAGATAGATCATCTAGGTCTATCCTTACACTTCGCAGGTTTTCACTATCATTTGGAGTAGCAGCATATCCAGGTGCAAAGGTTAATATCTCCAAGATCCAATAGCATAAAAATGATGTATTCATTGGGTAGTAATTCGCTACATAGTCAAAAGTCTTCTTTTCTCTTGCATGTCTCGTCTATTCTCTTTAGAGGGATCATATTACTCTACCTTGTGATTTTAGAGACATAGTATGCCTAACTAGAAAATATACAAGCTAAGACATGTTAAAGAGAGGGCACCCCTACCAGAGGAAATCAATTCGCTATTGACCTAAATAGCTCTAGACGTTCTGCATGTTTCCACCATTCTCTTTAGAAGGTCTATATCATATTATCTGGGAAGTTACAACACTCCATTCACTGAGGAACAATTTGCTAGTGACCAAGGAAGCCTCGAAGTCGATGCATGTTGCACTTATATTGCTTGGAAGACTCACCTCATCATATCTGGAGAGTATCAACATCCATCTTTATCCTTGAAGCTAGTACAAAGGATCATCCATAACAAGGAGCGCAACTATTTTGCACGGGCGTCAATCTTGGAGAAGTAACACGTTTTCACCTCAAATCCTGTTGCATAGTATGCATGCCTCCTTTTATTGATTCAACTACTCAAGTTATTAATACCGGTATTTCCTTACAGTGCAATTGAAGTCTATTTCGTATTCTATCTGAATGTTTATTATATTTTGGGGTTTGTACACTACTCTACAGTTGTATGCAAAAACAATTTATATGTTATCTATATCTGAAAGCCACAAACACATAAACAATCACCATAACCCAATAGTATAGAAACAAAATATCAGTTTGGGATATTACAGATTTGATTTTCCTTCTTTTATTGAGTTGAGGTTGCATGCTTTTCCTTTTTGCATGCATGCGACCTAATTGACGGATGCCTTGCATTCATGCAACTTAAGTGATGCATGTCACATGCAATTTGATATATGGCCCGCATGTTCTGCATGCCATCTATTACTTGCTCCGATGGCCCTCTTATGTCTACTGCTGATTGAATAATGTTGTATTAATGTATTCTTTAGCTCTGCATATCATTAGTCCTCAGTCAATTCCCTATTAACCAGTAATGGAACCGTACATTAGTTGCACTTAGCATTACTGACACGACAATTGTAAAGTTTATATAGTTGCACTTGGATGTACCTATTAGGAGACTTTGCCTTAGGTTGTTGGTTTTGGTGGCAACATTTTGGCATCATTGTGGGGATTAAGGTCCTTTCTATGGAAGTCCAAAGATCTAGCTTCACATTTTGATGGGGTCAACTGAAGCATCCCATTTGGTGACTCCACAATATTTTTACGAAGAAAACGTTGTACCAAAAGTGGCTTCTTTGGAGCTTCTCTCTAGCTACCTTGATCTTGAGCAAGTTTTTAGAAAGAAAATCAAGGAAAACTTGCAAGCTCCTATTCCAAGTGTCACATCTAGTTGTCCTAGAAATACTTCAACTTCAAATCCAATAATCGTGGCCAAACCATGGTTGACTAATGCATACAAAGCATTAGATATGACAAAAAATCCTAGATTTCCTCATGATGCACTGAAGAAAACATAATGGATACGTTTGTTCACAGGAAATGATGCAATTTTTGTTGCAGAGCACATTACTTGCTTCTATCACAAAACTGGGAGTTTTAACATTAAGGAGGAAGATCCTGAGACAATTAATGGTAATGTTAAAATTTTAAGTAAAATGATAGAAAATGAAAGATAAGGAGAATGCCACTTTTACATCACTCCAAGAGCCCTAAGAAGGGTAAAAAAGTAACATAATGTTTTATTTGATTTGTCTTATGTTTGAAATGAAGCGAGGAGAAGCTTATTTGATTGCTTCTCACTCACTTTTACAAGATAACCAGGCTAACATGCCTTTAAAATGTCAATTAAAAAATATAACATGTCAATTTAAAAATATAACATAAAATAATATAAAATAATGAAATCTGTGGGAATCTTGGGGCATTTTCCCCATAATTTATCCAAAAATGACTAAAATACCTAAAAATGAGCAAAATACTCCAAACTGAATGATGGAGTAGGCATGGGGGATGCCATGCCCCATCTAACCGCAACAGTGTTGATAACTAAGTTGCATGAAACAGGGAAACATGGACGAAACGGGAAAACTTCGAAACGGGGGAAACGGGACCCCCCAAAATTTTGGAAACGGGGAAACACGATATATATATATATATGAGCAAGCATTTTAGAAAATTAATGGGATGTATAAATCATACATGTCGGTGAACTATATATATATGAGCAAGCATTTAAGAAAATTAATGGGATGTATAAATCATACATGTCGGTGAACTATTTCCTATATTGAGATCCTATTCATAAATAACACCCTATGCCTCCCTCCTCTAGGCTCTAGCCTTTGCATCTAACTTGAATTTCAAACTTGTTTCTCCAAGGGCATTTGTCAATGGCTCAACACCTTACAATTTTGATGAAACTTCCTAATTCCATCATTAAAATAAGGTAGAAAAAGCTTCCCATTCTTAACAAGTGATTTGTTTGAGTGAAGAGTATATTTTTATTAAGGTCATGACATAAGAGTTCAACAATAAACACCATCAACATCAAGGTGCATATAGGGGTTGATGTGCTTGATTAAATGCCAATTCCATACTCTCATACATGATACAATTTGTTGGAAACTTTGCAATCCTAAAATCCTGAAAGCTATTAAGTTTGTTGAATTTTGAATGGGATCTAAAAATGTACTTTTTGCATATGAAGTCCGATTAGGTTGGAACCACTCTCAAACATCCTAAAACAATTAATGGTAATGTTAAAAATTTAAGTAAAAAGATGGGAAAAAAGATGAGGAGAATGTCACTTATAGGAGAAAAAAACTACTGCACCATGATGATATTTGTTTGGAAACACGACTTCATTGACTGCAGCCGTACTAGAAACGCGTTTCTGTACGGATGAAACACGTTTTCATCTCGAACACAAGTTTCGTTTGTACAGAAACACGTTTCCACGCCGTACGATAATAGTTTTGGAGTTTCAAAATGACAAAATGGGGTTGGCACCCACGTTTCTTGCAACATTAGCTGATAATTACTCAATGCCCCCCCCCAAACCAAAAAAAAAAAAAAGTTGTACGACTTGGATGAGATGATGACGTCATCACTGGAACAAGCCTAAAGGGAGAGAGAGACCTAGGATACAGAGGGACTAGGAGGGTGTATGAGGTGACCTGGAAGAGAAGCAAGAACCTAACACCTGGAAGAGATGTCACAAGAGTAGAAATAAGTGGGAGGGGTCATGTGACCTAGTAACCCACCCCTAGGAGCCCCAAACATCAACATGAGGGCTACAAGGACTATAATGAGCCAGTCAACGATGCCACTAAGCGATAGTACTCCTAAGAGAAATACCAAAGGGTCCAGAATTGACAACCACTCAGAAAATGCTGGATAACACCCCTCATGGTCGTGAAAAAATGACCCTCTCTCCCCAGGCACATATCTGAAGGTGTGCTAGTATTGGTACCTGTTATCACGAACCTTGTAGTTACCCCTTGGATTGATCCCATTCAGGATGACAGAGGGGTAAGGAAAACAAAGTCGTGACCTACGGATACCCCAAACCCCAAATGATGGAAAGGTTGCCACTAAAGCCCAAGTGATAAAGGGGGAGACCCAAACCTATCCTAGAAGGAAAGACCTAAAGCTAAATCACCAGATTAAGCTAGAACATAGAATACGTAAGGTGAAAGTTGTAAGCCCTAGATTTAAGGATGAAGCCACAATTTAAGGAGTATTTGAGTAAAGGGTGCTTACAGGTGTCAGGAATGTTATGGAATTGATTTACTTAGTGGCTTATGGAATTACTTAGGAGATCTAGGATTTGTGTGTTAATTCAAATGACCAAACTCAAAACCCTAGGGGGACTTAAGGATGAAATTGGGGAAATACCCTAGGTTAGGCTGGATGGAGAATTAGGGCTTCTAACACACTTGATTTGATGCTTGGATGCCAGGTATGACAGTATGCGAAATCCAAACAAAACCAAAGACACACATAACTCGGAAAATCCCTGACAGGATAAGGACGACGTTTTTCCTAGGGGATAGTGCCACTTCTGTATGGGTAAATGGAGTTTGATGGCGACACCTTGGAGGGAGATTGGATTTTGGATGAATGCCGTCGAAAGCCAGATCGCCAAATTTTGAGATTCCAAGTGCAATATGCCTCGGTGAATTTTCCTACTTTCTACAATGGGGTTTTTTCAGTAAAATGGATGATGGGCAATGCATGGAAAATAAAATAGAGAGAACGAGGCTGAGAAACTTTCTTGGAATTTGTAGATACTTTCCTGGATGATGAGGATTGCCTCCTCATAGATCAAATGGGAAATTCAGACAAATTCTTGATTGTATTGCTTTGCTCAGTGACCCAAGCATCCTCCTTTTCTACCACACAAAGGGAAAACCAATAAGTAAAACAAGAAAGAACAGAATCTGCAAAAGTAGAAGTAAATAACAGAGAAATGAAGAGTCATAAAGAAGTAATCACTCCCTGTCGGAATCAATCCGAAGTAAGACGTCAAGGCAAGTCCCCCCACCAATGCGGCTTCTCCTTAAATCGCCTCCTACACTTGCAAAACAAATTGGATACAAGTACAAGAAACTATGCCAAGATATCGTCAGTGCAAGAGAAAGACAGTTTCAATCATCATTACATTCAGTTATCCACAAAGACACCCATGTTGAATCCTAGAAAGATCTCGTTATTCAAAAGTTCCAATGCCAGAGCTCATGGTTTACAGTGGAGGGGGTCTCTTCTTTATATAGCTTTTGAGAGACACAAACTCTAACTTACTTTTTCATCCAACAGTTGAGATTATAACATGATCAACGATGGGGATCACTTTTACACGGATCAGTACATGGATCAACTTGACTAGATTAAGGGGGAACACTTTTTGCCGAATGATGCCTTGTCTAAGTCAAAATACATCATAATATAAGATATAACATGATAATACATCAAGGGGGTCACCTTAGGGGCTCAATTCTCCCTAGGCCTCATTACAACATCAAATCATAAGATATAACAATGTCATACATCACATAGCCAAAGTGGGGGGCGCCCCATGTGGACGTTCTCACTGATGACTGAACCTGGTGTATAAGTGTTCGAAGAGCTATAATACATGATTTGGATAAATTACCCTGCCATTTCCTTGACCACACAAGCCAAATTGATTTTATTAGTGATTTCGTAGTTCTTTTTTTGATGGTACATCCTCTTAAAATGATAAAAATCATCATATCTTCTTTCAAGTTGAGAACTAGGGAAAATTGACTGCACAGGAGTATTTGGAGAGATGGTAGAATGGTACAAGTGACTTCTCATACTCCCTGGAGCACAGTGGTGCCCAGGAGAACCAAAATAATTGCCATTTGTAATAAAAAAATATGATTTGGGCAATAATAAAGTTATAATATTCATTGTTAATCCACAGTTTAAAAATTAAAAATAATAGGAAATATGTGGAAAGAATTGGTAATAGGAAATAAAGGTGTCTACAAGATACCATGCTCTTGTGGGAAGGCTTACATAGGTGAAACTGGAAGATCAATCTCAACTAGGTTAAACCCCTTGTTGGAAAATCCTTCTCATTCATCAAAGATTCCACGTAATTGGTAGAGAGAATGAAAGACTGGAAGGTGAATGAGAATGATTTACTAATTAGCTTTGACGTAGTCTCACTATACACACAAATTCCAATTGATGAGGCTCTTGAAGTCATCAAGAAGGTATCTAACCCCGAAACAACTCACTTAGTTGAGGTGTGCCTCAGATCGACTTATTTTTGTTTTCAAGAAGAAATTTATGAGCAAACATAAGGGGTAGCAATGGGCTCACCACTATCATCAATTGTGGCAACCACACAAACCAAGATGGTGTCTTAGATTCGTGGATGATATATTTAGCAACTGGCCACATGGGGAAGATAAGCTGGAAGAGTTCAAAACCCACATTAACAATCAATGTGATAGTATAAAATTCACTCTTGAAAAAAGAGGAGGAAAAGGCCCTGCCCTTCTTGGATGTACTCATCACAAAGAATCCTGATCGGTCTCTCTCTCACCAGGTTTACAGAAAGAAAACACATACAGACATATACCTTCACGCCGACTCACACCATCATCCTTCCTAGAATATTGGAATAATTAACACTTTAGCCGCACGCACATGGAGAGTCTCAGATACAGATCACATTAATGAAGAGTTAAAACACCTTAGGACGCCCCTCATGAACAATGGTTTCCATGGTAAGGAAATTGATAAGGTCTTTCAGATTGTAAAAAGAAACAAAAACAAAACCAAAGAAAAAGATACAACTCTTCCTAACATCACCCTTCCTTATATCCATGGTATTGCAACTAAGATTGTTAACGTCCTAAGGAAGAGAAACATAAGAGTAGCGTTTGCTCCGCCAAACTCGCTAAGAACCATGCTTGACAAAGCCAAAGATCCTAATGATCCGAAACACCATAAAGGTGTCTACAAGATACCATGTTCTTGTGGGAAGGCTTACATAGGTGAAACTGGAAGATTAATTGCAACTAGGTTAAAAGAACACTGTGCGGATCTTCGTCATGAAAGAATAAAAAACTCAGCCATAGCAGAACACTCCCACAACACAAAACATCAAATTTGCCTAGAGAACTCAAAAGTTTTAGCAATTGTCCCTAATTACTACAAAAGAAAAATCCGGGAAGCCATAGAAATCGAAAAATGCGTAAGTAACTTCAATCGTGTTGATGGAATAAGATTGAAAGAGGCTTGGAAACCCATCACAAAAAAGGTTATAAAATATTTAACACATTAATTTAACTAAGAACCTAAACCTTTGGATATGGTAAAACACACAAGAAATATTAAAATTCTTGGTGTTTAAGAAAAATAACACTAAATTTTTTTAATTTAATTTGAAAGCCTTTAAAACATAATAATAAAAAACACAAACATTATTTTCATTAAACATTATATTAAAGAATAAAAAATAACTTTCAAACAAATAATAACATTGACTAAAGTAACTTTCTAAAACTATAATAATAATCAAATTTAAACAATTTTTAAACATTAACTTTTACAATAATAATAAAGAACAATAAACACAAATAACAATCATAAAACAATACATTACATATAATAATTACTTGAAAATAATCATTAAATTAAAAAAAACATTCTACAACATATAATGAAAAATTAAACTTTAAAAACTATTGAAATACTATTTAAACCAAAGAATTATAAATTTTTTTAACTAACTTAAATAAATAAAAATTTTTAAGTTTTTTTTAACTAACTAAAACAAATATATTTGTTTTTAAAACCTAACTAAAAATTAAAAGAAACTAAAATAAAACATTTTTTCCGCATAAGCAAACCTTTACCTAATTCATCAATTAATTAATCAGTATTTATTCCTCACATCCTGTGCAAAATAAGAGCGAGATTGTTGGTCTCCTGATGATGAACTTGCTTAATTGGTTCGAAACTTGTCGAGAATTACCAATTCTTTCCGGATTTCCTATTATTTTTAACGTTATAATAATCATTGATCATGCATTCTGAGGCCAAATTTTGAGAACTGAAACCACAATATTGGTCTTGGGCCTAT
This sequence comes from Pseudotsuga menziesii, assembly GCA_001517045.1. NCBI lineage: Eukaryota > Viridiplantae > Streptophyta > Pinopsida > Pinales > Pinaceae > Pseudotsuga > Pseudotsuga menziesii. The sequence continues at coordinate 391,788 of LPNX010729775.1, read as the reverse complement.
TTAGAGCAAATATAAGCACTGTCAAATTTTTAGCCATTGCCTTGGGAACCGTGTTTGATTTGGTCAAAATACCCAAAATGAAGGTAAGTGACCCAAAATGAAGGTAAGATGTTGAACTAAGCTGACCTTGCATGCATCCGAGGTAAGAATTGCTCCAAGATGTGTATTAAAACCCAACTTAAATTATGCCATTCAGAATCATGGTGACATTAACAATAGTAATAATAACAACCAATAAGATATACCTGTGTTTTTTAGTAATCATTAAATCTTCTGGAAGTCTCTTGTGTATGCCATACAAAGTTTAAGCAATTTACTAATGTTGTGTGAGGATGGAAAATAAGGCTAAGTAAACGGTGATGACCTTTAGTTGGTTTTGATCTCTCTAAATAATGACTAATACACACAACCAAAATGACATATGCATGACATATAGCAATAGGGGATGGTGGTGTCTCACAAATGGATAAAGTACTTGGGTTTGTTTCCTTCAGGCTCTAGCAAGTTTCCATACAACAGATTTAACAATTTGGAACACTAGTTAACCTTCAAAGGCAGGTGCCTTGGAAAGCTTTCTGGGCTTCCAGAAAATGACAAAGACATAGCCTTTGTAGGCAAGTGTCACCTTGTTGCCTTGTAGGAGCAAATGAGCCGAACATTACACAAGGAACGAGTGCTCATCCTTTGACCATTGACTTTTTTCATACAAATTTTAATTTCACATAAGATAATAGGCAATGTCTAAAGGCAGGTGCCCTAGAAAGCCTTCTGGGCTCCAGTAAATGACTAAGGCCTACCCTGTTGCCAGAGAGCATCCATAGCCTCGACGGGTTTGCCTCACCCTATTGCCCTTGTGGGGGGCAAATGTGCCTTATATTGTATGATGGATGAGTGCTCATCCTTTGGCCATTGACTAATTTATAACATTCATACTTTGCATCATTTAGATATGACGTTTATGCGTTCCGATGCTTTAGTGTCTAAATACACTGTTGGGTGGATGACTTGTGTTGAGGACTAAAGGAAAACCATTCGGTGAAGTTAGCCACACTGGACAAGTCACATACTTCAAAGCAAGAGACACAAAAAAATATGGAGTCTATCATGCACAGGGGTCAAGATGTGGAAAAGATCTTCAATCTCACAAGTCTCAATCAACCTAGGTCATGGGAGGTAAACAATTATGGATGAACTAGATGGATAGGGACAAATGATACATGGAACCAACACAACATTAAGGTTTAAAATTTGTGTAAAGCATGGCATAAGCAATATTCTTCAACATTAGACTCTAATCATTCTCAACACAATTTTAATCGTTAGTATATATGTAATATAAGCATAGGTCAGCATTAACAAACTTAGGTGTTTAACATACATCAAAGTGCAAAATCCAACCAAGCAGCCATATACCTGTTCTCACTATATACCTGTCTCTATCTAATATGCCATCTGTAACTGTGTACCATATCTGCTGCTCTGCTCGAATCAACTAGGTCACCATTGAAATCATCTGAAAAGACAAGGAGATCTCTGTCCTGAGAAGGAAATAATCTGAAAATTGCTGCTAAACAAAGGCATAAGCAATATTCTTCAACATTAGACTCTAATCATTCTCAACACAATTTTAATCGTTAGTATATATGTAATATAAGCATAGGTCAGCATTAACAAACTTAGGTGTTTAACATACATCAAAGTGCAAAATCCAACCAAGCAGCCATATGCCTGTTCTCACTATATACTTGTCTCTATCTAATATGCCATCTGTAACTGGGGTACCATATTTGCTGCTCTGCTCGAATCAACTAGGTCACCATTGAAATCATTTGAGAAGACAAGGAGATCTCAGTCCTGAGAAGGAAATGATCTAAATATTGCTGCTAAACAAAGGCTTTCGATGGCTCAGGATGCAATGATCCATGCTATAACCCCATTTGAATGAGTAGCTCGAAAAAAGAAAGAGATCAAGTTGTATGCTACATCATGGTGGCCCTAGCTGCAATATATATGTGATAACAATACCAGGTAAGAAACACGAAGAGCACCTTTGGGTTTTGCTTCAATTTGGTATCTGTTGTGATTCCTTGGTGTTGCAGGAAGCAGACCTCAGTGGCACTGAGTACTGAGGAAGTTGAGTATATTGCAGTATGTGTTGAAGCACAAGAAGCAGTGTGGCTTCGGAAACTCCTTGCTAGATTGCTTGGTTAGATGCTAGAGCCAACTTTGATTCACTGTGATAACCAGAGTTGTATGCAACTTTCAGTGAATCTAGTATTTCATGATAGATCGAAGCATATCGAGATTCAGTACTAGTACATTCGTGACATTGTACAGATAGGTGCAGTATAGCTCCAGTATGTTCCTACAAATGATCAGATTACTGATATTCTTAGCAAGCCTCTTCCCACGACAAAGTTTGTGTACTTTCATGACCGGCTTGGAGTCGTGGAGAATGTTTCCCTTGTCGGGAGGAAAGGTTGATTTTGTAGTATCAGTGAGACATTCTCCTTGAGAGGAGAATGGTGTATCTCTTCCTTTGAAAGGAAGAGATAGGGAGATGGCCGACTCTTTATATGTAGGCTCCCCGCTGGACTAGGTTGAGCTGGTGCATGCTGACTTCCTGATGGACTGGGTTGAGTTGTTGACTCCTCAACTGAGTTGAGTTGTTATATCTAGGCTTGTCGATGGACTGGGTTGAGCAGGTGTATGTTGACTCCCCGATGGATTGGGTTGAATTGTTTACTCCTCGATAGACTGAGTTGAGTTGTTACATGTAGGCTCCCTGATGGAGTGGGTTGAGTTGTTGCATGCTCACTCCTCGATGGACTGGGTTGAGCTGCCAACTCCTCGATGGAGTGACTTGAGTTGTTATCTGTAGGATCCTTGATGGACTAGGTTGAGTTGGTGCATGTTGACTCCATGATGGACTAGGTTGAGTTGTTGACACTTCTCGATGGAATGACGCTGTGTCAAAATAACTTCCTTGTGATATAGAGATGTTCAAGACAGTTGTGAAGTTTAGATCAATGTTGCATGTCTCAGACTCGGCAAAGTGTCGGCTGACATTTGACTTGCGACTCGGGAAAGACTCTGGAAGGACTCAAAAAGGACTCAGGATAGACTCGACAAATAGAAAAAAAACTTAAAATATGGTAAATTTTAGATACAAAAAAGAGATGGAAAGTCAAATAATAAACATATTCATACCACGAGCAATTACTTTTTATATTAATAGTAAATACCTCTTTATTTGTGGGAGCACCATTGACATAAGTACTATGGTATATTGAAACTTACGTAAGTTTATCTCAACTAGCATAAAATTAACTTTTTATATAAACAAATTATATTAAAAAAACATTTTCAAAACTCTGAATTTTGAAAAAGATTTATTACTGTAGGAGAATTAGTAGGAAGTTATAAGTTCATGAGAGGCCTACAGTCCACAAAATTCCATTGACGACATAGAATAACATTGACCATCCATATCAATGGTTGAGGATTTCTCATGGTATTTGTTTCTGTCGGGGTTGAAGAGTTTGGAAATGTCATGAATGGTTGAGAATCACCCCAATCATCTAGATCGACGGTTTAGGATTGCTTATGAAAGTTGTTTCCATCGGCAGTAAAAAAGTTACGAAATGTTGAGAATGGTTGAGAATCATCTTGCCCATACAGATTGACGGTTGAAGATCACTCATGGGAAATAAGTCTGCCAAAACTCAAGCAAACCATAAAAACGCTTGAAGTCCATTTCTAATTTTGCAAGGGTTTCTTTTGTGCGTCTAGGTGAATTCAGGCGAGTCCGATTGAGTCTCTACTGAGTACACGCGAGTCTTGGAGAGTAGATGAGTCTGTGTAGAGTTTCCAAGTCTGCACCGAGTATGAAACAGTTACTCGTTTTGAGGTTTGAGTTGGGTAGACTCGCGAGTACCCGCGAGTCTTGGCCGAGTCGTGCTTCATTGGCTTAAATGATATCCAAATGTGTTCTAGCACAGTGATGCCTTCCTAGCTAAGAGGGAGTGTTGATGTTGTAGCTGTGTGAGGCATCTTCACAAAGTTGGCCCCAAAAGAAACATTAAAATAACATTTGTTATACCAATAAAAGAGAAGTCGACTCAGGCAAGGAAGATAAGTTGGCCCCATTCCAAAAGTGAAAAGTCAAACATGAAAAGTATAAATAGAGGACACCCTCCTCATTCTTCACCAAGCAAGTTCACTCTACATTAAGAAGGAAGTGTGCAAGAGAGAGAAAACGACTAATCTTGGGGTTTCTATCTTTGGAGAGTTTCAATTTTTGGTTTATCTTTATCTTGGCTATGTATCTGGATGTATATTGTATCATGAACTGATATTCCTATAAGAAGGTTGCTAGGTTTTTGCCCTTGTGGTTTCCCAAGATAAATCTCTATGTCTATTGTTTTTGTGCTTTGGTTATTCTTTCAGTGATCATTATTTATATTCCGCAACAAATAAGATTGAAATTATACTGCTAACCTAAAATCTAACATATGATTCCTCCAAAAGCATTTGCAGCTCAAAATTCCAAGTTCTGAAATTGAAATCAACATCTACTCTGTCATACTCTCTATGACCGAAAGTAATCATCCTTCAACTTTGAAGCACACATCAAAGCAAAATCAACAAGAAACAAGGTAGAAACCCCCTTAGAGGTTCATGTGCTCAATGTTGGTGTTTGTTTTGTTGATGAAATTGTCATTGATGCCAACATGGACAAGGTCCCTGTACCCACAAGACTGGATCTTGATGCCACGACCTTGCTGAAGATGCTGAAGACCCTGCCAATGATGATGAAAGCCTTGGTGGTGATGCTAAAGCCCTTGTGGATGATAGAGAAGCCCTTGATAGGTTGAAGAAACATCAATGACCCATTTTGTGGTCAGTTGTAGTTTGATGGGGTCATAAAGCCCACGCATCGGATAGGTGCCACTTAATGAAGACCTTGATGCCCTTCAAAGTCCGTGAAGCCTTTGCCTGTTGCTTGATGGACATTGTTGATGATATGGCAAACTCAGTTAATGACTACGGCAATGACTTGCAACAACTTGAAGGTATGCAACCCTTGAATATGGTTGAGTCATGCAGACCATGCTCCTGTTGATAAAGTCCACATCTTCTTGTAAGGAAACTATGGAGAAGCTCTTGAAGCCCTTGAAGATTGCCTTGGAATTCTTTATGATGAAGTCCTTGATTCTTTAGCCCACAAGCCTGGCTTTATTAAGAAGTTAATGGAGATCGTGGACATATACATATGCATGGAATCCTTGGTCAAAAGCTACAGCAGTTTAAATGAAAATGATGAAGCCTTTGCCTAATTTGTTGATTTGTTTCAAAGATTGCAAACCAAGCAAAGTCGGCTCCGAATGTAAAATTAAAATATTTTAGTATGTCGGCCCAATATATAATATGTCGGCTCAGTCAAACAATATAGCAAGTCGGCTCAGAATTAAAATAAAAATTAAAAATAAATATATACATGTTGGCCCCCAAAATTATGGAGGAGAATTAGTATAAATACCCTCTCAAAGTTTTCATTTTTGCAATGGAAATTTCGGTGGAGCTCTGTGATTTTTAACTGAGGCAGCCGCAGAATAGAAGGAAATTCGTGGGAGCAGTCTGACTGAGGAAATTCGCAGGCAGCAGAGAGTTAATTTTCAACAGTCATTTCTGGAGTGTTTTGGACTGTTTTTTGGCTGGTTTAAAGTTGGATTGAAGTCACCTTTTGGTTGCTTGACTGAGGTAGTAAATTCGCTGGCAGAAGGCTGCAAATTTTGGGAGTGAATAGTCCAAGTCTATCTATTGCTGCCTCCGTTTTTGTGATAGACCCGAAGTTCACAGAGGCACATTTTTGGGTTAAAGTTTTAGTAGCAGACTTTCTTTGAGTTAGCAGCAGACTTTCTTTGAGTTAGCAGCAGACCTCTCTTTTCACAGAGATAAACTTTTTGGGGTTAAGACATCTTTTATAAAGTCTGGATTTTGGTAGGGCTCACTGTTGGCTTGTAGCAGCAGACTCTTCTTTTGGGTTCAACATTTAGCAGCAGACCACTGTCCTTTAGCTCACACAAAACAGTCCGAAATTGCAGACAAAAGGGTTATAGCAGCAGACCCGAATTTGCAGCCTGAGGTGGCAGCAGGAGGAGACACCCGTTTTTTTTCAGTCTGAAATTTGCAGCATATACTCAGCCCCAAATCCTTTGACTGTTTTGGAGGCTTGTCCACAGTCTCTAAACCAAAGTTTGCAGCAGTTAAACAGTCCAAGTAAAAGATGAAGATTTCTGTGGTCAACTAAGGCAAAAATTCGATGGAAGAGCAGCAGTCTATACCCAAGTTTTAGTGACTGAATTGGAGCACAAATTTGCAGCAGCAGTCAAGCAGTCAAGGGTTCGAATTTTATTGCAGCAATCAAGGTTTTTAGTACAATCAAAATTTTTTGCAGCAGAGGGTGAAGTTTAACCTTTTTTTTTATCATCTACAGCTTACATAAACAGCCTGAATTTTTATGACATCACGAGCCTACTACAGTAATTATCCAGAGGTTGAGACAGTCCAATGTTGAAGCCATCTACAGCTATTACACAGTCTGAATTTTGCAAGTGAAAATAGTCTGAGTTTTATCCAAGTATTGTACTTGACAAGTGGAACACTTGACAGTCTTGCTAGGACTCATCTCAGGCCATCCGAGTTCTATCAGTCCTGTTGGGGTTTACACCAGCAGCACAAGTACAAGCTAGCAGCCCAAGTTATGAGGTCTTCTACAACAAGTTATGCATTCATATACACAGTATATAACAGTACAAGTGTCTGAACAAATTACACAGAGATGAGAACAGTTGTGATGAAGTGTGTATGATAATTCATGAGTCCACTGACAAGGATACATAACTGACAAGGTACATAACTGAAGGATACATGAGCCCTGGGCCAACCTAGTTTTAATTTAATTTTGATCTGAATTTTGGGCTTCTACAGCACAGTTCGTAGAGGATCATACCTTGTCTTATGCCACAGTCAATGGACTGATCTGAAGCTGATTCAAAACCATTCTTTGAATTCGGGTGGTTGACTTTAGCAGTTGTAGAAGACAAGAATGGAATACCAAGATGACTGAAGAGTTCTAAATTCATGCAGTTCAGAGTTTGTGAAAGAGGCAGCCAAAGACGTTGTTTTGAAGACATCTAATGCAGGTCACTAAGACAGACAACTGAAGTTTTAAGTAAAGTATCTTCAAATAGCTCTGATTTTAATGTTTGAGGCAGCCATGCAAATGAAGGTCTGAAGCAAAGGCAAGGAGCCATATCAAACTCGTGTAAGTACACCTTGGCATTATTTTTTATGAACCAGACTTTTGAGAAAAGTTTTGGATTGGTATAAGAATTGAATATGAGAGTTCTATCACTCCTTTTTTGTCTCCAAGATTTAGTATTGTACCTCTTTGAGTTCAGATGATGACAGTCTGTAAGACATGATTAGCAGTTGAACTAAATGACCCTATGAACAACTTATCAAATTAAGCAGTTGAAGGAAGTGGCAAGATGATACAAACCCTATGATATGATGCATACCTTGATGATGTACTGAAATGATGATGCATTATACATGACTGCCCTAGAAGATGGCATATGCAGATCTTAGTGAGATATGCAGACCTCATTAACATATGTAGACCTCAATGACATCTACAGCAGTATGACATGACATGACTGCCCTAGAAGATGGCATATGCAGATCTTAGTGAGATATGCAGACCTCATTAACATATGTAGACCTCAATGACATCTACAGCAGTATGACATGATATCTTCAGATGAAGACTTGATGATGAGAATGATGCATAATTAATGCATATTCTACAATGGTGATGTGTTATGTGCAGCTGGCAGTGATTTGGACAGTTGACAGTGGATTGTTCATAAGGCAGTATGATGACCAGATTGACCAGCAATGATTGATGAGCAGAGATGATGTGCAGCGTTGATGATGAGCAGATGAGCATGAGCTGAGACAGTTGACCGCAGATTAAAGAGACAAGTGATTGATGAGTTGATGTAACAGTAAGCTTTAATTGTAAATGCAAGGTTGTCTTGCTTTTGAGGTTAGGATACCTCAAACCCTTCTTAGCAGGGTCTAAGAAAACCAGGCAGGGTCCTGGATGCAGAGTAGGTGCTCTCCATATCAGTAGGTGCTGATTTTGCCTAACGGTTGTAGCCGAACCAAAACTAATACAAAAAGATTACAAAATTATATGGTGTTGTGTTCTTTTGTGTTATGGTTCTTTATGAATGAAATGCTTATGCTATGTGAATGATGAAGTGAAAGATGTTTATGAAATGATTATGGTAAAGTAATGGAATGATGAATTGGTAGCTAACTGTGATAAGCTAAGAAAAGTTTAAAATTGGCTTCACACTGATTCACTCCCCCTCTCAATGTCTATAATTGGTATCAGAGCAGGCCTTCGTCACAAGCCTAGCAAGTTTGAAGGAGATCCTTAGACACAATGGAGGAAAAGAAAGAGTCATCAAACAATGACGTGCCAGTACTTGATATTACAGATTATTTCAATTGGAGAAGCAAAATGAAGGCTTATCTGAAGAAGTTTGGGATTTGAGAAATTGTTATCAATCCACCCGCTCTATCAAACAAGAAAGGAAAACCGGCTGCACAGAAGGAAGCGAAAAAGGACAACACTACAGTCTTGAAGTTCCTCATGGATGGACTTCCCAGCTCAGTAAAGGAAAGTGTAGGAGAGTACACTTCAGCAAAAGACCTATGGTTAAAACTGGAGAGTGAGTATCAGAAGGCAAGACCAGAACCCGAAAAGACAGATAAGAAATCAGAAGACAAGCCCCTAGAAGAGCTCAATCAAGAAGAAGATAAACAAGAAGAGGACTCTAGTAAAGGTATGGACTCTTGTGATTATAATGACAGCTTGTGTGATGAAATTGAGAAGGTTCTTGCAGAAGATGATGAAAGGCTATCAAAGACTGCACATCAGATACATATCATGCTGCTAAATATTGATCTTAGAGCCAATTGGTTCCTAAACACAGTAAATCTGAACCAGAGTGATTTCACAAAGTTCAAAAAGGAAATCTTGGACTCCTTGAATGAATATCAACAGAAGACCATGTCAATGAAAGTGTTGCTTCTAAAGCTCAAAGACAAGGACAAAGAATTGCGAGATCAAATGAAAGACAAGGATGCTAAAGTTGAACAATTAAAGATTGAATTGATCAGTCAAAAGGAAGAATCAGAAAAGCCTGCTTAAGAGCTTGAAGAAACTAGAGAGGTCAATCATGATCTGAAGACTCAGCTGGAGGAAGCCAAGAGGACAGAAGAAATCTTGAAGAGTCAGCTAGAAGAAAAGGAGGAGACAGTCCAGAAGTTGGAATTGGAGGTAGTTGGTCTTAGGAAGAAAGATAAGAAGAATGAAGCCTTGGTCAAACTCCAGTACAGTTCAATTGTCCTAGATAAGATCTTAGATTGCCAAAGATCTCCACTCGACAAAACTGGTCTTGGTTACAAGAAGAACAAAGAAAAATCTGAAGATGATACTTGGTCTCTGAAGACTCCAGAAGTAGGTCCATCAACGTCCAAAGCTGCTCCCCTGGCACCTACACATGACAACAAGGATTTTGGAAGTTCAAAGATGAAACAAGGAGTTAGGTCTGTTCATCAAAGTAGCTTCATAAAGGAAACAACTACAAGACCCAGGTATGAAAGTGGCTTCAATGGCTATTGTTATTTTTGTTCTAACTTTGGTCATAAGGCTATGGATTGTAGGTTCTATGGAAGAAGAAGGGCTGGAAGCCCCAATGTCTTGGTTAGATGTTGGACATGTAAACAAGTCGGGCATGTTGCTGCCACATGTCACACATTGAGATGCTACACCTGCAGTGGGTTTGGACACAAAGCCCATGAATGTGCCAGTCAAAGAAGTCAAGCAAGAAGGAGTACTCCATACACATCAGCAAGAAGATTTGAAGATCAGAAGACAAATGTCTACAATCAGGGATGCTCTCAGGCATGGAGAAATGAAGTTGATCAAAGAAGTGTTGGAAGTTCCAACAGCTCAGTCAGATGCTGGTCATGCAACAATGTTGGTCACATTGCTGTACAGTGTTGTACGATGAGGTGTTATAGCTGCAGTGGCCTTGGGCACAAAGCTCAAGATTGTTGGAGTACACGAAAACAATCCTTGAGAAGTTACCTAGACAACTCATCAAGGAAAGTCAGTACAAATGAAGTAACAAATGCTCAAAAGACAGATGTCAAGAAGCAAGTATGGATGAGGAAGACAGAGCAGTTGCAGATAGGAGAGGTTGATCAGAGCAGGGAGGATGGCTGCCATACGGCAAGCCAAGTGTAATGTCACTCAAAGACCTTAACACACCTTGAGTTCATGAGGCTGGAGAATGAACTCAAAGGAGAAAAGATGGTTACTCCAGGCATAGAGACAGGTCCTAGGATTGTGCATATTGACAGGGGGAGCAGTCAGCAGTGATCAGAGATTTCAGACACAGGTATGTGGACACCCTTTGCCATTGATGCCAAAGGGGGAGAAATGAAGACAAAGGGAGAGATGAAGACAAAAGCGGAGCATGCTCATAGGGGGAGCATGAGTTGTTGTCATCAATGACAAAGGGGGAGATTGTTGATGAAATTGTTATTGATGCCAACATGGACAAGGTCCCCGTACCCACAAGACTGGATCTTGATGCCACGACCTTGCTGAAGATGCTGAAGACCCTGCCAATGATGATGAAAGCCTTGGTGGTGATGCTAAAGCCCTTGTGGATGATAGAGAAGCCCTTGATAGGTTGAAGAAACATCAATGACCCATTTTGTGGTCAGTTGTAGTTTGATCGGGTCATAAAGCCCACGCATCGGATAGGTGCCACTTAATGAAGACCTTGATGCCCTTCAAAGTCCGTGAAGCCTTTGCCTGTTGCTTGATGGACATTGTTGATGATATGGCAAACTCAGTTAGTGACTACGGCAATGACTTGCAACAACTTGAAGGTATGGAACCCTTGAATATGGTTGAGTCATGAAGACCATGCTCCTGTTGATAAAGTCCACATCTTCTTGTAAGGAAACTATGGAGAAGCTCTTGAAGCCCTTGAAGATTGCCTTGGAATTCTTTATGATGAAGTCCTTGATTCTTTAGCCCACAAGCCTAGATTTATTAAGAAGCTAATGGAGATCGTGGACATATACATATGCATGGAATCCTTGGTCAAAAGTTACAGCAGTTTAAATGAAAATGATGAAGCCTTTGCCTAATTTGTTGATTTGTTTCAAAGATTGCAAACCAAGCAAAGTCGGCTCCGAACGTAAAATTAAAATATTTTAGTATGTCGGCCCAATATATAATATGTCGGCTCAGTCAAACAATATAGCAAGTCGGCTCAGAATTAAAATAAAAATTAAAAATAAATATATACATGTTGGCGCCCAAAATTATGGAGGAGAATTAGTATAAATACCCTCTCAAAGTTTTCATTTTTGCAATGGAAATTTCGGTGGAGCTCTGTGATTTTTAACTGAGGCAGCCGCAGAATAGAAGGAAATTCGTGGGAGCAGTCTGACATATTTTCTAGGGAAATTCGTGGGAGCAGTTTGACTGAGGAAATTCGTAGGCAACAGAGAGTTAATTTTCAACAATCATTTCTGGAGTGTTTTGGACTGTTTTTTTGTTGGTTTAAAGTTGGAATGAAGTCACCTTTTGGTTGCTTGACTGAGGTAGTAAATTCGCTGGCAGAAGGCTGCAAATTTTGGGAGTGAACAGTCCAAGTCTATCTACTGCTGCCTTCGTTTTTGTGACAAACCCGAAGTTCACAGAGGCACATTTTTGGGTTAAAGTTTTAGTAGCAGACTTTCTTTGGGTTAGCAGCAGACCTCTCTTTTCACAGAGATACAATTTTTGGGGAAAATAGATAATCCTAGTGACATAAAGAACATAGTTACATATATCGACGATATTTCACTAGTATTGTGATATATCGCGATACCAAACCCTCGGCGATATATCGCCAGGAAAAAATCGTGACATTTTTCGATATTTGAATGTGTCGCGACACATTGAATGAAGTGTGTTATTTTAGGTAAATATTGCGAGTTGATGGTAAATATCGGCTGGTGTTAAAAAATATGCCGAATTGAAAGATTAAAACCATGGATTCATGATTTTTAGATTCATTTTGCATTGTTGAGGAAGGGTGAATAACTCAAATGAGGTTTGTGACGGTTTCCATCGAGAGAACAAGGGGAAAGCCAAGGTTCTTTTTGCTAGTAACGAAGCATTTGTGGAGTAGGGATTCACCAATCAACATAATCTATAATAATGGGTAATATTAAATGGTAATATTAAATTCTTAAAGTAAAAGTGACATTCTCTTTTTCTTTAATTTTCTATCCTTTTACTTAATTTTTTTACATTACCATTAATTGTTTCAGGATGTTTTAGAGTGGTTCCAACCTTATCAGACTCCATATGCAAAAAGTAGAATTTTATATCCCGTTCAAATTTCAACAGACTTAATAGTTTTCAGGGTTTCAAGATTGCAACGATTCGACTGGATTTTATCATATATAAGGGTATGGGATTGGCATTTAATCAAGCACATCGACTCCTCTATGTACCTTGATGTTGGTGGCATTGACTGTTGAACTCTTTTGTCATGACCTTTATAAAAATGTACCCTTCACTCATTAAGCATGGGAAGTTTCATCAAAATTTTAGAGTGTTGACCAATGTCGTTGGAGGATCAACTTTCGGATTCGTTGTAGAGGCAAGGGTTAGAGCCTAGAGGAGGGGAGCATAGAGTGCTATTGATGAATAGGATCCCAATATAGGTAATAATTTTTATGATATGCAATTATGGGAGGAGACAACTCACATTGGCTTCCACCTTCGCCCCATTACCTTCCACCATAGCCCGAGTAGTTGGAGCTTCCAATTTGACCCTTGACTCATCCAAAGCACCTATAGGACCCCCTACTGCTTCCAGAGGAAGAGTGGTGCACCTTTCCCATAAAAGGGGTAAAGGGGATCGATGATTCCTATTATATATCATTGTACTATATATTATCTAGATGCCTCATGAGTCATGATGACTCATCTCTTGAGAGCTAAGTTACCAGAAACTTCTAGGAAGGGGAGGGGAAACTTTGTTCCCCGTTTCAGAAACTTAAACAAAGGGGATACGGCTTGGAAACGCCACTGAAACGTTTCCAAGCTGTATCCAAAAATTAGAAACGTTTCTATTCCGTTTCCAGCCGTTTCTTGAAACGTTTCCAGAGTTTCCAGCAGTTTCCTGGTTTTCTGAAACATTTCAGCTGCTACAGGGTAAGTTTTTGACTAGAAATATTGATTTTTTGACATGAAAATAAACAAATAAATAACCCCAAAGGCAAAATATAAAACCATAACCCTAAATTGAACCTCAAAACATAGATATCAAGCCTCAAAGCTTATAAATCAAGAGCAAAACCTTAATCCTAAATTGGTGAATGGTAATTTGACATCTTATGTCTCACTGATTGTGTTTCATTGTAATTTTCCAAAATTGATAGAGGCCTACTGTTGGTTCAAAAAATCATTGATATGTGGACATTTTATTGTATCAAATGCTTGTCTACTTTAGTGATAATTTTACAGCCTAGTGTAGAAGTACAATGAATTTTTTTTAATTTTTTTTTTCTTTTCAGTTTTTTTGCCAATTCCTCACAACTTTGTTTTAAATAAACCCCAATGACTTGCATATGTGATAAATCAACTTGCATATCAAAATTGATACAATGGCAGCTTTAGCCATACAAAATAGCGTACTACATTTATGAAGGGTTACATAAACCAACACATATTTCCAATAATCTTCGAACAAACTTCAGTTTTCTTCTTTGCCTTTTTGAATTAGTATGAACCCTTGACCTATGGCCTTATTTATTCCATTGCTAGTACACTCATATCCTTATCCTTATGTTGTTGAGAGAATTATGATGGTGCGTCGTTTAGCCAGTTCTCCATAAGATGTGCATGTGATATTTTAATCTTATTTCAAGCATTTTTATTAGTATAAACCATAAAACATAAACAACATATCCAAAGAAACTCATTGGTGTCTAGAGATAGTATTATTGCATAGAGTGCAATATTGCATGTCATCACACTTACACCTAAGTTACACTAAAACATGAGCTCACTTATTTATACTTGTGTGCTTAATTAATCTCCTTAAAACATGATTGATTATGTCAAATTTGAATATCCAAGTCGGTTGCAAATCATAGACAATCCTATGAATTTAGGCCCTTTAAGAGACAGTCAATTAGTCAATTTTGGAACCAGTCGGTTGGTCAATTGACTCTCACTTGCCTAGTTGATTGTCTCGTCAGTGAATGGACCAACCTAAATACAACATAGTTGAGTCTGTCTTACTCACAAATTTTAACACTTGGATACATCCATCAAGTAATTTTAGGGTTTGAAATTGATGTTTAGAAGTAGTTGACATGTTCCTGTTTAAATGCTCGCCAGCGGGTGACTTATCTATGGCACTTGAGATAGAAGAATGTTGTTTAAGACAATATTTGAGTTTGCTGATTTTAATTGTTATAAATGAAACAACTACCTTTAAATCTAATTGATGAATGGTAGTCTAAAGTATGTATGTCTCATGGCCTTTATATATATATAAGTCTGCTGCCGTTTCCTTGCCGTATCGTATCCCACATTTTTCAAAATCTGTGGTATTCAATTCCCTCCCCATATCCGTATCCGTTCCCGTATCCGTTTCAGTGCAACTTAGCTTGAGAGACATTTATTTTGATCATTTGCTGTGATTTTTTATCATTTCATCAGTAACATATATTTCATTATTTCAGTTTATAGTGGATATCTGATCATGATCCACCATTTGGCATCTTATGCATCTTATATATTGGTTGTATTTTCATATTTATGTAGCAATGCGTTTATTTGAAGTTGTTGTTGCTTTAGATGTTAAAAAAATTGAAAAAATGGTTATTTTTGTAATTTTTTGATGCTCTACGACATTTGCCAATATTTTCAGATATTTTTGCCCTTGTTGCCGATAAGTTACATTCTCGACCATCGTCGATATAATTGCTGATATGATATATGTAACTTTGGTAAAGAGTGATTTCACTAGGCAAAAGTGTCAAAGATGAACAAAAATACTATGAACAAAGAATTGCTGAAATCATCAGTGATCAAATGAAGAGATTGCCAACCCATTTGTCTTTTTCAAGGTCGTATATATTCTATATCAAAAACTTGAATTCTCATATGATTGTGTTAGGCGATTTGTATTACTATTGGTTAAGGTGATAAATTAGATTAGCCATAACGAAGAACAAAAAAATCAAATGGCTAAAATAATAGACAATGACTACACTAATGCAAAGTGTGGTAAAAATATCTCTAAGAAAAAGTGACATTTGTAAAGTGCACTTAAATGACCAAGTTATACCCTCGAGAAGTTACAGAAATGGGGATTAAAGTGAATTTTTGAAAAGGCTAAAAAACAATGAGTACCAAACAATGATATTTCCTAGAACTAGTTATGTTAGTGCAAAGAGGACGAAAATTGTAGACCTATAAAATACCACATTGAAAATTGGACTTAATGAGAAAGTGATGCCTTGTCTTTTTGTTAAGCCACTTGGCTTCCTTCGAACTACAAAGCATCCAAAGGTGCAAGTTCTGCTCCCAAAGTGATCATGACCAACCCCTTGTTAATAAAACATCCATGTTGGACTTCCATAAGTAACAAGTAGTATCTAAGAAACTTGATATGTGGCCCCCACTCTATGTGACACGAAACAAATGAATCAATCACCATGACAAGCTCAACGTTGTGGAGTTCACTATTTAGCATCGATGGTTTGTGAACATTATACATGGTGGGATCAACATTAATGAGGTCATCGTTTGACATCGATAGTTCTTGAGTATCTTGTTGCAGATGTTTTTCTAGCCTGACCTTATTTGAGAGTAGCAATGTGTTTGTTTGGAGATTATCTGGATCAATGTTCTAGGAGGACAACACAGCTTGTGCTAGTTTTAGCATGTTTTCATTTTAGTCTTGTAGAGATCTATTTTTGAAAATTTTCTACCATGCATGGGATTGGCATTTAGATTTTGGAGGATGTGTGGGTTGATGAAGATAGTGAAATGGCCACTTTCAAATTATTGATGAATGCTAGTTTGAGGTGGGCATCTATTGGGAAAGTGGTGGCCCTCTTCAAAAAAAGTAAGGTCACCAAAAAAAACCTAGTTGTTGGTTAGATCCAAGAGACAATAAAAATGGTTAGTGTAAAAGTGTTGGCGGGAAGTTCAAAGGAGGCCATACACCTCCAAAAGAGGAAGAAGTTATCATTGGGGTTTTGTTGACTATGTGTAAGGCCGAGTCCATGGCAAGAGGTACCTTGGTCTACAACAATCAATTATGAGCATTGAAAATAGGAGGTCAAGAAGGGCCAAAATATGGATGCAAGCTTTAATAAAACTTTAATAAAACAAAATTCTTTATCCTTTTAAATGGAGGGCCACAATTAAGTTGATGAAATCTTGAAATCTTGGGCACACAGTGGCCTTTCTAAGCAAAGAAAAAGTCATTTGTTGTTGAAAGGGAAATCCTTGATAGATTTTGTAGAAAGAGGGTCATGTGTTGTTGAATCTTCAAGAGCTAATAGTGAGAGATTTGAAGGTCCTAATTTAGAGTTAGAAGGATATTACTCTAGCCAAATGTTTTAACGAAATTACAATGTCTTATCACAAGGATTGCATGCAAGTCTTCAAAATGAGAACATAACGCGTTGTAGCTATCACAACTTTCCTTGATCATCGAAGAAAATAGGATTTAATGTCACAAGTTCCTTGATACCATATTGGTAAATCAACAGGTGGGCAATCATAGTTATTGACACCACGAGGAAATAAATCACTTAAATCAAATGTCAAGACACCTAGATTTACATGGTAAAACCCTTAAAGAGGTAAGCATCCACAGAGAGGAAAAAGTTGTATTATTTGTTATTTCAAGATTGGATCCATTAAAATATTCTGTCATGTGATATTGTTGGCAAATGACTTTTCATGATCAATAAATCATGGATGAATGATGTGATGAGCCACAAATCAATTGTCATGAATACCAAGAATACGGGGGCTATCGAATCACCTATGCAAAAGAGAGACTAGTGACTGTTGGATAATCAATTACAAAAGTAGATGAAAGAAATATACCAAATGCCTCCAAGGATGGATTATTAGACCAATTTGGTCTTACGAAAAAGTCCTCATGTCTACTATCCAAATTAGAATAGTGATTATTAAATTACTCAAGTACGGAAGCACACTAAACACATGGTGAGAGCATTAGACCAAGTTGGGCTAAAGCCGTAAGTAAATTATTGTGAATACTAAGGATATGAGGATTGTTAGATTCCCTATGCACAAGTTAGAATGGTGATTGTCGGATAAGTCATATACAAAAGCACAATAAAGAAATGAGCTAAAAGTTGTTCTTAATCAACCTCCTCGTGTCTACTATCCTAATGATTTTTTGGTTGCTTCCAAGGATATTCTTGTTTTACTTATTAGGAGATTGGAGGATCATCTTAGTGATGTAGATAAGGTGGTTTAGATCTTGGAAGATAACATAATATATACAAAAAAACCAAATGCGCATTTGGTTAAGAAGAGGTCAAGTAGCTTGGTCACATCGTAACTAAAAGAGTTAAGGTCAACTAATGCAGAATTTGAGCCATCATCCAATTGCTCATTGTTAAAAACATCAAAGGTCTTTTAGCCTCTTAGGTTTGACAAGCTAGTATGGAATGCTTGCTTGGAATTATGTGGGATTGCAGTAGCCCTGGCCATAAACTTGGAGAGAAGTCCATTACTCTTGTCAGAAGGGGCAGTTTGGATGCTTATTTATCAAGGAATCCATGGCAACCACTCTGAATTTGAATAAGCTGGTCATAGTAGAATGTGATGATTTTAGACGAGGCATTGGAGCAGTGGTAATGGAAGACATGGGGACTGAAGCCTTTGAAAGATTGGGAGTTGGTCAAATCCACTTTTGAGAAAGAGATGTATGTAATTGGAGTGATGAGTATTGTAGTCTTGTATTAGGAAGATGCCCCCTTCAAGTGCCAAAGGAATGCTATTATGTTATCCTCAAATTCATATTGCATATCTATTTTTATGTTAGTATCCTTCCATTGACAAAAACATGTAGCGATTTATGGTGAAATTCAATTGCAAGGCCATATAGGCTTTTGGTGCTATACAATTCTCTAGGAGGCACTTGCTTTCTTGAATTAGTCTTTTGAAGAGTTTGACACCATGTTCCACTCTTTGAACCATTCATAATCAAGGACCTCAAGTCAACTTTCAAGGGGGGTGCCTTTTAGAAAAATACAATGTTTGGGGACCATCATCTCTCTCTCTCTTTATATATATATATATATATATATATATATCTTACGTTTTGAGGGTTCCACCACTACTTCACTTCCTTTATCCATAACAAGATTGGAGAGGTGATGGACCACAAGTTTATTGTTGCTTCTGATTGTTTGCATAAGGCATGTGTGACATTGTTGTGTTTTCTCTTTTTTTAAATAATTTTTAAGTTGTAGTCGTAGATCTTGACTGCCCACTTTTATTGTTCTTTTATTGAAACCCTCTGCTTGAGTAGGTTCTTAGGCTAGTTTGGTTAATTCTGGCCTTGAACTACCTTCCTAGGTGGTATAGGTGCCATTTTTTCATTGCAAGTAAGATGGTGAACATCTCTTTCTCATAAGTGGATTTGACCAACTCCCTACTTTGCAATTGCGAACTTCAAAGGTTGTAGGCCTTACTTCTTACATTGTCACCTCTTTGATGCCTTACTTGTAGGCATCACATTCTATTTCGAACAATTTATTGAAATTTGTTGTGGCTACAACTGGTATTGTTGTGATGGCTACATTTAAGATAACAAAAGTTCTCACAGTGCCTCTTGTAGCGAAGGGAATGAATTTTCTTTCAAGTGCGTGGTTAGGATGTTGCAAGGAATATGCATTTTCTTATAAGCCTTTTGCACTATCTTGTTAAAGGCAAAAAGGTTTAGATGCCTTTGATTTTTCTATCGGTGGGTCATTTCATGATGTCTTGAATATTTTGTTTGTTGACCTTGATTCCTTTGGTTTTGATGTGACCATTGTACTCAAACTCATGCTTACTAGTTGCACAGGTGGATTTTTTGTGTGTGGAGTTGGTTATAATCTAGGACGTAAACCACCTTGCCTATATTACTGAGATGGTCATCCAAACAATTGATGTAGTTCAGTATATTATTGAAGACGGCCAGCATGAGCTTCCTTAGAAGGGGTATAATTTTATTATTTATAAGACTTTGAAATGTGGAAGGGGCATTTGTTACTCTAAAGGGCATGACCAAGAACCTATGATGGCCTTAGTAGGTCAAAAGGATTTCTTGAGAATTTGTTAGTCTTGATCCTAATATGATGATATTTGGCCGTTGATATTTATCTTGGTTAAAATCACAATAGGTTTTAATTCTTCCAATACCTTATCAATGTCTCTAATGGGGAACTTATCCTTGATGATGATTTATTAGGTTCTTTGTAATCTATGTATTGCCAGTAGGAACCATCTTTCTTCCATAACAAAATCATTGTGGTGGAGAGTTGAAATTCTACTTGTTTTGATAAATCTTGGACTAGAAACACAATTTCATGCTTGTGTTGGTGTTCATATCTATATAGTCGAATATTGGAAGGGGTGCAGTCCTTGGAATCGACTCAATAGTATTTTTATAAAATTCATAAAAATATTTAAAAATTCATTTGTGTTTCTTAAACTTAAAATGAAGAAAAACAAAACCCTTTATTTCTCTATAACATGAATTTGAATAAAATGATCATTTATTTACATTTCTTAGCGGTGACATTTAATTTGTATTATTTTTTGTCATTTTTTATTTAAAAAAATATTTTTGTTTATTTTTTGTCTGAATATACAAAGTTCTAATGAAATTTCTGTAATTCTCTTCATCAAACTTGATGGTTTTAATTTAGTATATTTTTGGGCATTGATGATTTTTTTTGAATTTCGTTTTTCCCAATTTTTGGACATGATCATGAACAATGCGACTCTGTTGAAGACCACATGATAGAGTCCACGTGGAAGTCTTCACAACCCCAACTATGACAATCCAAAACAGATTAAGTTCCATTGTAATGTTGCCTCCTAAATCATCTTCATTCTCTTTCTCTTCCATGTGGAATGCGTGCATGTCACATGACTATCCCACTTGGCACTCTCTTGAACAACTTTTCGAGTCTCCGAGTGTGAATGGTTTGAATTGAAGGTGTAAATCCCTTTAGTTGATATTCCTTTCCACCTTGATCTTGATAAAAATCTTGTCAAAGGTCATGGTAAGGGTGCCCAAGTTCTCAAGCCAGTATATGTTAAGCACAATGTCCAATCCTCCAAGTGGAATAGTATACGTAAGGGTTAATGGTTGGCATTTTTGCATGCTTAATTTAACGTTGGTATTTTCCTGCACAAAATATTGTTCAAACATTGGTGTTCATCTCCTAGAAATTCTGGACAGGTTACTACTTGAGTCGATGAGACAATGCCCGTATCTTTATTATGAATCCTTTGACATTAAGAGTTTGAGGAGTGGTTACTCTTGCTTGTAGCCTCAATATCAACTTCGTCCTTGGATTTTGGACGTTGGGTGACTTATTTTTTTCTTTGTTCCTATTCCTGCTTGCCATTTTCTCTAAGATGAAGAGTTTTTTCTCCGAATATTTGAGTGATTCCCTTCTACCACTTCTTGTCACATTGGAAGAAAAGGCCGCTGACATACTTTTCATCTAGTTCATTACATGTGATTCTGGGGCTACATGGACTGATGTTAACTGGGATGAGTCGATGGATTCTATGAGAACTGTATTTTTGTGATACCTTGTTCTTTGTTTCAGTTGTGTGTGCCAAGTTGATGGCTATATTTATCTTTATGGGGCCTAAGATTGTCACTTATGTTGACTCTACTCAATTTCCCCAATCTGGTGCTTGATTAATATTTCATTGCTGAAGTCTTCAGCTCTAGTAGCTAGATTCTATTCTTGGAGCACGAAGTCCATCACTGAGCCAAATTCTTCAACCTTGGTGAATTGGATGAATTGCACTTATACATTATTTGATTATGTGGTGATGTTTGATATAAAGTGCCATCAAGTGTAAGTATGTGGGCCTTTTCTTTTTGATCCAGTGGTTCACTTGGAAAGGTTCCGTGTTGAGATAGAGGATGTCTAGGGCAACTCTCTTGTCTCAAGGTCCTTGATGAAGCATGAAATATTGTTCATGTAATCTTAGCCAAGTTAAAACATCATGAGTTATGGCTATTAAATATCTTGTTGTCGAGTATTCCCTTGTCCCAAGGTACCTGATGAAGCATGAAATGTTGTTCATGCAGTGTTAACCAAGTTTGAACATCATGATCACCAAATTTCTTAGTGTCCACCTTGGTCTCATTTATGCCAGTCTCCAACAGCTTCAACTTGTTGATATCATTTGCCATTTTTGCCTTGGCAATGTATTCTCAGATTGTTGTTTCCATTCTAGTCCTGCCCAATCACCTTGATTTTCTGAAGTTTCCAAGTGTCCTTAATCTGGGTTTTCCCTTCCAGGAGATCTTCCAGCATTTCACCTGATAACATTTCAGAGGTTCTCAGGTCCATATGCTTACATTCTTCATTGTTTTTGGTCAAGGAAGACCAAAATAGCTCCTCTAAGCTTGCTTCATCTGATTTGGTATAGATAATCTTTGCGGTGTGAGTAGATGGATAAGAAGATGCAGTTTTTTTCATAGTTGGGTGTGGTTCATGCTCTCATCATTCCTTGTAGTGGCTAGGGTTTTCCATCCTGAGATAAATTGTGCTCCTGCATTTTTTTTTGCACTAGGGTAAGTACTAAGGTTTTCCTGCACTGCAGAGTAGCTGTTACTTTGACATTGCAAAAACTTGGCATTTTACAGCTTTAAAATACGTTGTAATCCAAGAACCAAAACTTCAGCCCAATAGAATTCCAGATCTGTGGCTGTTGTAGCAGCACTGTTATGGCAGCTGTACCCACTGTGTTTTGTCCCAATAATTGTAGATTCAGCTCAGAATTTCAAAATTAATCTTTCGATCCAGAACCAAAACCCATAAATTTCAGATTTCTAGCCCACTAGAATTCCAGAACAGTGGCCATTGTAGAAGCACTGCTATGGCAGCTGTACCAGCTACATTTCGTCTCAATAATTGGAGATATAGCTCAGAATTTCGAAACTATTCTTCCAATCCAGAACCAAAACCCATAAATTTTAGCTCTGAAATATTGGTTTAGGGGTTTTCAACTCAAAATTTAGAGCTTGGAACAACGAGATTAAGGCTTCTGTAGCTGTTAGTTAACCTGCAAGGACAATTTCGTTCCTGCAAGAAATTATTTTTACCTGCAATTCCACTTTTCTTATTCCAATTCCTAAAATATCCAGATTTGAGAAATAATGTTTTTACATGACACAATGATTTCGAATGAAGCTCTGATACCACTTGTAATGAACATAATATACAATAAAGCAGCATAACTCTGCATACACACAATGTACACCAAATAAGGATGTGGAGCACAACTCCCAGTGGTATTATTATGATAAGGTACACAAAAACTCCTTATATATGAGTAGCACTGGAAATATCCAAAATACATCCCACTACAATAATCATAAGCCAATGTAAAATAATGATTCTGTTTGCCTCTTATTTACACTAGTTCTCACTCATTACCCTTGTAGGTCCACTACTAGGAAGATCCACTTTTTACATATATATTTGGCTATTTATCCCTTATATTGTTAGAGTTTTGATATAGCAGTATAACTTTAATTATTTGCAGCAGAATCAAATTAGGATCACTGAAAAATAACCATACATATCAACAAAGAGACAGATTTATATCCTGATAAACCCTTCCACTCAAGGGAAGAAAACCTAGCAACCTTTCTTATTCAGAGATATAATTCTAGATACAATGTACATCCAGATACAAGAGTAATCACATAGAAGAATAACCCAAATATAGTAACCCCAGAAAACAATCTTCTTCTTGCTTGAGCGAACTTGCTTAGTGTAAGAACGAGAAAGGGATCCTCTCTACTTATATTTGATTGGTGATTGACTATTCCACATTTGTTGGGGCTGACTTGCACATTTAATATATAATAATAATTGTTTATTATTTCTTCTTTGGGCTGACTTGAGGATGAGACCTCTCAACGCTACAAACACCAACACTCCCTCTTAGCGAGGGAGGTATCATCATGCTAGAACACATATGGATATCATATGAGCATCACAGCATGTCTTGAACATCTCGTCATCATAAGAAAGGTCTTCTCACGCTCATGACGTCAACCAACTCCCTCTCTCACTCTCAAAGAGAGTCACACCGTTCTCCTTGCCTCAGGAAGAATTTCTCACTGATGCTGCAATCAACACTCCCTTTCAATGACGGAGGTATTCTTCTTGCTCGTACTACTCAGACTCATCTCGGGTTACTTCAAAGGCTTCATGCCATGACTTGTTTTCAAAGAATCGTCGCAAGCAAAAGGTTGATCACGAGCTTGATTCAGGTTGATGGTTTCAAGGTCTCTTAGCTAAGTCTCGTGTCTAAATCCATGCACTTGCATAAGTGATGAGTGCATGAGCATCTAGGGACTAATCTCCCCACTCTGTCACAAGGTGTACGAGAGAAGGCATTGCCCTGCTCCGAGCTTTAGAGACTAATCTCTCCACCCCACTTGGTGTCCGAGAGAATGCATTGCCCCACTTGACCCACTCCTATCTAAGTCTCATGGCCAATACTGGAAAATGCTCAATGCTCAACCTCTAGGTGGATAGTGTGTGCAATTGAGGACTAATCTTCACACCTTGTGATAGGATGCCTGGAAGAAGGCACTTCCCTACACTAACCTATTCACCTCTAGCCAAGTCACATGGCTACTACTGAGGGAATGATCGATGCATCAACACTACTCATCATGCAAGGGCCAATCTTCCCACCCCGTCACAGGGTGTCCGAGAGAAGATACTGCCCTGCCATTGGACCATTCACCCCTAGCCAATTCTCATGGCTAATACTGGGGGAATGCTTGCCCTATGCTGCACCTTCATTGCAATATCCCAAACTAATATTTTTTCCTCTATACTGTTGGGTTATGGTGATTGTTTATGCATTTGTGGTTTTTGGATATGGATAACATATAAATTTAGTTTGCAACTTTGCATGCAATGAGAGTAGTGCACAAACCTCGAGTATGATAAAGAGCTAGATAAAATATGAAAGTCTTTAATTATACGGTAAGGACATACCTATAATTATAGTTGGCACGGTTGATCAGTACATAAGAGACATGCATGCCATGCATCCACTATAGCTCTAAAACGTGATGCCTTCTCTAAACAATTTGCCCATGCAAAAGGAATACGCCCTCCCTTGATGATGATCTTCTGTGGTTCCTTCAATAATCCAAATGGTTTGTCGGAACTTTTTAGATAGTATAATGGTGGTCTTCTGAAGAGTATGGAGTGCACATGCAGAACT
Organism: Pseudotsuga menziesii; assembly: GCA_001517045.1. NCBI lineage: Eukaryota > Viridiplantae > Streptophyta > Pinopsida > Pinales > Pinaceae > Pseudotsuga > Pseudotsuga menziesii. Next base: position 367,067 of record LPNX010729775.1, on the reverse strand, counting down.
TTTGAGGCTGTTTAGGTCACCAACGAATTGATTCTTCAGAATAGGGGGTGCCTTGTACCCAACACGTCTTTGGTTGTATTTTCTTTGAATGTGCAAGAGGAGTCTCTGAAATCACCAGGTATGATAATATGACCCTTTCGAAGAGAATGGAAGAGACACGCGGAAGAAAAAAATACTCAGCATTATAGCGAATTAATGCCCAGTGAAACCCGTCTTCTTTAAGCTGCTACTGGATCTCTAGTCTTCATGTCTTGATCTGCTACTGCTCTCAGTAATGATGAGTAACTTTGAACACATGATAGACCTGAATGATCTATCTCTGTAAGTGATTAGGGAAGATAGATTTCGCTACCGAAAACCCTTGCTTGTTGAAAGCTCACACCCCAACCCCAACTTGGTCGTCGAGCTCTTGAAAACCAATTCTCAAAAGTGAATAATAACAGTGGATGCCTTTTTTGGTTCGACTTGTCTTCTTTTATAATATTAGGTTTTGCACGAGTTAACTTTGCATGCATGCAACCTAATTGCTCGTTGGTGCATGTAAGATAAATTAAGGCACGCATGCTCTGCATGCTTGTTGATATTTGCCCCGATGGCCTTCTTTATTATATTGATGACATATTAACACTGAAGTGATGTTCTCTTTTGCGTCCGGTACTATTAGTCCTCACTCAATTCCCTTTTTCATTAATACCCGCTCGAACCTATGGGAATTAAATAGGTTAACGAGTGTCTTTGGTGCTTAATTGGAAGAGGACATTACATTCATTGTCAACTTGTGTTGTAATTACTCCCTCATTGTTGGAGCACCCTTTTCCAACTGTACCTGGACACTCAGCTCCCTCTTCAACTGAGTATCCTACTCCATCTGTCACGAAAGCCATCCCGCTACCTGATCTGGAACCTGAGTTGAGAGCCATGCTCCTAGAAGCATTCCGCTTTTGAGCAACCTACTCTCTTTCGAACATTGAATATTAACGGGATTTGCAACCAGGATGACTTCACATCCATGACTTGTTCTTTAGAACAATTCTCATCATTCTTTTCTTGTAGGCCATAGCACATGGTCTTTCCTACAAATCAAATTGAGTCCATTAATCAGCAAAATTGCATAATCATGAAATTCAATCAAATTATATTGACATTTTAGTGCAACAACAATCCCTTTTGCATAATGACACAATGCACATAATCATGTAACCACTCAAAAGGAATTTCACATCTTAACCAATGGTTTAGCACAACAACCATCCATCTCTCAAACACACATGGTGACTATTTGGATGCCTTCCATCTTCACCAGAACATACTGTCGAGAGCGTGCACTGCTCCCAACATGTTAGCGAAGAGGTTTCATCCTAGACTAGCTCCGTCAAGGGTTCACGGAATGCGGTGTAACATTACAGGCTGCTTACATACAAAACATGCACAGTATACTTCCTTATTCTAAGAAGAGAGAATTATAATTTGTAGTATAACTGTTATGAACAATATCCATTAAATCTGTTCAAAAACATTCAGAAATTACAGGAATAACGCAAATGACAATTCAAATACAAATAGTTATCTTTTATTTTGTGTGGAGACCTTTTGTACTTCAGCTATGTTGTATCCTTCTCTGTCCATGTGCCTAGAAGCACCAAGTATCACTGCGTGATAATACCTCTTTCATGTCATGGATGCATTGAAATGATGCGTTTTGGTCTGGGTAGCCTTGGAACATTGAGTTGCTTCTCGATAAGCTCTCCATAGCCTTAGCAAACGTCCGAAAGATCAGAGTGGCTACAGACAACTTCCCTCAGTTACAGAACACCAACAGGCTCACTGTTTTGTAACATTGTCTGGAAGATTTATTTATTCAAAGCCGTCAAACTTCCTGTAGCATATTCCTCAAATTTTCGTTGTGTAGTTATTTCCTAAGCACAGATTTCCTATGGAAGTAAAATTATGGACAGGGCACATCATTCATGGTATTGCATATGGATGATGCCGTGGTTCGATCTCCTTGTGGGCTCTTTAAATTAGTGGATGAGTCAACCTGTTGAACCATTGAATAATTTTGTGGATAAGTTATGATCCAATGATTTCTTGGAGCCGTGATCACTCATGTCATGGGAGCCGTTTTTCATGCAGTCGATGACCAGCTATGATGGGGATCTACTAAGATATTACCGAGCTGTGGTCAAATTTTGTTGAAATTCGGTTTTCATGAGGGTAATCATGTGGAACAATCAGTCTATGGGTCGATTCACGTTCTTCCTTGTAAGTTTCATCGTCGATCTCCATTGTGGTGATTACCTTTTCAACATCACTGAGAATCATGTTCAGGTTCTGACCATAGCATTTAATTTTCCATGGAGTTCTCTATCTGAGTGGGGTATTGATGTAAATACGCTCGTCGAGACTGAGCCTGATGAGATCCAAAAGGGTCCTTCACTGCACTGTCCTCTTCAGTCACCATGCTTCTGACACGATTCCAAAATACACACTTTTTAATCTCCCATCATCGCCTTCGTTAGCAACCGAAAAAAACACTCCGCTGTGGCTTGAATTTGCCTTTGTGAGCGGCACTCTTTGAGTTGGAAACCAAGTTGCAGATCCGAAGAATATATGAGCCATAGATTAGTAGGTCGAGCCATATAAAGCTGCCACTTCCTTGAGACCTTCACGGACTTTGTTCATTGGATTATACTTTAGAGCTATTCACTGTCTATGCAGCCCTTAGATACATATGGAGTTGCTAGTGTGGTAAAGGACCCATAAAACTCAGGTTGCTTGAGGTGCTGGTTGCATTCCTGTAGCTGCTCAAAATTTGAGGCCCTAGTATTCGACAATGTCCTCTTTCAGCATTTCGCTGATACAACGATAGAGTTTTGATATAGTAGTTTAACTTTAATTATTTCCACCGGAAACAAAATAGAATCACTGAAAGAGAACCATGCACAGAATCAATTAGACACAAAGATTTTTATCATGGGAAACCCTTTTACTTAAGGGAAGAAAACCCAAAAACCTTTCTTATTCAGAGACATAAGTCAAGATACAATGTACATCCAGATACAAGAGTAATCACATAGAAGAATAGCCCAAAGATAGCAACCCCAGAAAATAGTCTTCTTCTTGCTTGAACAAACTTCCTACTTGTAGAGCAAATGGGAAACCCTTTTACTTGAGGGAAGAAAACCCAAAAACCTTTCTTATTCAGAGACATAAGTCGAGATACAATGTACATCCAGATACAAGAGTAATCACATAGAAGAATAGCCCAAAGATAGCAACCCCAGAAAAGAGTCTTCTTCTTGCTTGAACAAACTTCCTACTTGTAGAGCGAACTTGCTTAGTGTAAGAATGAGAAAGGGGTCCTCTCTATTTCTACTTGATTGGTGATTGACTTTTCCACATTTGTTGGGACTGACTTGTACATTTAATATATATTAATAATTGTTTATTATTTCTTCTTTTGGCTGACTTGAGGACGAGACCTTGTGACGCTACAAACACCAACATATACACTCCCATTATGGTCATTACGATGTCATTCTTTGCTCTCGAGCACCAATGCTTTTAGACATTTCAGGTATATTCCCTTAGGTGCAACTTTTTGACGCATATAGTGAACCCATTTTGCTTTATGGCTCATAGATCTAGGACCCTAGTTAAAAACCGACTGATTAGGCATGCATTCAGAGGGTTGAGACCATTATGCTCTAGTAACATGATTCATTGCAAAAGAGTGGTCCTACAAATATTTTGCAAGATGAACTTAGCACCCAACTGCTTCGTCTTGAGAATGTTACCAAACCTATCTAATATCTTCATACGGTCCTATCCTTGGGTCTTTCATGCTTGGTTCAAGAGAGAGATCCTTATATAGCTTTGTGTTTTTGAGATCACTTCCATGTGACTTTTTCGATGAAGATGATGTTGGTACTTGGAGGCTAGTCCTCTTTTTCATTCTATTGATTGGGTTCCTATTTACAGTGACTACTTCGATGCCTTGCATCGCCTTAACCCCCTGGAAGCGGATATTAATAAGGTGATCAAAGAGTATCTTAAAGCTGAGGTAACTTTATATTTTGAGCACTTGTGGTGGATTTTTTATGGTCTTATTGTTTGTCTGGAAATATTTTGCTATCATTGGTCACTTCGCTTTAGGATCTCCCTTGGTCGAATAAGGGCACACTGCCTCTAGTTTTGGGTCAAGATTGATCATCAGATACCATGAGGATGGGATTTGTTGACATTGCTTCCTCTAGAGAAAGAGATGTAGGAACACTTTATTTTTATATGCCCAATCTACTATGAGATTGGGGGAGGATTCCATTGTCTAGATAGAGAGAGCCCCCGGTAGCTTCTTCCGCTGTCCAGACCATACGTGTTTAGTTTTGTATCTCCAAGAGGTTATTACTTCTAGACGATAAACCTTGCAAAGGCCCTCTAGGTCTACAAGATTGATCACCTTTATGTACCTTTTTGTTGTCTCTATGTAAACGTCTAGGTGTGTCATACACCAGATAGTGTAATGATAGACCCAAATAGTGGTAGATCCATGATGTAGTGTTCTGCCTTGATACTTGTTGGCCTTAGATGCTAGGAGAGCCATAACGAGGAGATCTCAATGCCACTGTGCGACTCTGACCCTCCACCTATAACAGAAGGCCCCTTGTTATCCAAGGTCAATCTTTCAGGGATATTTTTTAACTTACCACTGGTGCTTTGACGGTGGTTGATGGAGATGTTGGCACCTCCTCTAATCTGAATGCTAGTAAGGGTATTGCCGTTCATGGCTTTGTTGGAGTCTCTTGTTATATGGATGTTTCTTCTTAGAGAGATTTTCTCTCTAGTACATTATCTAGGGTTCACCGTTTAGGGCCCACTCTTGAGTCTCTATTAGTTTTTTATTTTGATCTTGCTTATTTGTTGTTTTCAGAGGTGCTCTAGGCTGTCCCTAATTGTTGTTACTTAATGTTCTTTCAAACTTTACCACAAATCACTATTGCTTGATGATGGCAGTGGAAGTTAAAGTCATGAACATGTTAAAATATTATAAAAGTAGGGTGCAGTGCGATAAGTCAAACTCAAATTTTTGGTACATTTCTGGATAGAGATATATTAGTGTAGCATGATACGCTTGGAGGAAAATATAGTCAAGCATATTGCAAGAAGAAAATAATAGTAAATGTGGCCTAGCAACTGTAATGGTGAATCTCTAGCTATGACTGTCACATCTAATATAATTTATTATTATAAATCAGCTTTTCTGCACAGTACAATCTTTTGATGTGGAAACTTCGAAAGTGGTATATATAATGGAGTTCAGAAGCCTTTATTTGAAGTCTTTTGTATTGTTAGACACCGAGGTTTATTTAAAGATGTCGGAAACTGTGTCTCATTGACATTCTTCATTATATTTAATAACAGGTGGCAAAATGAAGATATTGAATTGTAGGTTGAGGGTTTATATTTCTATCAGAGGCTTCTTATGTTGGAAATTCTAGCAATCATACTGTTACGAATTGGATTTTTTACTTCTCTATTTTAATAATTTTGGAATATGTAATTTCATGGAAATATGTTATCTAGTTTCAGACTTTCTGTCTTGAATCTTGATATATTTATTGACATTGTTTCCCCTTCAATGTGGCCATAGTACATACCTAGCTATACTGAATTCCCTCTCATTAGAAACCTCATTAACAGATGCCTGCAGTGAATTTTCAATTTGGTAAGTTGTTTAATGGAGCTAATTGTACCTAGCTATATAGAGTTCCCTTTCTCATTAGAAACCTCATGAACAGATGCCTGTAGTGAATTTTCAATTTGGTAAGTTGTTTAATGGAGCTAATTGTGTAGCTTATTCAGATTTGTGACTTTTGGTTGCTCATGCAGGGAAGCACTTCGACTAGACTATCTTCCATTACTATTACTGAGGTTAACCAGGCCTCTGCAAGCGTTGCCTAAGGTTAATTTGCTATTCTTTATGATAGTGTTTTAGTAACTGAATACCATTTTGAAATTCAGTAATTATGTGAAGGCTTTCTACACTATCCTATCCGTCAATGTCATATTCAGTGCGTAGTTACAATGACTCACAGGAGGAAGCTGTTCAAACTGTTGTAGAGTTCATGAATGAATACTCTCTTAATCAAGAAGACTTTGATACAATAGTAGAGTTGAGCAAATTTCAGGTATGTTTCTCAGTACTCTATGAATGGACAATGTTACAGGTGTTATTGAATCTAAGGACTTAAGTAGGGGGAATGCAATGCCTGAATCTGTTGTTGTAACCTTGATTTGATTTGATTGAATTGTATCTGTGACAGGGTCACCCTGATCCTCTTGATGGAATACAACCTGCAGTCAAATCAGCATTAACTAAGGCATATAAACAAAATGAGCATCGTGTGAGGTCTGCTGATTTACTGCCAGCCATCCTCCTTCCTGGTCAAAAGAAGATCCCTAAGTCAAAACGAGTTGCTTCACTTTTGACGACAGTTGATGAATATCCTTTGGAGAACAGAGAGGATGAACCTGCAGGTGAACTCCTGAAATCCAGTGTAGTCATTGTGTTACAATGTATTGTGAACCAAAGGAATTGCATAAGCAAAAGAAATATATTGGATGATAATATCTAATAAATGAAAACCATTTCTAAATGCAGAGGGCGAGCAGGATTCTAGCGATGAAGATGATTTTGGTAGGCACCCATTGTTATCTTTTTAAAGAAATTTTCATTTATGGGCAATTAACAATTTTTTTTTGTTCATTTTGTCGCAAGTCTTTTGTTCTTAAGATATCTTGATTTTCTTCATTGCCTCCGTCATTTTCTAGAAGCTTCAGCGCAAGATGGAAACCTACATTTGAGCCTTGAAGATAATAAATCAAAAGGTTTCTCACATTTTTTTTGCCTTTGCATATTTTATACTTAGCTGCAGAATTTCACATAATACGATATATAGTGCCTTTTAAATATATTGGCAGTACATCGCATAAGGTTCTTTACATGTTCTTTTAGATGTCTAAGTCTAATCTGGTTATGTTATTTGACTGTATCTAAAACGATTATGCAGTTTGGTATCACTGCAGTGTTTTATTATTCATGTGTTGCATTTTTCCCCTACAGGAATTGAGATACAGCTGGACATAAAAAACAAGGGGAATGCTAATGCAAATCCATCTAAGGCAAAGCAATCAAAAGCTCGAGCTGAAAAGGCAACTGCGACCAAAGGTGCTAAGAGGAAAAGATAGCCATGAATTTGATATTTGTTCAGTATCACATATGAACTCCATACATATGTGAACGTTTTACATCAACTTGGTTGTTATGGTCATTTTGCAGTGTAAGGTACATAAAACTGATTTTGATGCAACATTGATGTGTTGGCATTAAATTTCATTGATTTACAGTTGATAGTGGGTGTGTAAGGGCTATGGAATTTATGTTATAGCCCGCTCGTTTTAGACAGCCGACGTTTGTGTCAAGGCACGTCCTGGTGTGCTTTTGTGTTGAAGCATAGCCTCTTTTTGCAGAAAATTGTGTAAATGCTAAATCGTATTATATTATATGACCAAGTATAAATTAATCTATGTTTATGATTAGAGAGTAAAATACCCGTCTTACAGATCGCAATTGTTTTTCGATATGAATCTATTGTTTTTCCTTTTGACCAATTTCATCAATTTGAATTTGAATTGAGTCCCGGGCTTGCTTCTCAGACAGCGTGGGAACACTAAATCGCTCTATGCTGATAGAGTTTTCTAACAGATGGTGCAGAATATGGCAGTCGCCATAAACTCCAGAATCAGTTTGGTTGGAAGTTAAGGTTTACCAGTGAAACTTAAACTTCACTCCATCTGTAGAAGACAGATGCTTATTAAAAGCACATTGTTAGCTGTCAGCATCTTGGCTGGAGGCTTAAAACTTATAAAGTTGGTTCCACCTGAGATAACAGAAGATGCTATTTTTGTTAAAAACCATTGCATGTGGCAAAATTTGAAATTCTATAGTAGAGTAATTCGACAAATGCGGAGGAAAAATATATAACGTGACACATTCTCATAAATAAAGTCGAGTGGAAAAATGTTTCCTCCCCCTATGTGTCAAATCATTGTCTTGGATTTCTAACATGATGTTTTAACACGGGCCTTACTCATACAGTATTCATATAATAATTTTGATAGAAAATAAATGTTGAAACAAATCGCATATGCCATATAACAATGGAAGTAGTTAAAACACATCAAAAATCCTCTTGACCTGTGGCTGAGCTAATCATGCAATTGACTCTTTTGGAAGCATTAAGCAATGGAAAGCAATTTCGAGATAAAATTCCCCGCTTAAAGTGTAATAAAGCCGTGTTGCCAATTTAAGGGTAGCCATAGCCTATTACACCTGCCATTTTCTTGGGGCCAACTCATGCAGTATTTACATAATATTTTTCATAGAAAACAAATGTTGAACCTAATTGCATATGCCATATAACTATGAAAGTAATTGAAATTAGGGCTTGTCAGAATTCTCGACCCGTGGCTGAGCTAAACATGCAACTGACTCTTTTGGAAGCATTAAGCAATGGAAAACCATTTTGAGATAGAACTGCTGGCCTAAAGAGTAATTGAAGTCTTGGTGCCCGTATGAGGGGTAGCCATGATGTATTACACTTTGTCATTTTCTTGGTGGATATGCATTTTATTGTACTGAAGGTAGATATACATTTTCTTGGTGGATATACATTTCTATGGTACAGTGAAGTTGTCCTTTCTGTTGTAAAGGCCTTAGTTGTTTTCTTTTGTTTATTTGATGGCATTTTCCTTGATATTGTGTTCATTTGGGGTTTTCTGGTTATTCCTTCTGTGTGGGTTGGAATATGTCTATTTTTAAGCTTCAGAATAATTGTTGAATTGATGACATTTTTCTTTAATATTGTGTTCATTTGCAGTTTTATGATTCTTCCTTGTTTGGGTTTGTTCTTGTTTAGCAATGGTTTAATAACCGCCGTGCTTCATTTTAGTTGATATATGTTTTGATATGTATATAAATCTTTCTACACAAGCTCAATGCTCACTTTACAAATAGGATTTGAAAGCCTTTGCAAGCAGAAGCAAGTTTACATGAGTTGTTATTTGTCTATATATTTTGGTACTATCTTTTTGCATTCTTGGCATAATACCATTTGTCTTTCTTTCTTCAATGTTTTTTTTTTTATCTTTACATTTTATATTTTACTTGTTCGCTGAAGAATCAGGTCTCTCTCTCTCTCTCTCTCTCTCTCTCTCTCTCTCTATATATATATATATATATATATATGCGTGGGGAGGAAATACAGGGAAACTATAATTGCCAATGTATAATTAAAATATGAAAAACAGGGCATAAGTGTAATTTTTGGTGTCTTAAAATTCTCTAAAATTGTCCTCAATCTCAATGTCACCGAAGGAGGCATTGGAAGCAAGACTTGAGCAAGTCTATTTCCTTGTGGCCAAGGAGTGTATTGGTTTGTTTATCCACTTCACTTTTGTAACCAAGAGTGTTGAAATCTTATAGTTTTTTTACAATATAAGATATGCAAAAGCACATAATTTGTGATATGAGAATGATATAATATTTTCCAAAACAATTCCCAAGGAAATCCAATGGATGTTTCTAAATTATGGACGATATCCCTATTACTAAATCCATTTGTCTAATCAAAATTGGTGGCATTTGGTTCAGCTAACTTTGGTTATTGAAATGCCATATATTAGCCATATGCCTAGCATCATTATGAACCGTTGGTTGAACTAATGTTTCATGCCTAACAACATTGGGGATTGCTATCACAATTCTTGTAGTTGCCCCTTTAGATGATCCTATCCAGGATGGTAGAGGGGAGGTAACTAAAGTTGTGACCTACAGAAGCTAAGACATCTAAAAGAATATCATATGTCACACTGGCCAAAGCTACGGACACTTTAGACTAGGTTGATAACCAAACCTTGGGGGCATCTTTATAACTAAAATAACCCTACAAATGAGGAATACAGGTGGATAATGCTAGGTATCTTGATTAGATCTCTTAGTATGACAGTTAATTAGACCTTTAAACAATTACTAGAGAGAATGCATGCCTATGTGAAAAACCCCAATTTACCCTAGGGTTTATTGCATAAAAATCAAATCCAAGGGTAAAATGTGAAATTAGATGAAATTAGGCATTAGGAGGTGTTGCTAGGTGTTAGATAAGAAGATTTAAAGTGACTCTAGCAATACTTAGATCACGGTTCAGGGAAAATGATCAAATCCCCACGGAGGGTGGTTTTCCCCAAGAGAGGTCAGTGTTTTAGATGGGCAATCAAAGTCAAAATTAAACAAAACTTGGTCCCTAGGGCTTCAAGATTATTTCGAAGTTGTGTTTTTAATTTTAAATGTATTCGCAACCTAGAACTAGGTGAACTTAAAATCTTGGTTTTTTTTTTATTGTTATTATTATGCCCAAAAAAGGAATTATTGAAAAGTAAAAGATAGAAGAAATTTAACTTACCCGGAAATGAGAGATGCCATGAGATGTCACCCTTTGTCCAACATTGTCAACTTAGAAGCTTGTTGTTATCCTCGGTTGAAGATCCAGTTTGCCTAGTGTGTCCCTCTTGCCAAAGACACACAAAAACAATAAATAAAAACTAAAATTGTGCTTGATTTGAATCCAATAGAAAATAAATGTTTGCAGAAGAAATCAAAAGGGAACACGAATCAGAAGCTAAGCAAAATCAACAAATAAAACTGTCTAAAGTGATTTGTAAGAGAGAGAGAGAGAGAGAGAGAGAGAGACGCCTCTCTGAGTTGTCCTCCAACAAAGATGCCCTCCTGCAAAGTTAGATCACACAAAAGATATGTCGAGAAGATAAAAGATGAATATCAAGTGCCCAAAGAGACGCAGAAACACAAGAGGCACACACTTCTTTGAGATTTCACAAACAAGGCAAAATGCTTTCTATTATTATTTCCAACAAGAGTCAAATTCCCGATGGGACACAGTGAGGGGTTCACATCTCCTAAATAGATCTAGAGTATGTGCACATTCTAAGCAAATCAATCGAATGGTTGACATTAAAACATCATCAACAATGGAGATATTTTAATTTTGTTCTACATACATGGATTAACATGACTACATCAAAGGGGGCCACACTTTTTGCCCAATAACGCCTTATTGAGGCAAAATACATCATAACATAGGATATAATCATGTGGTACATAAGAGATGGGTCATCTAGGGGCATAAATCACCCTAGGAGCCACCTTAACAACATATCATAAGATATAACAAAGGAATACATCATGTACCAAGGTGAGGGGCGCCCCATGGGGACGTCCTCCCTAGATTAGCTAGTAAAACAATCAATTGAAGAGCCATCATCTATCATTTTGAAACAATCCCAAGCCATTTCGTTGACCATCTTAGCCAAATCGATTTCCTTAAGTAATTACATAGCCCATTTATATGTTGGTTCAACCTCCAGAGATAATAAAATGCTCACAACTCTTCGTCAACTAAAAACTAACTACAAAAATGAATCCGGACACATGGTAGAATGGTACAGGTGACTACTCCTACCCACTGATCCTCTATAACGCCTAGGGAGCGCCACCATAAAAAACATCTCATCATAAAACGTAACCAAAACAATAATAAAGTGATATTAATCACTGATACTCAAAATTGATGCCACAACCTGAAAACTAAGACTATAGTATTGTTGCTGGACATGTTTGGAGCAAATCTAGCCAATGTTGATTTTTTGTAGTCATTGCCTTGGGAACCGTGTTTGACTTGGTCAAAGTATCCAAACTGAAGGTGGAGCAATAATCTTGATGATCATGAGTAGCCAAACTTAAAACATTTATAACATGACACTGGTACAAGAATATAAATAAATATCAAACTTAAATGAGAGCAATTATTCAAACTTCTACAAAGCCTCTTAACTATGCTCACTTGCAAGACTTGGTCAATTAGCTATGAAGGGTGACGTGATGAAAAAAAGGCTCAAGGTCAAGGAGAAGACTTGTTAACTTTAACATAGTGATCTTTTAGACATGGGAAACATGAATCCACTTGTATTCATGATAGACATAGAACAATAGGGAATGAAAGCTTCTCACAAATGGATGAGTTGATTTGAAGAGTGTTCATTCAACTTTAACAATTGTTTACTGCTCATATCCAAGCTAAACTTCAGCTTAGTAGGGTTCTTTTCTAGGACCCATGCGTTGAGTACACAAGAAACTATAGTGAAGGGATCATAGAGGACACTTATAATTAGTTGCCCCTTACTCCATCTCACATCCCGACCTGTAGGCTTCGTGAGGATATAATCATTACTTTTTAGAGAGTATGGCCAATAGTCTTTAGATTTAACATTTATTTATCTACTACTCTTCAAGCCTTTCACATTTCATTTCATAGCACTTTTTTAGGTGTGTCTAAAGACACAATTTGTAAATTTATTCATGGGCTTGCACTTCATAAGATAAAACACATATAACATAATGCATGTAATCATGGTAGACATAAAACTTCAAGTTTTAGTTGACCACTCTTCAGGCAACTAGGGGAATATTCACAATCAGGGTCAAACATCGAGGGAGACTGACTAGAGAGGTCAAGGCTTCAAAACCTAGCTCATTTATGCTCAAGGAACAACACCAACAGGTTCTCATGGCCCAGAAGGATCAAGGCTTCAATATATTTTGCTGCACAACTCAAAGCCGAGACACAAAACAACATCAGCCTGCGATCATGAACTAAGTGGGGGAAAATGTGTCCTCAATCTCACAAGTCAAAGTTCAAGTCTAGGTAAATGTCAACATGGATGATACGAATGGGTGGAGAAAGTGACAAATGGTGTCAACATATTATGATAGACTAAGTTTGTTCAATATGAACATACATAAAGGCCTTATATAAAAGACTACCTAGCCGCTTACAATATAAGTCACTCTAAACAATATAGTACCACAACAAGCTAATTAATGTCATGTCATAGCTAGTAAATTAACCAATAGAAACAAAATACATCAAAGTATCACCTGCATACTTGCTCAATCATGAACGTCTCTGCTTGAAGTGCCAAGATGTCAACTGTGTACCATCTCCACTGCTCTGCTCGAATGGACTATGTCATCACCAAGGCCATCTTAAAGGACTAGGAAACCTTAGTCATGGCGAGAGACTGCTCTTCATCTACTGCTTAATAAAACTTTGAATGGTTCATGTTGATCATCGATCCATGTTGTATCCCCATATAATGGAACCGGCTCTGAAAAGTGAGAAAATATCTATTTGCTGCATTATGGTAGCCCAACTACAATGTATGTAATAACAAGAACTGTTCGTTAAACTAACATCTTGGGCAATGAAATTTAATATATATATATATATATATATATATTCCTTGGTTCTATATGAAGTGTAAAGCCCATGCTATGACCTTCTCGGATCTATTTTGAAATTGAGGTTGGATATGGTAGAACTCAATGAGAGGTTTCCAATGGTGTATCAAGCACTTAAACATAATTAGTATGAGGAAGTTCTGTTCATAGCATGTTGACATTGTTTTGTCCACTATAGTGCCATGTGGAGGCCACAACAAGCCCTGTTACACACACATGTTGAGCTAGTGATGTATGGCTTTCCAAGAGGATTAAAGATGAATAAAAACGCTAGCTTTAATCTAGAGGGAATCCAAAACCCTAACTCTAATGACTAAAAGAGGGAGTTAAAACCTTAGCCACAAAGAGAAAGGGTTTCATTCTTGTTGTAGTACTTTGATACATTATTGAGCAACGACAATGTCGAAAGATAAGAGAGCATGAGTAGAAAAATGTGAACTTTTAGAACTATATATAAAGTTTTAGAAAGAGGTGAACTTGTAGAACTCTAACAAATCACAATGTCTATTTATCTGTGAGTGAGATAGTTTCTTTTGTATTTGCAATATAATATTTTGAGATTAACAAGTGCAAGACACAATCCTTCCTTCTTTTTTTATTAGTGTGTTTTGCTTTGTATTTCCATTCTTTTTTATCAATGAAGTGTTTCCTTTGGTGTGTTTTTCTTTGTAGCTCCATTCTTATTTATCAATTAAAGAAAATGCTAACTTGTTTTAAATATTGTTAAAGCTTATACACAAGAATTTTGCAACAACGTTTCTCATAAGAAGTTAAATATTATTAAGCTTTGTTGAGATACATTGCCAATTAAAATATCCAAAACAATTTACAATGTATTTTCAGCACATAAAGATCTTACTTCCTTATTATTAACACTAATATGTTGTTATATTATCATTAACTCATGTTATAAAATGGCACATTTCTGAATTGGGATTTGAAAAGGAAAGGTGGCAGATAACTAAAACAATTTACAATGTATTTTCCGGCACATAAAGGTCTTACTTCCTTAGTAATAACATTAGCATGCCGTTATATTATCATTAACTCATGTTATAAAATGGCACATTTCTGAATTGGGATTTGAAAACGAAAGGTGGCAGGTAACTATGTGGGTATATCTATCCCTTTTTAATGTGTAGTGAAAATAGAATTTTGTTATTTTTTTAGCATTATGAACCTGGTTATTTTTAGTTCTAGAATAAATTCTATTTCCTTTATAAGTATGTTGTAGAATTTTTAATAAACTAAATATTCTTTTGTTGAGAAAGGAGTACGGCATTTTATTACTATGCAATATAATAAAGAGCATGAAAATGAAACTATGAAAAATGATGAAACATTCAATGTTCATGATTATGTATCTAGTGTTGCTAAGCATAGAAGTTAGGCTAGAAATATTTCATTTGTTGACTTATGGTAGCCCTCTATGTGAGTAAGTTTCACCACTGATTGATTACATAACTGCAGGTAGCTGAGTCATACTTCATAAATTTCAAGGTGCTCTATCAATCACGACCTTAGAAAGAATCTTTAAAGCAAGGGTTTTTGTTAGTATTTTATAGTTTATAATGGCAGTTAAGGGTTTCCTCTAGCCACGATGTTTCTACCTTCAACCTTTCCAGATCCTTGTGTTCTTTTGCAACCCATCCCCATCTGCGGTTGAGGCTCATTTTTGAAGAGCAGTTGGCTTCCCTAGTCTTCTATTTTGCAGTGCGGTCGACTTGTTTCCTTCTTTCTAGTTTTTAGTTGTAGTTACAATGTTGTCGACCTTATTTTCCAGGCTCTACTTTTTGCTTTCGAGGTTTTCACTAAAGCTTTGTCGATCAAGGGTGTTTGCCAGGGTTTCGAGGAAGCACAACCAATGGTGGGAGCCATATATGGACAAGGTTTCCATTGGACTCCAAAGGTAGGTTCGTTCCCATCCCCTCACTGTAGAATGCTTGTTTTTACAATGTGGTTGGTTTCCCAATCTTCATTTTTGCAATGCAATTGGCTTGTTTCCTTCTCCCTAGTCTGTAGTTATTGTTGTAGAGTTGTCCACCTTCTTTGATGGCCTTTGTCTTATGCTTTCGAGGGACTAGTTGAAGGTCTGTCAAAGACATGTTTAGGGTTTCAACGAAGGGTTTTAAGAGAGTGCATTCGATAGCGGGAGCCACATCTAGACTGGGTTTGCATAGGCCTCCAAAGTCAGGTTCCCATCCCCTCGAGGTAGTCTAAGGTCCGTGGGAGTACATATCTAGCTCAGTGGTTATGGCACTAGGTGATAGGTCATGTCAGGCAGGAATGATCATCCCCTTCTAACAAATTGGTGGTGCTAGTGGTTTTAGGTTCTTGGTGGCTCTCGAGTCTCAATAGCACCAATAAGTGTTATGTTGTTTTGAGTTGTTGCTCCAGAACACTGCAATTGACAAATTTGACGTCCTAACGTCCTACCTTTCATCCTTGCACATCAAAAAAAATTTAAACACGCCAAAACAAATATAACGTCATAACTTGCATCCTTGCACATCAATTTTTTTATGACTTTTTAATTTTAAAACTGCCTTTAATTTGACCTTTAGATCTTAATTTTACTCTTCATAATAATAGTTATTTTTTTAAAATAAAATTTATAATAACTATATGAAATATTGAATTCTCATATCTTACCTCATATAATACAAAAATATAATTTAGAAAAACATAAAAAAGTATAATGATTAAACCAAGCACACAATGATAAAAAATTATAAAAAATAAACATATTAGAAATAGTAATATAAAGATGATATATATGTTAGTGTGTGGCATATAGATATTAAAAGTGCACACTTCATTAATGAAGTTTAAAATGACAAACAACGGTTATTATTTACCCATCCATGACTTGATAGATCTCTTTCGAGAATATTTTGATCTTTTGTATTGGGTTGAAAAGCTTTAAATGAGTGCTCATATTTTAAATAAAGAAGAAAATATTATTTTCTCTGAAAAAATTAAGAGATAAGAGTTTTTTGGGAACACAATCACATAAAATAGAAGATGAAAATTTAATTGATAGAACAGACAAATAATAATAATATATTGACCAATATTAATACATTCACCATAATGTAATATTATTGGAATAATAATAATAATAATAATAATAATAATCTATTTTTAAGGTCACAACTTGTATGAGACCCCTTTCTTTGTGGGATAAGGAACTACTCATAACTAATGCATAAACAATTCATAATAATCATATCACTTGTTAATCAAATGTCCATATGCAAATGGAAAATTTAAATCCAAAGTAAGACATATTTTCAGTTATTATTACAAACATAGTTAATTGGAATATATCAATAATATACTATTTCATGGTACAAAACCTGATCTTACATACAGAAAATAAGATAGCTTGAAACATATTAAATACAATTACATGTAAAAAATGGATTCAATATATAGAAGAGGAAGTAGTGGTGACAATATTCTTTTCTTCAAGGTTGGGTTTGTCTGTAAAACTCATTACAACCAAAACACAATTAACATCACAAGATGATAAAAATTTAATTGGTTGAATATGGAAGTAGTAAAAAAAAATTATAGAAAAAAAATTTGTTAAAAAGATTTGGAATAAGTTGAATTATTAGTAGATCATGAAAATCATTTCACATTACTATATATAAATATTGAATTTAAATTTTAAAAATGTCTATTGTTTCTAATTTTAATCACCAAATTTAATATAAAATGTGAGCAATATTAATGAATTCACCATAAGGTAAAATTCAAACCATGCTCATAATAATCACAGTGTTTGTTCATCAAATGCCCATATGCATAATGAATGTATACAATGTGGGATGATAGGAAATAGTTTCTGAGAGCAAGACATATCAATGATGTTGTATTGTAAATGGTTAACAAGAAAATTTAAATCCAAAGTTGGAGATATATTTTTTGGTTATTATTACAAATATGACGAATTGAAATATATGGATGAAGTTCAACAAAACACTATTGTATGGTACACAACCTTATCTTACATAAATAAGATAAGATATTAATAAGCATAATGAAGACAACCACATGTAAAAAATTGGATGCAACATATGGAGGAGGTAGTAGCAGCAACAATCTCATTTTGTTGCGTTCGTTAATAACACCAATATAACACTATACTTAACAAAGCATGATCCAAAAGGAGAAAGAGAAAATAGCAGCCAGTTACAAAAATAACACTAAAAATCATATAACTATATGACACATCATGGTTGATGGAATCAAACAATAACGTTTGGTATATATAGAAGCTTAAGCATGGATACTAAAGCAAAAATTAATGGATGGGGCCCAACAAATGTTGCTATAGTTTGTAGAGGTGCATTGAATAAAAAATTGAGCTTGAAATATAACATTTATTTGCATTACCATTGCAAACTACCCATCAATTTGCATCCATATCCATATTTCTCCTATGAGCTACCAGATCTGAAATCTATCTCCTTTGATCTATCATGTGATAAAAACCTTTGATCTATCATTCCATGAAAAAATGCAAATAGTTCATCATGGGAGAGATGCCTTCTTTTAATAAAAGAGAAGACAAGAATTAGGAAAAATGGAATGGAAGAGGAAATCGATAAATATAATAAAATAATAAAAATGAATGTAAGAGAAAATTATTATAAAGGAACAACAAAGAAAAAACAATGGAATAGGAAATCACTAACAATAATGGAAAAGGAAATCGGTAAATAAAAATGGAGGAAGAAATTGCTAAACATGAATGAAAAATGATAAAAATGAATGGGAGAGAAAATTGCCAAGAAAATTGGAAGAGGAAAAGGACAAAAACAAGTAGAATAATAAGTCTATTAAGCATAAAAGAGGAAGTTTCTAAACAAAAATAAGAGAATAAAGTGTTAAAAAGGAAAAGTAACACAAAATAATAGAGGAAATTTCTAAACAAGAATAAGAGAATACAGTGTTAAAAAAGAAAAGTAACAAAAAATGAAGAGAGGAAATTGCAAAACATGAATGGGAAAAGAAAAATAAATGAGAGAGGAAATTCATAAGATGACTAGGAGAGGAAAAAACACAAAACAAAGTGGAATAAAAAGTTGTCATTAAGAAGAAAAGAGAAAATTTCAAAACTAGAATAAGAGACGAAATTGTTAAAAGGAAAAGAAGAAGAAAAAAGAATATGAGAGAAAATTGCTAAACATGGATGAAAAAGGAGAAATGAATAAGAGAGGAAATTACATAGAGTACTGGAAGATGGAAAATATAAACAAAATGGAATAATGTGTTTCTGTTAAAAAGGAATTCACTAAGATGATTGGTAGAAGAGAGACAAAAATAAGCGGAATACAAAGCCGTAGTTAATTGTTGATGCTTCCTTTAAATGATAATATTATGGTCGAAGAAGAGTTGAACGACCCTTACACTTGATACTCCACGACTAAAATACAATCATTGAGGAAAATGTTGCCAACCCTTCTCTATTCCCCCCAACCATGAAAATTTTATGCTTGAGGAACGGTGTGTCAATCCTTCCGATGGATTTCCCTTATGCAATTTTTTTTCTAGACGATGGGTTGGTTGACCATTCCCATATATTTCTCTTATGTGAAAAAAAATATAGATGATTGATCGTATGTTTGTTCCCACGATTATCCCTTATGTGAAACACTTTCAACAAGATGGGTCATCCAACCCTTCCCATGGATATCCTTTATGTGATTTTTTTCCTAGAAGATGCGTCGATCATCCCTTCCCATGGATTTCTCTAATGTAAAGAATATTTTGGAGTATGGATTGCCTGATCCCTTCACTTGACACCCCTTATAAAAATAACACAGTAAAAGAAGTGGCAATCATCCCTTCCTTGGGGTCTTGTTTACTTGAATTTTTTTCTTGAGGAAAGGTCGTCCGACCCTTCAGTTGGATAAACCTCGTTGTGAATATCATCTTTGAGTTAGGGTCGACTGATCATTCATCATTCTCTCCTTTCACGAGAATGCTATACTAAAGGAAGAGTCAATTGATCCTTCCTAGGTAGCAAACTTACACAGAAACCATGCTTGATGAATATTGTCTTACCTTTCTACTAGGTAAATTGTTATACACATATCATCTTTGAAGAAGGTTAGGGTGAACTTTATCTATGGTTACTCTAAATGAGAATACCATATATGAGACAGGGTCGACTAACCATTCCCATTGATTTCTCTTATGTGATTTTTTTTCTAGGAGAATGGTTTATTTGACACTTCCACCTAATACCAATTAACGAAAATAAGATAGTTCAGAAGTGTTAGTCGCCCCTTCCCTCGATACTCTTTGCCCCAAAAAATTGGCTCGAGGAAATGTCAATCAACTCTTCCATTGGATAAAACCTAAATGCAAATACCATCTTTGAGGTAGGGTCACCCAACCCTTCACTGTTCTCCCCTTTCATGAGAATGCTATGCTGGAGGAAGAGTCAACTGACCCTTCCTAGGTGGAAAGAATATGTGAAAAATATGCTCGAGGAAATACCGATTGTCCCTTCCAGCAGGTAAACTATGATGCAAATACCATATTTGAGGAAGGTCATTAGGATGACCCTTCTCCATGGTCATATTGAATGAGAACACCATCTCTGAGAAGGGTCGTCCAACCCTTGCAATGGATTTCCCTTATGTGAATTTTTTTCTAGGAAATGGTTCGATTAACACTTCCACCTGATACTACTTGGAAAAAATAACATGGTTCCCCGGTTTACCCATTACCCAAAAAAATTACCCGAGGAAAGGTCATTTAAACCTTCCATCCTGGATAATCATTGACGCTAATACCATCTTTGAGGTAGGGTCAACTAACCTTTCATTATTCTCCCCCTTCATGAGAATGTTGTGCATGAGGAAGAGTCAACCAACCTTTCCCAAATGGAAAACATTCACAAAAAACATTCATGAGGAAATATCAACTGAGCCTTCCACTAGGTAAAATATGACGTGAATAGCATATGTGAGAAAGTTGAGGAAGACCCTTTTTCATGGTCACCTTGAATGAGAATACCACCTTGGAGAAAGGGTTTAGTTGACCCTTCCCATGGATATTCCTTATGTGAAACGTTTTCTAGATGATGGTTCAACAAAAACTTCCACTTAATACAACTCGATAAAAATAATTTAGTTTAGGAAGTGTTAGTTGTCCCTTCCCTAGGGTACCCATTACACAAAATGTTTTCTCGAGGAAAGTTTGATTGCCACATCCATTGGATAAACCTTGATGCAAATACCATCTATGATGTAGGGCCAGTGTCTACTTCATTGTTCTCCCTAGTCATGAGAATGTTATGCATTAGGAAGAGTCACCTGGCCCTTCCCACATGGTAAACTTATGTGAAAAATGTGTTTGAGGAAACATCGGTTGAAACATAAACTAGGTAAATTGCGATGGGAATACTATCTTTGAGGAATTTTCCACCAATGCTTCTCTTAAGTCACCCTTAATGAGAATCATATCCTTCAGGATTGGTCGGCCAACCCTTCTAATGGATTTCCTATATGCAAGTTTTTTTAAAAGGATTGTTGAGATGATGTTTCCGCTTGATAAATACAACTCATTGCACATAACATAGTTCATGATGTGGATGCCGACCCTTTATTGAGGTTCCATTACCATTTATTTTAGGAAGGTCTAGCCCAAGTAGTTGTGGGATGTTAAACCTTTATTGAGGTTACCATTACCATTTTTTTAAGGAAATGATGCTTGACATATTACAACTACTTGGGCTAGACCCAGTTGATTGTGTAGCTAACTAAAGTTAGTTCTCTTGAATGAATTTATATCAATTACCTCATTTAAGGTGGATTGCAATTATTTTCCATAATAAGGAATTTCTAGTTGGTCTAATCCCACTCCACTTGCTTTTTGCTTGTTGTATCATCCACTTATCCTCAAGAAGACCTTATGAATGTGGAGGAGCAAAAACATATACTCAACAATAAAAAAATCTCTAATAACCTTGTAGTTCTACAAAACATGCTTAAACATTTTTCTCTATGGAAAACAATACAACGTTCAACAATAAAGGTGGTATGATGTGTGTCAATCCTTAACCACCATATTGTTGTGAAGGATCCACTCAATATTGAAGGATCTTTAAATGAATGTACTTTATTTTGTTATCAATAAATGAAGGAATTTTGTTCTCCCAATTTGTTGTAGTTGTCTATCCTTTATAATTTCTTTTATATCTATTTCATGACTATAAGTCCAAAAACCAATAACGAATTTTCCGTTTTCTTTGGAATTGATGACTTTATTGTATACTTCTTGCCTTTGTAGTAAACTTTCCTAGTATCGAGGATGCTGATATATTTTCACTTTTGATGGTTCTCTTTCGCCTTTGACAATTCTCTTTCACAATTGGTGAACCTTGTTCCCATCTATGTTTTTGGTGTAGGAATAATTGATCAGTGCAAGGGTTTTTGGTTCTCCCCATTTTTTTTTGTAGTTGTTGATCCTTGATAATATCTTATTGCATAACTATTTCTAAATGTTTAGGTCCAAGAATGCTTGTGATTCTTCCATCTTCTTTGGAGTTAAGGATTTTTTCTATACGTTCCTATATTTGTAGTAAACATTCCTTGTAATAAGGATGCCAATATGATTTCACTTTTGATGGTTCTCAGTTGCCTTTGGAAGTTCTCCTTCACCTTTGAGTAACATTTTTCCCCTATATCTTTCTGCTATATGAAAATGTTTAGCCATTGTGTTTGATCTTTGATTGTATTTTCTTGGTAGATGGAAAGAGAACAACCCATACAAAAAAAGAAGGGAACAATACTTTATAGGTGACCATAAAAAATCCATGTTTATTAATGTTGAACGATTCATTTAAATAATAAATGTACATGAGAGTGGGTGTATAAATACTCTATTAAATTATATGGCACTTTCCCTAGTGGTGGTATGGGGGCTATATGTAGAATTATGACCTGTTCCAAATCTAAAAATATAATAGTGTTTACAATGTAAAGTTGGTTGTGATTGGAAGTGAAGATTAAACCATTTTCGACATCCCCCCTTTCATTTAATGGAGGGACATAAATAAAAATGATAATCAACAAATGAAAGTGAGTGTAAGAAAATTCAACACAAGTTTAGTTGTTGTGAAAAATGAGAGTGGATGTATAAATACCCAATTCAATATAAGGCTGGTGGTTGTGGAAAATGAAAATTACACCCCATTTTTAACATTCCAACTTAATCTTAATAGGGGTCCATAGAGAGAAAACATACATCACAATATTTACACCCCCCTAGTTTTGAATATGGAAATATAGAGATTACATTTGTAAGAGGCAATGTAAAAGACACTGGTGGGACATGTGTAGGAACATAAATCCAAAATGCTATAAATGAACAATGTCTAGAAAATACAAAGGAAGTGGAAAAATGACGTTGATACTCAAGGTGATCCAACAACATTGTAGGAGTCTATAATCAACAATCATTCTCCAATTAGATTGACGAAAAACTTGACGAAACCCTTAAGATGATCAAGAGGTTTAACAAGTTCTCCAAATATCACATGCAACAAGACGACCTTCCAATCACAATTTCCCAAATAAATGTTGCCATAAAAAATTGTCCAATGGAGATCTATGCTATGATCAATCAATCAATAAAGACAATGAGGATTGTAGGGATGTATAATCAACAACACATAAGATATGAAGTCCTCAAACAACTAATTAAATGTTTCCATGGCCAAATATCAATGCAACCATGAAAAACCCTAGTTGTTAGCACTAATCTTAGATTTCAACTTTTGTATCTCTTCTCTAATGATTTATAAGAAGATCCAAGTCCATATGAAGAAAAACATTGATATTTGGATGAAATGCCATGATTATAATGTTGATATGATCAAGATGTTGATGCCATTGTGTTATGTTGCTACTAAATAGAAAGTGAAGGATGTGGTTCCTTTTTAACAAAAAATGGAGGATGTGGTTTTGACAATTGATTAATAATACTAGAATAGTTAGAAGTGACTGTTTCAAGCTTTGGAATATCACCATTAGATGGTACAAAATTTGGACCTTGTAAATTAGAAGCTAAAGGAATATGATAACTCCTAGTTTTTTATGAAGTATCGACATATTGAAGGATTCCTTTCACTAGTCCCATTACATGATCAATGGAATAACAATACCATTTAAACACATACTAATTCCACCACTGATGTATCCCACTTGAAGAAGCAATTTGGATCCAATGCCTCTTATGCAGTGCTAAAAAATGATTGGGCATAGGTCGTGTGTATTCAATATATCCATTAAGTCTACATATATTGAGGTTTATGTGCCACATGCTTGCTTCTCTATAACCATCTTAATGCCATTCTTAGGGCTAGGGCCATGGCATGCCTCCCCACCAAAATAAGTGTTTCCCTCAATGCTTTCTCATACAAATGATTTTATATTAATTGCTCATCCTCTCAAGTAACATCTTATGTTGACATTTCTACCATTTAAGTATATAGTCAATGATGCACTATTTCTCCACTCCTTTATTCATTGATTAATCACAAATTAAGATTTTAATATATTTTTTCCTTCTTCACCCGACATTGTAATCTTTATCTATTTTGGAATATGATAGCCAATAACTTTCTTCAAGCATGGTACATGGAAAATTGGGTGGACTAGGAGGAGAGAGGTAATTTCCACCTGTAAGTCATGCTGTTAATCTTAGGAAGTATGGCTACAAGATTATTGTCTTTAGATGTAGGGTTATTGTGTTTTTGCTAGTTAATAGATCTATGTTTCTATGACTGAAGTTTTTATAAATATTTGATATCCAATAAAAAATTGCTTCTCAGTTTGTTGTGATTGAGTTTTTGCTTCATTAGTTACAGTGAATGGCCAAAACGTCTTTGACGGTTTGGAGAATGTTTCACTAGACTTGAATATGGTCCTCCATTTCTTGTACATTCAATTTCCCTTGTAAATATGAAGTGAGGGAGGGAGGTAGGTGCTTATATATATAGTGCTTGAAATGTTGTCATTCAAGTGGAAATATGGAAGGTATTGTTATACCACTATTATTCCAAGGGAAACCACC
Organism: Pseudotsuga menziesii; assembly: GCA_001517045.1. Classification (NCBI taxonomy): domain Eukaryota; kingdom Viridiplantae; phylum Streptophyta; class Pinopsida; order Pinales; family Pinaceae; genus Pseudotsuga; species Pseudotsuga menziesii. The sequence goes on along the minus strand of LPNX010729775.1, from coordinate 342,535 downwards.
TTAACAAATGGGACTATTTATCAAAAAAGAAACAAAGATACCCCTATAAATATTTTTTTGAACCTCGATCTGAACCCTTGAATAAGGAATATGTGAAGCACTATGATCTAATTTAGTTCCAAAAGTAGTAAAAAGAGGTCCTTCCAAAAAATGCTCGTGAAAATAAGGTATTTGTCACTATCTATCATTTTTGGATTTCCATGAGGTTTCTAAATGTCCTCCATTAAGTTCACTATAATAGCTCTTGTTTGGAAGTGATGACCTTGATGTAGACAGAGGAATAACTCCTGAAATTTAAATTGATTTATTCATGAGAGGAAGAGCTATTCTATACATAGATTATGGCTGCTACAATTCATCTTCCGAATATGAATGTTCCTAACTCCTCATATTCTCCATGATACCTATTATTTACAAATTTTACAAAATCCTTAATCCCATAAGATTAAGATTCTAACACCCCCCCCAATAATCTGAAGGTGTGTGTGTGAGTTCATGCATTTTTATTAGCTTTGCAAGCTTTTCCCTTCCAATTTCTTTGGAGAAGATGTCTCCAATTTACTCATTCACGAAACAATGTCTCAAATGAATTGTCTTTCCCTCTACATGATATAGAATTAGATGGTACTTCATGTTGATGTGGTTGGTTCGATCATGGAATATGGCATTCTTGTCCAACTTGATTGTAAAAGAATTGTCGATCAATTGTAAAGTGGAGCTCTCTTGTTTTTCTTGCAAATATTCAAGTATTTTCCCGAGACACAATTTTCTTTGTTGCTTTTGCAGTAGCCACATATTCTATGTATGCCATGGAATATGTTGGAACTGTCTATTTTTGTGATCTTCAAGAGACAACTACTAGTCCAAGACTCATGAGGTAGAATTAAGTAGACACTCCCATCTATTTGTCTCCATAAAAGTATGAATCAAAGTACTCAATAATATACACCTTAGAATATTTGATCCCAAAGTCTTGAGTCATGAACCTTGAAAGGATCCAAGTAAAAAAAATTCAATATCTGGTCTGGTGGTGGTAAGGTAGATAAGGTTTCCCACAAGCTATATATACTTGGTTTCAACCTCAAATTATATATCTCTTTTGATGTGAGATTCAAGTTCTGTTCCATTGGAGTGGAGAGAGGGTTGCATTCTATCATGCCAAGTATGTTCATCAGTTCTCCAACATGCTTCTTCTACGAGATGAATATGCACTTAGGATTTTGAGTCACTTCAATTCCCAAGTAGTAGTGAAGGTTTCCCAAATCTTTCTTCTGAAATCATTTCTTCAATTATTTGTTTATGGATGGAATATATCTTTCATTGTTTCCTATTATCAAAAGGACATATACATACACAACAATATATGCAACACATCTTCCAATTTTCTTTACAAACAATGTTGCATCATCAAGATTAAAATGTTTAAAATTTAACTTCAGAAGATGCTTGATTAGATTTTCATACCATATTTGAGGTGCTTTTTTTAGGTCGTACAATGACTTGATGAGTTTACACACCTTTTGTTCTTTTCCTTTCACAACAAATCCTTTTGGTTGAGACATGAAGACATTCTCTTCCAGGTCTCCATTCAAGAAAGCAGTCTTCACATCCATATGATGATATATCCACCCATTCAGTGTAGACAAAGACAATACGGTATAGATGGTAGCCATTTTGTTATGGAGGGAGAAAGTATTTTCCTCGTGAATTCCTTCCTTTTGTGCACAAAATTTTGCCAAAATCCTTTCCTTGTGCTTATTAAGTGAGCCATTTGATATGTACTTGTTCTTATAGACCCACTTACATCCAATTAGTTTGGTTCCAAATGGAGGGTCCACCAACTCTCGATTTCCATTCTTAATGAGAGAATCTTTCTCATTTAGCATGGATTCTTTCCAAGCATGGTGAGAAAAAAATTATTTGAAGGAAGATGGTTCTAAGTTAGGATATAAATTCAATTCACAATCATATGAAACATCCATATCTTTTACATTTGTTAACAACCAAATTCGCTCACCTACCATGTCATCTAATTCACCATCTGTACACACCATCATTCCACATCACTATTACCACTTTGCCACCTCATTCCATCCACATGGCCTTGAGGAAGTGAAATTCAAACCCAAAATGGACCACCCTAGAAGGAGGTCACACCTTTTTCCTCAAAATCAGTGACTTGAGTTGCACTTTTTACCTTGATAAGTGCAACTTGGCCCCAAAATTGATATTCGACACTACCCCCTGTTCATAATGAAAGGGCGAAATTTTGGCACATAACTTGATGTGGCCCGATTTAGGTAACAGATATAGGGATCAAAAATAAAAAACCTAGATCCATCTCTTGGCCATTATCAACACTACGAAAATTTCACAAGGTCCCTCATTTCAACACATAATTTCTATATCTCACTCGAGCCATAATTTTTCCTCAAATCTCTTTGAATTAGTAGCAATCCATATTCCATATTCTACATCACCTACAAGAGATCCTCATTGTCAAGGTTGGATGGAAGTTACGAGACCACAAAGGAGACCAATAGACCTGACCTTGGAAATCTATAGGGGCATATTTTCCTCTTTGTGATACCAAGGTACATATATTTTATGAAAATATAAAACATTCTTTGATTCTTCATGCATGTGAGATACTAATTAAAGGATGCATAGATCTTGCTTGTTTAGTTTTATTTTTATTTTTATTTTTTTATCTGTCTTGTTTATTTCCCTTTTTATTTGAATATATGCTGAGGCTACACAACCCTTTGGTATGTTCCCTTTTGCATGTGTGTGTTAACCATTTGCACACAATATATTTTGGGGACCATACTGTGGAGGATCCACAATCCACCCGTGGTTGTGTCAAATCTAAATTTCTAGCCATATTTTGAGTGTTTCTTGCTTGATCTAATTGTATTTGTTGTTTATTTTCCACTATTTGAGTCACTAGTAGGTTATGTGGATGAAACTACACCTTTTCAGCTATAGTCGAAAGTAGATTTGTTGTTTTTTGCAGTTTCAGGTCTGACTCACACCTGTTTGGACAAATCCCACAACGTGGGTCTCAATGTTTCCTTTGAAAGTCACTACTTCATGAAAATGTAATTTTTTAGAAGCTTGCAGCTTCGATCCTATTTACGATTTCGTTCTTAATGTTTTTAGAGTTGTTGCTTGTTGTAGTGACCATTTACTTCTCATTTTTGACATTGTAGAGGAAGAAGGGATCCATAGATCTTAGTATTTGCTGCCTTTTGGGTTCTTTTGGGATTTGTTTGCAACTACATTTTTCTTCATTTTCATCAAGTTTGATTACTGAATCTACTTGATAGTTATTTGTTGGGTTGGTTTAAAGAAGATTGATTTACTAGTTTGGAGCCTTTTCTCTTTTCTTTACGGATGCACACCTTGATTAACTATCTTGTTTGCATGCCTGCTTGGAATTTTTAGTGGCTTGATTTTGATAATTTTCATTGATATATATATATATATATATATATATATATAGATTTATTTCAAGAAAAATTTCATTCAATTTAGTATTGAAATTATCTTGTTTCTCATTTCATCATTAAACAAGAATTTACAATTGCTCGCCATTTGTATACTCTTGCGCAAAATATCACACCTTAATTCAAATGTTAGTTGGTTAATGACCCTAAGTGGAGCCTGAAAATCAACCCTAATCTAAACACATTATATTACTCCTTTGAGGGAAAAAAACTAATTTTGTAGCTAGGTTAGGACTTTGGAGATAGGTATCCAAACAATTCCTCCTAATCACTATACATTTGAGACATAGTAGTTGAATTTTTAACTAACCAAATTCCTATAGTACTTCTAGACATGGTTTACGCCAATTTGTGGGTGGGGCCATCCTTTCAGGGATGTACGTGGAGATGCTGGAATCAAATGGATGAGTGGTGCACCTTCCCCATTAAGTATTGGATATTATCCAAATCATTGCCTTCAAGTTGAAGCTACATGTAAATCATCTGACGTGTGCATGAAGGAGGTAGTTTAGTAATCAAAGCTCAGTCAAAGTTCTTTAACACAATTTTATGAAGACAAACGCATTCCCCAAACACCATCGCTATCAGCCTGTTTTATTCTTGCCAAAGAAATCAAAACAACAAGAACAAAGTTCTTTAAAATTCTAATCCAAAACAAAAGATTTTAAACAAATATTTATTCATCATAGTGTTTAATTAAATTGACACTCGATTGCCCTTATATTTAACACTAGTGATAGTACTTTTCATTTTCAAATATAGAGGAAGATTTTAACAGCGTTTGAACATTTTAAATATTGTGTCAAGTCTAAGTCTTAATATTAGCTTGTTCTTTATTTAGTTTGCAATTTAGAGTCAAGAAGAAGTTCAAATTCGAACTAGTTAATGACCTTTTCATATGGAAATGAGGGTATATATTTCAACTAAAAGTTAACATTATTTTTCATTACCCATAATATGGTTTCGATAAGTGAAGTATGGAATTCTTCTTTTATAAATAACTTGTTAAATTAGGGTTTGAGATATGGAATTTTAGAACTATTAAATATACCCTAAAGGCCATTCATTTCACATACCAAGCTGATACAACAATAAAAGCACAAGTCAGACCATGAATTTAATAGGGAATTATTGGAGACGATGTGCCATATTTAGCTTCAAAATAGTTTTGGCAATCAATTATGAGTTCGAAGCTTGGGAACGATATATCCCATATGTCCAAAGAATCCTAGTTTTGTAGGAATTCTAAGCTACCTTTATTCATTCATGACACACCTCAAATACACTTCAAATATATAACTACCAATGTTCACAATGAATAGAAGGAAAGACACAATAGTTGCAAAGATTCACCATTCTTAGGAAGTTATGACTAAAATAAAGTAAAATTTAATATTAAACTCTGTTGGCAATTAAAATTTACTTCATCCCAATCAATAACTTCCTAACAATGGTGTATATATATATATATATCAAAATCATGAACTAAAACCAACATAAAGCAGGTATCTATTGAAACACTAGCTAACCCAACCCATTGCATATTTAGCCCTTCATCAACTTGAAACAAAATAAATAAACAATGCATATCTGAAGATATGTATAATTTCCATGCATATCATTTACCTTTGAAAATATCATTGTATAACAAGAAATAATCAAAACTCTGTAACTCTTTAAACAACCAAAATCATTTATTTTGGAAATAGGGAGGGTAGTGATAAGCATGCATACAAACCATCAAACTAATCCATATATAAACCATCGCAAGTTCAGAGTTAGATAAGAGTGCTAATGTAGGAGCCGTGACTTGTTCCTGAAAGCAGTTACATCCCATCTTGTTTGTTCACCGACACGTAACAAGAACCAATTCTTGGAATGAATGGTAAGTTTACGTAAACCTATGCAGTCAAAAAACAAAAAGTCATTGCGTTTAATGCTCAATATTGTTTCGACATTTATTGCTTCAATCTTACTTTTTCCATGCTTGCCACCTTTTGAAACTTCCATATGTATTATCCAATAAAAATACAATCTATGATATTAATCAGCATACACGTAATCGTACATTAATCATATACTTTTCCCATTGAAACTAAAGACACCAACCATGATGACATTTAATTATTCATATTAATTGAAATATGATAGAAATATATGTTTCAACCCTTCGTGAAGCAGGCCCTTCATAAATTTTGGCCATGTTTCCATGACAAGTAATAACATTAAATTCATGAATTCCACTATCCAAACCTTTAACTAACAATATTAAGGACCAAATGCACAATGTGAGGTCAATATACAACTCCCTCTCCACAAATTATCAATGGTGTATTATATAGTTTGCATATCAGGAATAAAGAAAAAATTAAAAATAGAAAACTTAATTCTCAACACACCATGGTCTTCATAACATTAAGGACTTATCCTTTATCCTTTGTATCTTGAAAAACTATTCATTTGATAAAACAAGCTTTGAACATAAAATAAGTTCAATGGAGAACGGTGAACCAATATTCATCAACACATTTCCTTTTCAAGTTAATACTCCTCCCATAATAGTCATGAGTTGCTGGCATCGTAAACATATTAATATTCTTTGTAAGTGAAATAGATCTCTGAACTTTGGAGCCCAAATGCAACCATACAACCTCCACTAAAGGACCAATATGAATCAAACAAAAGCATACATGTATGTTATGAACTTATAACCTTGTCATGATGTTATTATCTTATGCGATTACGATGTTGTAGTTATCATGAGATTCCTTTCTTTCATACTGACAATGTATGTTAATTGTCATCCTTGTTTAAATGTGATATATATGATGAGGTACATGGATACCAACCTATGATGTGATCGATTTTAATGATTTTATGTGATGAAATAAAATGATGTTTACAATATGGATTAGATAACGATTGAATGGAAATATTTGTTATAAATATATGGTTTCAAAGTACTAACCCACAAGACATAGGGGATATGTGATAGCCAAGTAATTGATATGATATGTGGTATAAGAACTTGCTATATAGTAAACCTTAGCAACCCAAAAGTGATGATACGATGACACAGACCGATAATATCGATAGCAACAAAGTATGAGTTGATAAGGGTATAGACCCAGTATGTTGAGAGGTATGGATGTTTTTCCCACCCTATGTTTCTTTTCAATACTCAAAGTCGTGGGAGGGTTGTGCTAAGACACGTTCCCCATGTTGTTGTGACGACGACGGTTAGATGCCTTTTAGGAGAGGCTAGGTTCGTTTTTCATCCGATGCTATCACTCTCAAGTTCTTATGTGGTCAGGTTGGTGAAGCCGACATCCACTTCTATACTTGCAGAGGAAGGATAGGGAAGATGCTTATGTAGGTTAGGATGGGAGGGTGTGCTAGTTAGTATTGTTGAGGGTTGGGTATTCCTTTATATCAAGTTAGTGGTAGTAGGTAGCATTCCTTGTATTGATAGGTTAAGTTAATAAGAACATAAAGATAAGGATATGAAATCTTAATTGGGCAACTGTTACAATAACTAATGATGCTAAAGTAATTATGTTATATAAATGCTTGTCTACCTTCCTGGAAGATTATTATTATTGGTTAGTAGGTATTCATATGAAAGATGATGTTTGATTATAGTACATATCTTACTTGTGCATACACTAGCCATGCATGTACACTTCGCACATATATGCTATTAGCGATATACGGATAGTTGCCATGTTAAATAAATGTTTAAGCTGTTGTGAATAACTAAGTTAATTGTGTAGTGATCCAATAAAGATAATGAACATTAAGTTACTAAGAACATGTGAACATTATAATAAGTAATTGATTAAGTGTAGTTCGTTAGAAGTTGTCATACGAGAATTATTGTAAATAATATAATGATAGTGTTTAATTGTTTAGTAAGATTGGTAATCCCTCAACGGTGATTTCTTTATAAGAAAAAGGGTACTGTGTTGGTGTTAGGATACTCATGATAAACAAATTATTAAAAATGTTGTTATTGGTTCACCATCTATTACTGTTTAATTATTATTGTTACTTAATTAATATTATTTAATAATATTAATATTGTTGTCTTAACGATTTTGATATAAACAAAAGTTAAAAAGATTGATAATAAATTATTAGTAGGTTTTCCTTTTTCATGTCAAAATTAGAAGGAATATTATAATAATGGTCTAAATTAATGGATGTGATGGAACACTTTTTTATTTTTTTATGTTATTTATTTAATTGATATGACTCTTGGACTTCAATTACAAGATCAACTATTTTGTCAGATCAAAATTCTTTTGGTAAACCATTAAGAAATATTGTGTCCAATTTAATATTATTGTCTTAACGATTTTGATATAAACAAAAGTTAAAAAGATTGATAATAAATTATTGGTAGGTTTTCCTTTTCCATGTCAAAATTAGAAGGAATATTATAATAATGGTCTAAATTAATGGATGTGATGGAACACTTTTTTATTTTTTTATGTTATTTATTTAATTGATATGACTCTTGGACTTCAATTAGAAGATCAACTATTTTGTCAGATCAAAATTCTTTTGGTAAACCATTAAGAAATATTGTGTCCAATTTGAAAATTAAATTTGTAAATATTATTTCATTCCAACCATAATTAATACAAAACAACAACTAGGACTAACAATTATTAAACTAGGTCTCGAATAGAGAACCCTTAGGTGACATTTCCTAAAATAATAAATAATTGTTCAGTCACCATTTAACGCACAATTAATTTACCATTTATGACATGGAGATACTCGAGGCATTAACACTAGAAATATAATATTATATTGTAACTCGCAGTAATAAACTAGTAGAGGATTGAATGATTTTGGGTTCTGGGAAAGTACATGGAAGTCAGTGGAGTATGCCAGAAGGTTTTTGGGAGGAAGAAAAATGTATATAGAGAAGTGTGAAGAGAGAAGAAGGATTGGGATTTTCTCGGGAGAAATTGAAAGGAAATGGGGGTACTGTATTGAAGGGGAAACAAGTTTGGAACATAGAGAAACTACTTAGGGATTATTGGCTTGTGGCCTTGACAACTAGGAAATCTGTCGATTTCCTAAAGTCAGTACAATAAGAGTTGTCTGGTAGGGTGGTTTATCATTTTTGGTGGTGGCTAAGTGGTCAAAAGGGAGCTACTCTGGGGAAACTAAAGAAGCCATTTACAACGTACGAAAAAAATTAAGGTTTATTCTTAGTCCTTGTACTCAATGGGATAAGGATTTGTGGGTCTTTTGGCCTGTATATCCTTCTGGTATTGTGCATGCCAATTCTTTCATGAACCCCATATTTTTCCTTCTTGATCTATGAATCTTGAATTGCCAATATCCAAGCCCATTTTTGGCTTTCATCACACTATTTTGGATTACATATTTCCTTATGACAGATTGTGGATCTAGATTAGTGGTCATTTTAGTTTCATTCATGTTGCATTTTAAACTAATGATACGCATTTATGCACTTCTATCAGGTGAGAAATCAATGGGGGAATAACATTAGCATTGGGTTCTACACTCCATAGAGAGAATTGACTCAAAGAAGTCACTTTCCCTCCCAATGTAGTAGCAGTAGGGCCCGTTATTATAGAAGCAAATTCTAGTATCAAGCTAATCAGTCAAAATGTGAACCATTAAATATGTCAAAGTAGTCTCTATCAATGCAACCAAGATCGATTGTGTTTGGTATTTATGTTGTAACTAACTCATTCCAACCAATGGAACTTGAGCATTTTGGACCTTGGTGCAAAGTAAGTCACATTAATTGACCAACCTTGCTACAAATTGAAGGAAATTGTGTGATCATAATCATGATCCTATTACTAATGCAGTTTACTAATATGTTGTAACATTCCAAAGGAGTCATGGCATAACTTTAACAATGATTGATGAAATTTCCTCTACCCTGGAAATGATGGAGAAACATCATGCAATGAACTTCACCCCCTTAGGTACAATAGGTGGTCCATGGCCTATAAGAAATAAGCTAAATAATAGTTTCTCTCATTTTTCATTATTCATTAAACTATATTTGGATTACTACAATTTATCGATCTACATTTACACAAGACATATATTATTATTAATATTAGTATTTTGTCATGCAATTAGTTTTGTTCAACATACTTGAAAATAACCACATAGCATGCTCATACATGGTCGTATTGTAAATTTAGCATTAAACTTCAAATAATCTATAAGGTATTTGAATTCAATCAACAATTGAGGAACCCTCACCTAATCTTTCATGTAGTCTAGACAAGTGTGGTAGGTTGTGAGGATCAAATGACAAAGCTTGACAACATGAGCATTAGACAGTGTTGTCATCTAGCATGGGACACCTCTTATTGGATGAATTGGAAAAATAATTTGTCAAGTGTGGATATTTTTCCATAGTATCTCATCCCCATGCATTTCTCGTCCTTGTTTGTGCTTCAAGATCCTTCCATAATTAAAAATAAAATGGGTAATGAAGCAACAGATCTTGACTGTTTTCCCCATGTAAATTGCACATAGAGAATATACCTAGCACATACCATCCTTTCCTTTGCATATGATCTCATGTTGGGACTTTGTTATTAATCACAAGCCACATGAAAACCATTACCTTAAAGGGACACTTGAACTTTTAAACTTCTTTTAACCACCAAGTCGTGTCCTCCATTCATCATCTATGAGAGCATTATATATCCTATTTTTGGAGTGTAATCCCACCTCAACAAGGTTTCTTTCCCAAACAATTTCATCTTCATTTTCTATAATTCTTGCACAACTATTTTTGAGAGACTAACAATAGTCATCCCGAATTCGCAAATGATATCCACTCCTGCCTAAAAATAATAGTATTGATTGGGTCAACAAATTGGTTCAAATGTATGAAATTTTATAACACCCCACCTATGGATCCTCTCCAATTATCATTTTATTACTAACCCACACTCTCCATAGAATCCATTTCCTCATAAGTGGGAAGTCCAATACCAATGTATTCCAAATAAAAGAGGCATTTTGAAAATATTTCATGTTTGTCCTTCTCCAGTCTAACATTGAAATAGGAGAATTGTATTTGTTCCAAATAGTCTTAACCCATATCCCTCTCCCTTCTATACACCTCAAAATGTTGATCCATTTGCAAGGATCACAAATTATACTAAGGTCACACCATTCATTATCCAATTCACAAAACTTAGATCGGAACCTTGATGGAATAACATTAAACTCATATATAACCAACTTACCTTGTCAAATGATTTGGAGATAACCGCTTTTAAAATATCTTTAAAATATTGTTGATTTCGTGTGGAAGGACCTGAAACTATGGATAATGGATGTGGTATTCTCTTTTGAAAAACATCATTTGAGTTTTCTATGGACTTGGTCTTGCTATTATGTTCTCTTTTATGATCCTAGACAACAATGGGTTCATTATTATAGTGTTTTGCAGATCCCATAGGTTTTGGCCTACCTGATTGTTTATCCTTGAGGGCTCTGTTGTTTCCCATAGTTTATCTCTTAGTGTTTAAGCTTCTAGGATGAGGTACAAAGCTCACTTTTCTTTGATAATTTGGAAACCCGTCCAATAGAACAACAAAATAATTACTCGATCTGTTGACAGTTTTTGCAGGATTCATTATCCCTATGGAAGGTTGAAAATCTCTTAAAGAATTAGAGACTCCAAATCTCAATTGATTGTATTGCATTTCATGTGCTCTATAAACAATTTTTCCTTCTTGAGAGACTCTAGAACTAGGAGTCTAATCAAAATCATTTTCATGATGACTGGATTTTTCTTTTGTAGAATTAGGAGACCTCTATGGTGCATTGCTTCCAGAATTTGTTTGAGAGTTTTGAGGTCCTTACCACAATGTTCATTCTCAAGTTGTTTCATCCTCTTTTCAATTTCACTCTAAATAACTTGGGATAACTTTTCCTTCCTTTTCGGAACATCTAAGAAGTTCTTAGATTCAAAATATTTTCTTTGATAACTCTAACAACCATTCTATTGTCTCCAAGGGGAAGGTTCAGTAGGACACCTATGCATCAATATTGGTTATGGAATTGAAATTGCATCAATATGCTTAATCTAAGGCGAATTCAAACTTTGAATGCTTCTTGGTGATCCCAATGGTCTTTCGATTTTTTTTCAATAGGATTTAATCTCTCATCACTACATCAAGTTTGGATATGGTGCTTCTTCCATGCATCCAATAAAATATTTTCATTTTTTGCAGTATGCTTAGTGTATTCCATAGCCTTGAAATATTGGAAACTTTTCCCTACCTCTAGAGAAATTATGAAACCATAATTTTCTTCAGATTGTTACATATATAATGCTCCAGTTCTTTGAGAAGTTGGGGTTGACCATTGAATTATCCAACATCTCTTGTAATCCCGTCCGACGAGTAACAACACTTGGAGAACTCTTTCTTTCACTACATTGATGTTCCATTTCTATTAAATATCCATTATAATGCCTGTGCTTGTGCACAATCTTGGTTGGGTGTGTCCATGTTGGAGTAATTAATTTTCAACTCAACAAAATTTCTTGAAATTTATTTGTTGTCCAAAGATAGTCTTGGAGATTCTCTGAGCTTTAATGAAGAATAAGGAGGGATTTCTCTACCATCATATGATAACCTTGGATAGTCCTTTGAAAATGAAGATCTCGAGCCTTCTTTCAATTCAAAAGAAGGTCTTGGTGGCTCTTTATTTTATACAAAATTCCTTGGTACCTCTCTTAACATCACAAGTACTTTTAGAGACTCATTTAAATCAACTGGTGTTGTTGACTTCTTAGTTGCATCTAAGGAAGCTTGACTCACTGATTTCCTATAATTTTCATTGATATATGATGAAGTTTGAAACTATGACTTTGGATTTTCCCCCTTCCTTGATGAGGAACTGATTGATAATTTTTTTTGCTTTCTTGTATCTCTTGCATTGATTTGGAGATCTTGGAGATTCCATTGGATTGAGAACATATGTGTGCCTGTCTTTGCTTTGATATTTATCATTAAGCTTGGTCTCAAGGGATAGCTTTGGAAAATCTATGTTGAATGAATCCCCACTACATATTTGATATCAAGTGATTGCCTTTATGTTTTCCTTGAATCAAGAGATGGCCTTGATAGTTCTTTTGATAGAATGGTAGCATCTCATATATTATCAATTGATAACCTCAGTGAATTTCACATTCTTGTGCTTCTACCAGGTCTGTAATCCCAGGAGCTCTTTGATGATGCCTCGAGCTTATCCACTTGTGTTGATTCTGGAAAAGAAGATTTAAGTATGACATTGGTGTCAATGTGAATAGAGGAAACTTATTTCACTCTTGAGTGCATTTTTGGTAACCCAGGCATGAAAATAACCTCATATCTTCCATGTTTATAATTCTTAGCACACTTAGGTGAAATTTGAGCATCATTTTCTAGGCTTTTGGTATGAACAACCCTCAAAACAACCTTAAAACAACAATAAATTCATATTTTGGAAGGTTGTACTTCTAGGAATATTTTAAGTGGATATGGGAAATTTTCACCATGAAAGGAGGTGTGGTCAGGACTCAATACCGATTTCAATTAGGAGCATCCATGAAGTGGTAAAATAATGATGGATCAGTGGTATGGGAATGATTAAGGTTATATTAGCAGTAAATAACAGATATGTGAAATTTTCCTTGTAACAATAGTCAGAAAATAGCCCTAATATCACAAGATATTATTTTTGCGCAGTGTTGAGTTGATTCATTACTTCCCTACCTCTATAGAATTTCTGAAACCATAATTTTCTTCAAATTGTGATAGATATAATGCTCCATTTCTTTGAGAAGTTAGGGTTGAATTATCCAACATCTCTTCTAAGCCCATCAGATGAGAAACAACACTTGGAGAAATCTTTCTTTCACTACATTGTTGTTCCATTTCTACCAAATATCCGTTAGATGCTTGTGCTTGTGCATGATCTTGGGTGTGTCCATGTTGGAGTAATTACTTTTCAATTGAATAAAATTTCTTGAAATTTATCTGTTGTCCAAAGATAATCTTGGATCTTCTCTGAGCTTTAATGAAGAAGAAGGAGGGATGTCTCTGCCATCATATGATAACCTTGGATGGTCCTTTGAAAATGAAGATACTGGGCCTTCTTTCAATTCAAAAGAAGGTCTTAGTGGCTCTTTATTTTCTACAAAATTCCTTGGTACCTTTCTTAACACAATAAGTACTTTTAAAGACTCATTTAAATCAATTGGTGTTGTTGAATTCTTAGTTGCATCTAAGGAAGCTTGACTCACTGATTTCCTAGAATTTTCATTGATATCTGATGATTTTTGAAACTATGAATTTTGATTTTTCCCCTTCCTTGATAAGGAACTGATTGATAATTGTTGTTGCTTGCTTGTATCTCTTGCATCGGTTTGGAGATCTTGGAGATTCCATTGGATTGAGAACATATTTGTGTCTGCCTTTGCTTTGATATTTCTCATTAAGCTTGGTCTTGAGGGATAGATTTGGAGAATCTCCGTTGAATTAATCCCTCACCACATCTCTGATAGTTCTTTTGACAGAATGGAAGCATCTCACCTATTATCAATTCATCACCTTAGTGAATTTCACGTGCTTGTACTTCTACTAGGTCTGTAATCCCAATAGCTCTTTGATGATGCCTCGAGCTTCTCGACTTGTGTTGATTTTGGAAAAGAAGTGTTAAGTATGACATTGGTGTCAATGTGAACACAGGAAACTCATTTCACCCTTGAGTGCATTTTTGGTAACCTAGGCATGAAAACTACCTCATACCTTCCATGTTTATAATTCTTATCACAGTTAGGTGAAATTTGGGCATAATTTTCTAGGCTCTTGGTATGAACAACCCTCAAAATAGCCTTAAAACAACAATAAATTCATATTTTGGAAGCTTGTACTTCTAGGAATTTTTTTAGTGGATTTGGGCATTTTTCACCATGAAAGGAGGTGTAGTCAGGACTCAATACCGATTTCAATTAGGAGCACGCATGTAGCGGTAAAATAATGATGGATGAATTGTATGGGCATGATTAAGGTTAGATTAGTAGTACATAACAAATATTGGTAGTTTTCCTTGTAACAATAGTCAGAAAATAACCCTAATCTCACAAGATATTATTTTTTTGCAGTGTTGAGTTGATTCTTGACAAGTAGGTGGAAGGAGACATTAAAATTCAGATTACCATTCATCAATTTAGGGATAGGGTTTCAATGTTAAAATTTTAATTTTTGAGTATTAGTTTTATCCTTTAGGGTTAGGGGTTGAGTCTTCATTTTTAGGGTTTTTTATTTGTTTTTTCATGTCCAAAATATGTTAAAAAATGTAACTTCTGAAGATATTCTTATTGTACTTTATCTGTGTTATTGTTATACCTCCTTCATGGGATGTTATTGATGTATTTGGTCATGTAAAAGTCATTGAAAGAGTTAATGACTACACTCGTTGAATCTACCAATTAGAGCCTGTAAAACCATAGTAAGGGGTAAGCGATAAGGCCTAAGATCCATGTGATCATCAAAGTTGGAAAGAATGTGCTTCTTGAATTCATCGACAAATTGTTTCTCTTGCTTTCTGAATCCTCTTTCAGTAATAATCTCATGATAATCCAAGGTCCTCACAGTTGGGAGATTTCCTTGGAGGTTTTGGCCTTAGGTTAGATGGGTATTGACTTAGATGAGTTAGATGTTGTGTTATGTTCTTGACAAGAATCTGCAATCTTGTTCAACCTGGTTTTCTTAGTTGGAAAAATGATTAGACTTTGAAGGAGAAATAAGAAACTCATTCAACTGTTTGGAGGGTAAATTGGGATGATAAATGATGAAACTTGTTTTTCTGTTATGTGCAAAGAAAAATGATTGAGCAAATATAAAGGAGAAAATCTTGACTCTCAATCACATGCCAATTTCCAAAGAAAAAAACAAAAGAGTGAAGCAAGTTTAATATGAAAAAAATGGTTAAATATGAACTGTAAAGTTCTATAATCCAATATTCTCTCATGACGAGGTTATACATATTACAAAATGGCTAAGATGGGTTATATTTTGTGTTATGTTCTTAACAAGAATCTGCAATCGTGTTCAACCTAGATTTCTTAGTTAGTAGACTAATTATAGTTTGAAGGAGAGAACAAAAAAAAAGAGTGAAGCAAGTTTAAGATGCAAAAAATGGTTAAATTTGAATTGTAAATTTCTATATAGTTAATTTGGAAAAAGTCATGTAATATGATAGCCTCTTCATGCGAGAAGATTGGCTTATAGGATGATCGTCAATAATTAGGAAATAATTATTATGTCGAAGGAATATGACATAATGAAGTTTAGGGATCTCATAACAATTTGTTTACTTAACTACATTTAGAGGAATACCAACTATCTGCATAGAGTAGAACAATGTTGGTACGACACTACTTACCATCAATGTAATTGGAATCATTGCAGTGGAAAGTGGCTCCTTAAATGGCTCTTTGTACCTCCATAAACATCATGCTCGTTTTACTACTCACACAACTGTAATAGTAAGGAAGCTTCTGCTGCATAGAAGTACCGCACTCAACACAAGGAGACTGTAAATCCATGACAATTTGATTGGATTTTATAAATCCAAACAGAGACAACTTCAACTTGGTATAAGTTTTGAGCAACTTAGGGTAACAATTGGCCTTGGTAAAACAATTTATCTATAGGAGGAGCAGTGCATTGATTTGGGTAAGGGGTATTTGAGCTACAACTCGATATACAAGTGCATATACAACTGACTGACAATTTTATTGTGATGGGTTGTGAAAATGAACTCAAAAATAACCTCATCATTTCGGCCAACAATGATGACCCCGATTCACATCAATACAATTAATTTGGAAAAAATCATGTAATATGTATAGCCTCTTCATGCGAGAAGATTGGCTTATAGGATGATCCTCAGTAATTAGGAAATAATTATTATGTTGAAGGAAGATGAAATAATGAAGTTTAGGGATCTCATAACAATTTGTTTACTTAACTACATTAAGAGGAATACCAACTATCTGCATAGAGTAGAACAATGTTGGTACCACACTACTTACCATCAATGTAATTGGAATTCTTAGATGAGATAATGAAGTTTAGGGAGCTCATAACAATTTGTTTACTTAACTACATTAAGAGGAATACCAACTATCTGCATAGAGTAGAACAATGTTGGTACCACACTACTTACCATCAATGTAATTGGAATTCTTGCAGTGGGTAGTGGCTCCTTGAATGACTCTTTGTACATCCATCAACATCATGCTCATTTTACTTCTCACATAACTGTATTAGTAAGGAAACTTCTGTTGCATAGAAGTACCACACTCAACACAAGGAGACTGCAAATCCATGACAAGTTTATTGGATTTTCTAAATCCAAACAATGACAACTTCAACTTGGTATACGTTTTGAGCAACTTTGGGTAACAATTGGCCTTGGTTAAACAATTTATCTACAGTACGGGCAATGCAATGATTTGGGTAAGGGGTATTTAAGCTACAACTCGATATACAAGTGCATATATACAACTGGCTAACAATTTTATTATGATGCGTTGTGAAAATGAACTAAAAAATAACCTCATCATTTCGACCAACAATGATGACCCCGATGCACATCAATGACAACACCTGCTCAACATGGTGGATACATGGATACAGTATGTGAATTCCTTGGAAGAAATTTGTGAAAAGGGATGAAATAGATTATGTTTAGTTTGGATCCTTGATGCTATTACAAGAGAATACGAATCCCATACTTGTCAACACCTTGAGGAAGATTCTTGTAGTCCTAAAATAAAAACTCAAACCAATGAAGGATTTAGGTGCTAATATGACTAGAAAAATTTGTTATCTTATTAAATTTATAAGGCTTGTAAGTTGGGGGTCATACATAAAGGATTGCCATTAAATACACCTTGGAAGAAGTTATTAAACATGTTTGGTAGGAATTATGTTGCTAGTATTTTATTTTTTATTTGTAGTTTGAATAGCTTGTGCTTGCATTTCTATGTTTTAAAGCCGTATTATTCCCTACTACAAGAAATACTTAGGATTGAGTTGTACTCAATTTAGGAGAGCTTCTCCTTAGTTCAATGCATACATGTGAAAATAAAATTACAATCTCACAAGGTTTTCTATATAGAGTAGGCCTTTAACAAGTTCAATATATTATGATAATTGATGAATGCGAATATTTTGAGGGCCATACCTTCTTCTACTGGGTTGTGGGCCATACATTATTCTTGATGGTAATTTCCTTTATCTTAAATGTGTACAAAAATTTAGGGGACATTAAAATTCAGATTACCATTCACCAATTTAGGGATAGGGTTTCAATGTTAAACTTATAAGTTTTGAGTCTAGTTTTAGGGTTGGGGTTTGAGTCTTCACTTTTAAGGTTTTTTATTTGCTTTTTCATGTCCAAAATATGTTGAAAAATGTAAACTTCCGAAGATATTTTATTGTACTTTTATTTTATTAGTGCTATACCTCATTTGGGGGATTTTATTAATGTATTTGGTCATGTAAAAGTCATTGAAAGAGTCAATGTAAACACTCATTGTAAGTCAGGTCAATATAAATTGATAATGTGCAATTGTACTAATTTTATATCATCTTTTTCATGCAGGATTCACTTATGGTTTCTATATCGATTTGGAATTTCAATTGTGGAATATTAAGTAAGATGTCAAACATGGACTGTGGAAAGAAAAATAAAACATCAAGACAAAAGGATGTAATATCATATTTTCAAAAACCTCAATCCAATCATCCACATCCTATTGATGCTTCAAGATCACTTGAGCAAGGTATCGATGAGAGAGATGTCAACACTTTTGAGAATGCATTTGCAACCCATATAATGGATGGTAGGATACATTCCTCTAGTGATCAAAGTGAGACAAATGCATTTTCATTTGAAATTGGTAGTTCAAATGTTGAAGATTTTTCCTTGCAAGGTGATACAATGCATTCACGGAAAAGGAAAAAGTGCCAATGGGACATAGGGAGAAAATGAAAATTTTATTAGGTATCAAGATACACATTTATTGAACCAATACCTCCAGTAAATGAGAATGAGACCTCAAGATAAGTTAAAATAATTTCATGTAGTTCGAAACTTGGCAAGGTAGTGAAATTGCAGATGAAGTTAGACACAATAGAGAAGCATGTTGGAAAGGTGTATGGTAAGGAAACTGCAAATGACAAGAATAAACCTACTCCCAGATGGAAATCTCTTTTCCAATTTCAACATCTCCAATTTGAAGAGGAATTTTATAAATTCTTAATAAATAAGAGAAAACTCGAGGAAAGTGGAGGAACAATCACATCTCAATTTGGAAAGATGATGGAAACAAATTTGTTATCAAAGACGGTACAATTAAGCACTGTATTTCACATCCTATCCAATGGTCCTATGACAAATTATCCAAAGATGACGAAATATTTATCTTTTATTCAAGTGCCAAATTTTCCATCTTCTCATTGGTCTTTGTTGAGTGGTTGGGAATGGGGAAAATATATAGCTCAAGTAGAAAATGACGATACGAAAGAGAATATTGCAAATGCTACATTTTTTTTCATTGTCTTTGGATGAAGTTACAACTATTGATAATACTTCATGGATTTGCATGAGCATTTATATGGCCAATGACCATATCAGGCATTCCTATCTACTTGGAATTCATAAAATGACCAAAATTTCTACAACATAAAATATATATGAACTTTTTATTGATAGTTTGAAGGAAATTGGTGGTACAGATCATTCCATGATAGCAAAACAGTTGGTATGTGTTGGAGCAGAAGGAGCATTAGTAATGCAAGGACAAAGGGATGGATTTTGTGCTAGACTGCAACTCTCGGCTTCACCGTATATGCTTAGTATTCATTGTATGGCGCACAGGATGAATCTTGCATTTAAAAAATGAGCAACTTTTCATTGGTTTCAAAGGTTGAATATCTTGTATGTGAGGTTCATGCATACTTTTTTCTGAGTCCCAAACAATTTTTAGAGTTTCATTTTTTTTTCTTTTTCTTTTTCTGATGGTGTTACAAATGGAAAATAACTATTAAAATATGTTGATACAAGATGGATCTCACTGAAGGGACCAACTGAAAGACTATTCAATGAATATGCATATTTGGCAGGGGTGATGTATGAACATCGCTCAAGTGTAGAAAAAACTCAAACTCTTCTCTTTCTACTAATTGATATAGAGACATTATTAACATTGGCTATAATTCTTCCTATGCTTCATGAAATGAATAACCTTGTGAAGATGGCTCAGAGTCGCACGATGTATATTGATGAATACACAAGAGAAAGAGAATTAACATTCCTTGCATTGGATAATTTGTATATTATGGAAGAGTCTTTAACAGGTCTAGCATTTACAAATTGGAGTATAAGATAATCAATATAGAAAATGATTAACTCTTTTTGAAGTTTGATGAAAAATGGATGCTATGTAATTTAGTGCATGGGAATATAGTTCCCTTTTATTATAATGATCATATAGGAAGATACACCAAACAATGCCCCATGTCAAGAGAACTATTTCACGATGTTGTAATTTTAGTGAGAAACAACTTGATAGAAATTGCAAAATCACTTTCATCAGAGATAAGAAAATGATTTCCTCGAGATGAATTGTTCAAGGCCATTTCTATAGCATACCCCCAATATTAGAACCATTTTCAATGTTTAGATACTTTAAATGTTGACTTTATAAGGAAATGAAATATTTTGCAGAGCCATTTTTGTCGAGAGAACGAGATACAAGGAGAACATATTGAAGGTATTTTAGATCGAGAAAAAATGATAGATCAAGATCTATGCTTTGCTACAAAAATGTGGGAGAAATTTTCTTTGTTGAATAATCAACTAGAATATGGTGCAATTACAAGATTATGGACTGAACTCAGTGGTAGCGAAATCCTATGGAAAAGAATGACATAATATTTCAAATTAGCGGATTTATGTCAAACCATGATTTTGGGATCAGTGGAGGATGAGAGAATGTTTAGTGCATTTTCATT
Source organism: Pseudotsuga menziesii (assembly GCA_001517045.1). Classification (NCBI taxonomy): domain Eukaryota; kingdom Viridiplantae; phylum Streptophyta; class Pinopsida; order Pinales; family Pinaceae; genus Pseudotsuga; species Pseudotsuga menziesii. The sequence continues at coordinate 321,924 of LPNX010729775.1, read as the reverse complement.
CTTGAAGTCAAAGTTGAGGAACAAGCTTGTTAAAAATGTGTATACATGATTAAGATTATATGTAACAAAGTATGAGGTTGACAATTTTCCATATGAAAGAGCATTAGATATTTGGCAATCAGATCGTGAAAGAAGGGGAGAAAACAATATAACAAATTTCTCTAATGAACTTGATATGGAACCTAATGTTTTGGATGATCATAATGACGGTTCATCTGGAGAAGGTCATGTTTAGAATGTCAAAAATGAGGACCAGGGATAGAATGTGAATTGGAAAATGGACATCATCTAAGATTGTATATGATCTAGTACACATGAGGGACACTTGAGTCTTATTTTGGTCTAGGTGTTCCATATATCCTTGCTGGTGATCACTATATGTGAATTTGAGGTTGTGTTTTAGGTAAAAATAGATTTTACATTGTACTTTTTTGTTGTAACATTGATGATTTGAGCTACATTACCTTCATGCAACTTATTTTAAGATTGATGTTTTGATATTTATTGCTTACATTGTATATTTCTTGTATGTGACAGGAAATGGCGCTGGAATTTGAGAAAGTTAGGCCTAGGAGCTATCTCTTCACATAGATAGTGTCCTAACATTAAAGGATAAATAACTAATTTGACAACACTTTCGCTAAGAAACAATGGGCTCATTCAAGTACATGAAACCATGTTGGTTTTTAGCACGAATACCTTGACAAATTTTTATGGTTTGTTTATTGCTTTTGTTTGAAGCATTTTGTCAATTTTTGAAGTTTGTGTGTATTTTGATTAAATATTGTGTTAGTCCCTTGAATGCTTATAGTTATCATTTGAAGCTTGATGTAAACCTTTGTTTTAGCTTGAATCAAGATTACGATTGATTTCCATTGATTTAGGGTTTGACAAAAGATGGTTTTATTACCTTTTAGTTGTTGCATGAATTAATTGTCTTCACTTTTTCGATGCTTTTATGTTGATTGTATGTTTTCTTTGTAAATACTTATTGTTATTTAGAAAAAATAAATGAGCTCTACATAGCTAAGAGAAGAGAAAAAATGTCTATGCACTAGGTTTGTATGCATTGATCATAGGATACCTATTGGCACCATACCAACATTCATCTAATGTAATAATCAATTGGCATAATTACAATGCATAATTGTGTTATCCTCCATTCCCACAATTGGCTAGTGGAGGCCAAGATCGGGCATAATATTAATATCAGATTTTATCAGTTTATCTGTTTGTCAAGATTCAGATCCCCACATGTCTGTTTGGTCATTAGGGGACAAGATAACAAGTGGAGTTCCCACTTGTCCCGAATCTAGTTACTGCAATTGTGTTTCACTGACACCTTCCAGTTGTGACTCGTGAGTCTATGTGTTCTGTTTTTTATGATGTGATTCATGTTATTGGACTAATGTTGTTGTTCCTCTATTTTTGAAGTAGGTTGACAAGTCTTTGTGGTAGCAAGATCGCTATATGTCAACTTGAGGCTGCATTTAAGGTAAACATAGATTCTATATTTTGTGTTTTTCATTTTAACATTGATGATTGGGACTCCATTTCCTTGATGTTAGTTATTTAAGATTGATGTTTTAATATTTAACTATTACATTGTCTTTCTTTTTTGTGACAAGAAATGAAGTTGGAATTTGATGAAGCTAGGGCCTATCTTTTCACATAGATAGTGTCCTAGTATTAAAGGATAAATAAATAACTTAACAAGACTTCTGCTAAGCAAGAATGGGCTCATTGTAGTACATGAAACAATCTTAGTGTCTATCTTTGTACCTTGGAAAATTTATATGGCTTTTTTACTGTTTATGTTTGTATTATTTTGTTGATTGTGGAAGTTTGGGTTTATTTTGGTTAAATATTATGTTAGTCCCTTGAATCCTTCTAGTTATTATTTGATGCTTTAATGAACCTTTGTTGTAGCTTCATTGGTTTCATTTGATTTCCTTTGATTCAACGGTTTGAGGAAATATGTTTTTATTTCTTACATCGTGTCTTCTACTTAGGATTTTGAGCATACCTTAAGGCTTATAGACTAGGCTGGAACACCAGAATTATATTGATAGAAGAATACTTCTCAGGTGCACTTTTATTTCTATAAGATATGTACATGAGTATTAGGAAGTGTCAATGTGGAAGCCTCTAGTTATCCCTTGAAACTGGAATCCAATACATTTTTTTTGTACAAGGGAGATGTTGAACTAGCTTGTAACTTTTTCGGTATAAATGATCATTATGTTTTAGGAACGTGCATTAGTGGCCATTATTGATGTAAACTTCCACACACAAACACCAAATCTTGATCCTAACTATGACCTAAGCTTAACCAATAAATATAATTTCAAATAGTGACATAGTCACCCTCTTTATGTCCCTTTGACCCTATAGTGAATCAACATCCAAAATATTAGCATACACTAAATCACCTTTCCAACCACAACATGCTACTATAGGGTGGAGAGAAGCTCCACAGACTTGGGAAAGTCCTATCCTCTATGACTTGTCTCAATTGTAGAATATATTTTTATTAACTTCAATATGAATTCAAAACTTGAAAGGGTGGGCCCGGGAAACTAAAATTGAACCGCATTATAAGATAAATCTAACTAATGATGCAACACATTTCTATGTACCCTACTCCCCTTATTTAGAAAGGAGTGGGTTTACTTAGGTTTAAGTGCAGAGAAGGGTTTCACATGTGCATCATTCATCCATCCCTTCATAAATTTCCCATCAATTTATTCTATTTTTTGGTGTGTTTTCTAGTGATTTTCAAAATGTGGAATGCTCCCAATCAATGCATTCACAACTTCCCTAGGTTTTCAAATAACATGCTGGAATATAGAGCACTAAATCCTCACGTGGTAGAAACTTAGTCTCAATGTTCTAATTATTCCAAACATTATGTATACTCTTTGCAATTTTAGAAAAGTATCCTACAAGGAGGAAATGTTTCTCCACCTATGCCTATGTGTTCATCCTTTTATGAAGTGTGATATTTATGTCATTTCCATGGAAAAAAAATCCATAGGTTTGGAACAACATAATTCAGCGGCTTAATCACCGCTTGAGTCTTTGCCACAACTTATTGGTTTAAACCAAGTGTGCTTCATTATGGTTTTGCACAATGTGTAGATACATGAACCCCTATAATATAATCATCCCAATAGATGACAAAAATATTTGTTAATCCATGTTATAGTATTTTGTTGAAAGATTTGAAAATACCAATTGTCTATAGACGTATCATAAATTCTGACTGGTGCATCTTGAACTTCCATATGCCTTGTTGTCATTTCAAATTTTATGAACTGCCATACGCCTTGCTGCCCAATATATGTCAAGCTTCAAAATCTTCAAAATATATGACCTTGAACTAACCTATGACCTAGTCCGACAAGCTTCAAAATCTATTACCTTAGTTTTAAGCTTCATTTTCATGATAGAGGGAATGAGTGTCACAATTTATGGAAGGTTCAAGACCTTTTTCATCTTCACAACAGAGGGAATGTGCCACAACTTATGGAACCTTCTATCCATGTCTAAAACTTTGGGGAAGATCCATATCTGATTCGGTGATCTATGGATACATTCCCTAGGGTACATGGATCTGATAACACAACATTTTGCAGGGATCCCTTTTGGTCTTCCCAGTCCATAAGGAACATAAAATATTTATATTATTTACATCATTCATTTCAGGATGTAAGTTAGTGAATGACAATACAAAGGGATTACCTCTAGGGTCATTTTTACAAAAATCAATCTTACTCCTTTAAAAGGCCACGTAAAGTATAATCTTGTCACTATGTTTCTACTTTTTCATGGATCCAAATCCAATCCTTAAACCTGTAATCATTGATTTTAGTATGAATCTTAGATTCCTTACTCCATTATCAAAAGGGAAACATTAAAAGGAAGGATTTGGAGAATCCTTCTTTCTTAGTCTGCATCTACATTAGTGAATAAGATATTTGGTTTATTGGAATTTACCTCCATAACCATTCATGTGCAGTGCAATTATAAAATTTCCTAATATTTTTATTCCTCCCTAACAGAACCCAAACCAATTATGATAACATAATCTACAAATAAAAAGTGTGATAGAGATAGAAATTTCTTTTTTTCTTCTTTTTATACCGATATTCTCTCTTGCAATCTTTTACTTGAAATATTTTACTATCCTGCTTAAGTAATCAGTGGAAAATAAGAAGAGAAGAACATTTGACATAGGGCATTCCTATCTTAACTCCCATTATAAGTAGGTTGGCCCAACTATAAGGAGAGAGAAAAAAACTGAAGAGTACAAACATCCCGTTATCCAATTTACTAACTCCAACTTCATCCCAATAGGATTATCATTAACCTATGACAAGATTCAAAATATTCAAAATCTATGACCTTGAAGATGTATCATAAATTCTAACTGGTGCATCTTGAATTCCATATGCCTTGCTGCCATTTTAAATTTTATGAACTGCCATATGCCTTGCTTCCCAAGATATGACAAGCAAGATGCTTCTCTGGCTATCTGCCATAATATGTGAATTCAGTGCATGGGAATAGGTCACAAACAATGTTTCAACAATGCTTCTGTTGCAACTACAACTACTTTCCCAAATTTCTAAAAATTTTTGGACCCTCTTAATTTTATCTAGCCCAAGTTTGTTTAATCTTTTTAAACCTTTCCTGGAAGTCCATTTTTCTCCGCTTGAGAAGTTGATTGTCGGAAGCTCAGTCTATTATTTTTGCAACTGTTTCGGGGGTCGAATGATCTAAAACTACCGTTATTTTTTTCTGACACCATGGAAACCGTGGAGTCTTGGTTTTATTTGAACTCTTCACTTTGATTTGTTTTTGATGATTTTTTTTTGCTGTCGAAAGTTTATTTATGTTTGAGTTGGGGCACTAGTTCTCTATGCTGCCGCAATTTCGGAGATGAAACAAACTAATTTTACCGCTACACAACTTTAAAATCTCTCAAACACTTAAATTTTCTTTGAATTTTCGACGGTTTGATTTTATCGCTGCCCAACTGAAAGTCTTTTGAGTACTTAATGTTTTTTGGGTTTTTCGTTGATCGTTGTCAGAAGTCATTTGAACAAGTGAATTAGGGCAGTAGTTCTCTATGCAGCCGCCGTTGTGAAAGGTAAAGAATGAACGTCCTGATGGACAGTCATGTTTTCGCCGATGGGCTTGTATCTCCTTTGTGTTATTTTTCAAAAAAAAAAAATTTACTTTTTGACTTTCGACGTTTTCTGTTTTTTCACGTTCAGAGCATTAGTCTTTTGCGTTGCCGCCGTTTTGGAAGGAAAAATAGAGAATTTTCCGACGAATAGTATTTGTCCTCGCCGATTTCGTGGTTTTTGTTTTTCGATGATTTGTTTTCGCCATCGGAACGGTGTTGATGATTGATCGGAGGACCAATCCTTGTGTTGCCAACACGGCGACACCTTTGAACCTCTGTTCGTCGATGTTTTCTATTGTTGCGAAACCCTTAGTATATATGAATTCTGCCATTGTGGCTCCTTAGTAAACTAACCGTCCAGTATATAGTGCTTCTGCTTATCGTTGCGAGTTTTTTTTTCGCCCGATGCTTAAGTAGTTCTGCTCGCCGAGAGGGTTTTTCCCACCTTATGTGCTTTTACTCTATTTTATGATGGTGAAGTTGTTTCGTTGTGTTTGGTCGAGTCAGGGTTTTTTCCGAGATGAAGAGCGTAGTCAGGGTTCGTTGTTTTGAGGATTGGTGGTTACATTGTTGTGATTCATGATTTCTTCGGAGGATTTTGAGTTCGTCCAGATGCTACCTGGATTGAGATAAAGAGTCTGTTTTTTGAGCTTGTGATTTTAGCAGATTTCAAGATACGAACTTGCAGGAATTTCTTTGTATTATCATTTTTCTTTTCATGCATTAATATTGTTGATAGTTCATTTTATAGGATGTATGTTTTGATACAGTTTGTGTTATTTTGTCAAACACTAGTGGTCTAAGAACAGGCTGTGTTTATGATAGAATGATTGCTGCTGCAAAGAGGATATGTCTAAAAGGGAGGTAGCAAGGAAGAAGGTGGCTGAAGAATGAAGAAGCAGAGATAGAGAAAATAAGAAGAAAGTGGAGGTCTAAGCTCAACAGGATCTAAAAAAGGACCAACGAATTACTGAGCATAATCAATAGCAGCAGAGGCCCAGGCTTGAGAAAAGTTCACCGATAATCAGGCAGGGCCCTCTTTATAAAAAGTGCTATTAAATTTTAATTTAATGTAACATATTGTACAACACTCATTAAAGGACAAAATTGTGAGAATGAACGGTTAGGGGGGGAGCCCAAAGGTCACAAGGGGCAGCCCAAAGGTTTTGTTGTTTTGTATAAGTATAGGAGAGTTAGATGTAGGAGGGGGACTTTTTCCCAGATAGATTTGTGAGAGTATGTTGTAAGAAGAACTATTTCCTTTTGCAATAAAGAATTACAAGTTTCCTGTTGGAGAAAGCTTGGTGGAAGATTTCAAATGCTGTGCTATGGATTTGTTGAATGTGAACTATTTCGTTTTCAGCTTTGTTTCCATTAACTGTGAGATCGTTCTAACTCTTTGAACCTATGTTCTTGTTATGAATGCACTCTAGTTTATTCTATGAAATTTCCACTATGAGTAATGAAGGCTTTTCATAAACAATGAGCTATCTTGTTGTTCATATATTTATCAATGTTCATGTGTTTTGAATTAAGTAACAACTATTTGTGATTTTTCTTAATGCATGCGTAGAAATACATTACTCATTGATAAATGATAATCTTGCTCCCTAGGATAGGTTAGATAGTTAGTTTTAGTTTCTTGCTGTGTGTGATTTAGATGCGAGAGAGTTAAGACGAGAGGTAAGAACCTGCGCATCACATTGTGACCGCTCCTTGTATTCTCTACCAATATTCATTTTTAGATAGGCACTTGCATATCATACTTAATTTCAAAAAACTAAAAATATACACGATGGACCAGGCCGTAACCGGTAAAACCTTGTATTTTGTTACTTGACCTACAACATCCAGACCGTAAATCGGATGGATTGCCCATACCAAACAGCAACGGGCTAGTTGGGAACGTTTACTAGGGAGAATACCTAACTGTTGTTACCTGCAATTTTTCGAGCCTTAACAGTTTTTGGCACTAGAAGGAGGGCCGCCATTGCATGGCTGGCCGAGGAAACCCATTTCCTCGAAATTATTCCACCAGTAATAGTTCTAAGAGAAATTTGTTTCCCAATCCAATTCTTGAAGAGAAGGGTAAAGGGCTTTTGTATCCTGTCGATAATGAAGTAGTTGATGATTTGAGAAGAATTACTAGGGCTTATACGAAGAATGATTGGAGGATTACCAATTATTCCTGACCGCCCTATATTGGAAGACGCAGTGTTGGTTGAATATTTTGAAGAACTGGTAGAAACAACCTTACAGGAAGTTGTTCAACCCTTGAATCAGTTGGACCTAGATACACCCTATTGTTCGCCTGTTCATACCCCTGTTCATTCACCACCTCACTCTCCACCTAAAATCATGGAAAATGTAAACGCAAATCAGCCACCCAACCCACCAAATCCACCACCTGCTTGGAGGGCTAGATCACCTTTAAACCTGGCAGCCCCTTTGCATGATTTGCCTCAAGCTTTTGAGAAAATGTTGCCTAAGTTTGACCCAAGTGAAAATATTTTGGTAGATGATCATTTGCAAAGCTTTTACTTGGCTATAGAAGGACTACGGGATGGAGAACATGAAGATGTAATCTGTAGATTGTTTTCACATACCCTGTAAAGAGCAATAGCTTCATGGTATTTTGCTTTTCCTGCAAATTCAATCACAGACTGGGACACATTTGAAAGAATATTTAGAAGTAAATATGATGTCCATAAAACTCATGCGGCTCTAATGAAAGGGTTATGCGCTTTAAAGAAAGAAAGAAAAGAAAAAGTGCATAGTTTCACTCAAAGGTTTGCTGCTTATCTTAAAATAAATTTATGCAGCTGATAAGCCCTCTGATAAAGTTTTGATTGAATATTATACTTCAGCTCTAGGGCCTGAATTGGCCATGTTTGCCAAGATGTCAGTCAAGCCTACATTGTTAGAAACTTATAAAGAAGCTGAGAGAGTAGAAGCTGAAAAAGAGAGCATAGAAGATTATCTTGAGCAGTTGGGAGAATTTTTTTTTGGTAAAAAATCTTTATTACTAACTAAGCCTAAGGATGAGCAATCACAAGACTTTGAAGGAATCTTGAAAATGATGCAGAAACTATCTAATAGAGTGATAGATTTGGAAAAAGAAAAGGAGGCTCATAAAGCATACACGCCTTACTATAAAAGGAGAGAAGACAACAATCAATCTAAACCTCGTCCACATAATCCTACATCAATGAATTTAACTGAGGTAGGGATGGATAATTTTTGCACCTTTCATCAGCAGCCTCATTCTGAAAAAAATTTCCTTCAATGGATCAATTCGATGACATTAGTAATGAATCAGCTATTGGACTCTAAACTAATAGAAGATGATGAGCAGGAAGAAAAAAATAATCAACCCATAGAAAAACAAGAAGAGGATGCTTTAGTTTTATGGGATTGTGTCTCACTTTTTTATATATATGAGGAAGGTTCATTGAAACAGGAAGAAACATCAGAAACAAATGTGACAACAAGAAGTCAAGGTTTTTAAAATAAAGACAATTCAATACTTCCGAAAATTAAGAGACTTCAAGAGAATGTAAAGAAAATTCAGAAGAGCACCACAACTGATAAAATACCTAAATTCACCATTACGAGTCAAAATTCAAAGAAAGTCAACATGCTTGTTAAGCCTATTGAAGAGAAGATTGATAATGTGAAAAAAAATCTCGAAGAACATAAGATGGAGTATAATATTGTGGAAGATATTAAAAGGGCTAAGGCAAATATTTCGTTATTTGAAATGTGTAACGTGCCTCAGCAGAAAGAAAAATTGTTAAAAGCACTTGAATTACCAGAGGAAAAGATTCCCACTAACAACCAACCTAAAGAAGAAGAAATTGGTGAAGCAAGTGTGGGAGGTAAGTCTAAATACAAAACCCCACCATTTCTCCTAACTTTTGAAATTTTCAACCATAACGTGCACAACTATTTAGTAGACTCAGGGACATCAGCCAATGCTATGCCACTTTCAGTCTGCAAGAAGATAAATAGACAACCTAAACTATCTACCTGGCAGGTTATTCAGTTAGATAGAACAACTATGAAGGCAATTGGGGAAATGGAGGATGTTCTGATTCGATTATCTTCAAATGAAAAGGTATGTCAGTTCATCGATATTGTAGTAGCAGACATACCTGAGGCTTATGGATTTGTTTGGAGTCAGGATTGGTCAGCAAATCTAAATGGATATTTTGGATCAGATTTGTCACATCTGTGGTTGCCTTATAAGGGAAGTCCCAATCATATAAAAGTATTAAGAGAGCCCCACATGAAGCACAATGTTACTCAGTTGGATGGTAAGAATGAACCAGTGAATTTTATATTGGGAAACTACTTCATTGAACTAGAACCGGGAAACTACCAAGTGGAAAAAGATAGCAGTACACTAGACACCCAGGCCAATCTCCTTCGATTTTCATGGGCTGATGAGATTGATTGTAAAATAGTAGACTTAGTTTCAGATGTATTTTTTGATTCAAGTACAGTAAAAGTAGATAGTTTTTGGACACTTTTTTTTTATGGATCTAAAACATTGGAAGGATTAGGAGATGTCTGTGTCCTGATTGATCCAAAGAAAAATAAACATTTTCTTTCATGTAGATTAGAGTTTGAATGTACCAATATTACAACCGAATATGAAGCATTAGTTCAGGGACTAAGAAAAACAATTGAATTAAAAGTAGAAAATCTGAAAGTGTATGGGGATTTTGAAATAATTGTAAAGCAAATTCAAAATCAGATACATTGCATTTCACCTCATTTAAAAGCTTACCAGAATGAAATGTGGGATTTTCTCAATTTTTTTTATGCATTTAATATTGTATCCATCCCTAGACTAAAGAATGTAGTAGCTGACTTGTTAGCTACCTCAGCTGCAAGGCTTGTACCTTCTAATAATATATGTTCTATTGAATTACTTTTTAGGCCTTCGGTTCCAGACATGGTCACCAATTTACGGGTTTTTGATGATGATCAACAAATCCTGGAATGTTTGACGAATGATGAGACTTTCAAAGGGGAAATTATCGATGATGAAGAACACCAAGCTGAGTTAAAATTCGACAAGTTTATTCCTAAAGGGGTCAGGACCTTAGAGTGGATGTTTGATTTAGACAACAAGTTCAGAAGACCAGCAAAATGTCAAGACTCATAGCTCGTCTTTACAATTCAAGCTGATAAATTTAGGAACTGAAGTTGAACCCAAATATGTAAATTTGGGAAAGTGTTGCTCTCCCGGTGAAAGAAATAAGTTCGTTAGTTTGTTCAAACAGTACAAAGATGTGTTTTCCTGGACATATGAAGAGCTTAAGACATATGACACGAAGATTATACAACATGTCATCCCTATTAGATCTGGAGTCAAGCCTTATGAACAACCTTTGAGAAAAATGCATCCAAAACTGGAGCCTTTAATTTAGAGTGAAGTGAAAAAATTATTGGATTCCAAAATTATATTCAAATTCAGACACTCAGAATGGGTTTCGAATTTGGTTCCAGTGAGGAAGAAATCCGGAGAAATCAAACAATGTGTATATTTTAGAAACCTAAATCGTGCTTTGGATAAAGATAACTATCCAGTCCCGCCCATGGAACAAATATTGCATATGGTTTCAGGTTCTGAGTTATTTTCATTGTTAGATGGATTCTCTAGCTATAATCAAGTATTAGTAGCTGAAGAGGACAAACTTAAAACTACATTTAGAACAAAGTGGGGAACTTTTTCTTATACAAGAATGCCCTTTGGACTCATCAATGCTAGAGCTACTTTCCAGAGGGCCATGGATATAGCTTTTTGTGGTATGATTGGTGGTAGTGTTGTAGTATATCTTGATGATGTCACAATATTTTCAAAGAAGAGAGAAGAACACACATTCCATCTAAAACAAATTTTCTAGCGTTGTAAAAAATATGGCATCTCATTGAATCCGAGGAAATGCGTGTTTGCGGTTATAGAAGGAAAGCTACTAGGTCATGATGTTTCTAAAAAAAGGATCTCCATAGACCCAGAAAGGATTAAAGCCATCGAACAGATCCCTTTATCCCATAACAAAAAAGGTATGCAATCATTCATGGGGACAATTAATTTTGTGCGAAGGTTTGTACCAGATTTTTCCTAGATTGTCAAACCTTTGCAGCAAATGGTGAAACAAAGTGTACAATTCAAATGGAATGATGTGGAGAAGAATGCATTCAGTAAGATAAAGACATCTATTGCACATGCACCATCTCTTTAAAGTCCAAATTTCGAAAAAGATTTTATTTTGTACACTTTCGCATTTGATGATTCATCGACATCGGTGCTTACATGGAAGGAAGATGGGGGAGATGAGTACCCCATATCATTTATGAGCACTGGTTTGCAGGGAGCCAAATTGTATTACCCAACTGTGGATAAACAAGCTTATGCAGTCTTCAAAGTGGTAAAACAATTCAGGCCATACATACTTAAGAACCAGACTAAGGTAATAGTTCCACACCCAGCTATAGGATCTCTTTTTGTACAAAAGGAATTAGGAGAAAGAAGAGGCAACTGGGTAACAACTTTACAAGAATATGATCTCGAATTAAAACCAACATTTATAGTAAAGGGTCAGGGATTGTGCAAACTAATGGCTGAAGGTAAAGGCAATGAAGAAAACAATTGGGAAAATGAAGATGAGTTACATATGATGGATGTGTTTCCTCTTTTCACCGCTCCAGATTCCTAGTACCAAGAACTTGTTCATTACCTTCAAGAAGGATTGTTGCATGAACATTAAAATTCCAAACAACGAAGAGCGTTGCGCCTTAAATCAACTGCATATCTGATCATTGATGGAATATTATTCAGAAAAAAATATGAGGGAGTCTTTCTTAGATGCTTAGAGAAAGAAGATGCAAAGAAGGTCATAACAGAGTTACATGATGGGCCTACTGGAGGTCATTTTTTCGGAGATATGACAGCCCACAAGATTCTCAGAGCCCAATACTATTGGCCCACATTGTTCAAGGACGTGCACACCCATGTGAGAAAGTGTGATATCTACTAAAGGTGTGGGGGAAGACAAGCCAAAGCAGCAGGACCATTGAAGCCTGTGATGATAACAGAACCATTCGAGCAATGGGGGATTGATATCATTGGAGAGATAAAAACCAAATTCTTCCTTGCAGCACAAATACATTTTGACGGCAACTGACTACTTCACTAGATGGGTCGAGGCCATTCCATTACGTAAAGTGAATGAAGATGCGGTCATGGATTTCTTGCAAGATCATATTATGACCATGTTTAGGGTTCCAATTTTCCTAGTTTTTGATAATGCTACTTATTTTTCTTCTATTAGATTAACTGCATTTGCTCATGAAAGAGGAATGAAGTTGCATTATTCTGCGAACTATTACCCATAAGGAAATGGTTTGGCAGAATCTACAAACAAGAATCTGATTAGGATCTTAAAAAGGACCATGATAGAAAACCAGAGAAGTTGGCATTTAGCATTACCGAATGCTGATTGGGCTGATAGGGTCACTCCCAAGAATTCCTTAGGTGTGTCACCGTATACCCTTGTTTATGGAAAATAAGCTATTCTTCCTCCTAACATTATGCTACCATCTTCCATAATAGCTCAAGAGTCTAGAAGCATAGATAACGAAAGCCTACAGATTAGAATCTATAATATTTTGAAGGTGGAAGAGTCTAGGATAAAGAACGTTTTAAGCATCAACAGGAAGTAGTGAAATAGTGGTTTGATAAGTATAAAGCTGGAAGAAAGGAATTTGAAGTGGGAGATCTAGTTCTTAAGTGGGATCACCCACATGATGAAAAGGGGAAACACACAAAGTTTCAACAGTTATGGGTAGGCCCTTTTCAGATTGCAACAAAGCTTGACCCCTCAACCTACAAGTTGCAAGATTTACAGGGGTGGGAAGAGAACTTACCAGTTAATAGATTAGTTCTCAAACCTTATTTTTCCTAATTGTTGTTTTTATCTTGTACATAAATAAACTCTTTTGGTTGTTTATTTTTGATTTATTTTATTTTTGTTTGTTTTTAGTTAGATTTCGATTAATTTCAATAAAAGAAGCAAACCTTTGTTTGCATGGAGAGCATCATAATTTTGGATTAACCAAAATCCTTGATTATAAGACTGTGTATTATTGATTTATCTAAAAGAATTCTTCTAGTTTAGCAGTTTTCCTAAATGGCTATGAACACATTGAAGTCCTACTTAATCCTTGTAAAATAACTCAGGATCGAAAGGTCTGGAATACTATTTCGGGGCTCCATCCATCTCACATTTAAAAATGTCTTAGGGGCTGAAAGCAAAAGACCCATGGAAAGGAAGCAGGGTAAACAGTATATTATATATAAATGATCCCATGCCAAGAATTGAAAGCCAAAAGGAAAATAAGAGTGAAAAATCTCCTAAGAAAGCAATATGTATCAAAACGAAGTACTGAACCATATGAGTACAAAATTGCCAAATTTCTTCACCGTCCATGAGTTGAAAATTAAATACATCTCTCACACAAAAGGACACTATGGATAGAGGAGACCGAATAAAAAATTCAGAAAGAAAGGAATGCAGGAAGACTCAAAAAGGACAAAAAGTCCAAAAGCACAAAAGTGCAAAATGTCGTGGGAATGAGAAACAAATGAATATTTATGTTTACCATATGTTACAATCTTGTGGTGTCCAAGCTGGGAGCTACCCGAAGACAAAGGTAGAAAATGAAACTCATATTCCTAGCCTTAAAAGAGTTATCTAGACTTTAAATATTGGTTTCCATTTTCCTAAATTGGACTATCATCAATGATTAAAAGTACATACATTTTCCATTTGAGAAATCCAGACATCTAGAAGAATTCAACATGTTGATTTTATTATTAGACATTCTGTTACTTAAGGAAGAAATTGTCCAGAGATCTGGGTTCACCAGGTAGTCGCCAATTGTTGCAGCTACAACTACTTTCCCAAATTTTAAAAAAATTTTGGACCCTCCTTTTGATTTTATCTAGCCCAAGTTTGTTTAATCTTTTTAAACCTTTCCTGAAACTCCATTTTTCTCCGCTTGAGAAGTTGATTGTCGGAAGCTCAGTCTATTATTTTTGCCGCTGTTTCAGGGGTCAAATGGTCTAATACTATCGTTATTTTTTTCCGACACCATGGAAATCGTGGAGTCTTGGTTTTATTTGAACTCTTCCCTTTGATTTGTTTTCGATGATCTTTTTTTTTCGCTGTCAGAAGTTTATTTATGTTTGAGTTGGGGAACTAGTTCTCTATGCCGCCATTGTTTTAGAGATGAAACGAACTAATTTTATCGCTGCACAACTTTAAAGTCTCTCAAACACTTAAGTTTTCTATGAATTTTCGATGGTTTGGTTTTATCGCTGCCCAGCTGAAAGTCTTTTGAGTACTTAATGTTTTTTGGGTTTTTTGATGATCACTATCGGAAGTCGTTTGAATAAGTGAATCAGGGCAGTAGTTCTCTACACAACTGCTATTGCGAAAGGTAAAGAATGAACGTCTCGATGGACAATCATGTTTTCACCGATGGGCTTGTATCTCCTTTGTGTTATTTAAAAAAAAAAAACTTTTACTTTTTGACTTTCGACTTTTTCTGTTTTTTCACGGTTGGAGCATTAGTCTTTTGCATTGCCGCCATTTTGGAAGGAAAATAGAGGATTTTCTGACGAATAGTCTTTGTCCTCGCTGATTTCGTGGTTTTTTTTTTCGATGATTTGTTTTCGCCATCAAAACAGTGTTGATGATTGATCGGAGGACCAGTCCTTGTGTTGCCGACATGGTGGCACCTTTGAGCCTCCGTTCACTGATGTTTTCTATTCATGCGGAACCCTTAGTATATATGAATTCCGTCGTTGCGGCTCCTTAGTGAACTAACCATCCAGTATATAGTGCTTCCACTCACTGATGCGAGTTTTGTTTTCGCCCGATGCTTAAGTAGTTCTGCTCGCCGAGAGGGTTTTTCCCGCCTTATGTGCTTTTACTCTATTTTATGATGGCGGAGTTGTTTTGTTGTGTTTGGTCGAGTCAAGGTTTTTTCCGAGATGAAGAGCGCAGTCAGGGTTCGTTGTTTTGAGGATTTACAGTTACATTGCTGTGATTCATGATTTCTTCGGAGGATTTCAAGTTAGTCCAGATGCTGCCTGGATTGAGATAAAGAGTCTGTTTTTCGAGCTTGTGATTTTAGCAGATTTCAAGATACGAACTTGCAAGATTTTCTTTGTATTATCATTTTTCTTTTCATGCATTAATATTGTTGATAGTTCATTTTACAGGATGTATATTTTGATACAGTTTGTGTTATTTTGTCAAACGCTAGTGGTCTAAGAACAGGCCGTGTTTATGACAGAATGATTGCTGCTGCAAAGAGGATATGTCTAAAATGGAGGTAGCAAGGAAGAAGGTGGCTGAAGATTGAAGAAGCAGAGATAGAGCAAAGAAGAAGAAAGTGGAGGTCTAAGCTCAATAAGATCTAAAAAAGGACCAATAGATTACTGAGCATAATCAATAGCAGCAGAGGCCCAGGCTTGAGAAAAGTTCACCAATAATCAAGTAGGGCCCTCTTTATAAAAAGTGCTATTAAATTTTAATTTAATGTAACGTATTGTACAACACTCACTAAAGGACAAAATTTTGAGAATGAACGGTTGGGGGGGGGGGAGCCCAAAGGTCACAAGTGTTGGAATATATTAAACCCACTCACAACTTAGGATAAAATAATTAATAATTATTTGATTAATTATTCACCCACTAGCTTAATTAGTTGGCATCCACTTGCAACTTAAAGTCAATGCATGCCATCCATATCCTAGGAATGATTTATTTTTTATTCTGGGTTCATCTAGAATTAGTATACAGGACCTTATAGCAGATTCTGCTTTTTTTGTTTTTTCCTGCTTTTCTATGGATAAGATAAAAGCTAGTTAACTAGGAAACTGGGAGCTTTTGTTTCCAACCCATCCTGCATTAGTTTTTCTCCATTTTCTAGGATTAGCATGTTATTTCCATCTCCTTGAC
Organism: Pseudotsuga menziesii; assembly: GCA_001517045.1. Lineage (NCBI taxonomy): Eukaryota > Viridiplantae > Streptophyta > Pinopsida > Pinales > Pinaceae > Pseudotsuga > Pseudotsuga menziesii. Next base: position 305,688 of record LPNX010729775.1, on the reverse strand, counting down.
AAATCACTTATTATTTTTCCAATTCGTGAGGTCCTTGATAGATTTAGCAAGTGCTTTATCCACCTATGGGGGTTTGCTATATTTTGGTAAGTCAGACTTTTTGAGCTTTATGAGTTGTTTCCATACAATTCGACTTTCCTATGAGGGAAGATATATTTATGTACACTATTATTTATAATTATTCAATGGAAGTATACACACCAATATTCATCTCTTCATTCATGTGATTCAGTCTCTTTTCTTCTCTCTATTTTTCCTGTGTATGCTTGTGAGAATTCTTAGTAGCAATATCTATTTCCTATGCTTCTTTTTAGCATCATTGCACATAGAATTGATATATTATTTCTACATGGTATCAGAGCTACAAGGTTGATCAAGTTCTACAAAGTTGAGGAGCGCTTCCAGTCTCCTATCCCTCTTTGAAGAAGAGCTTTTCTAGCTTACAAGATTTTCTCCTAGTTTGTTTTGCAGGTTGCAGAGAGTATCTGTTAGAGCATATCAACAACTTCAATATGGATTCAAAAGTTCCTCTACTATCTCCTTTCAACTATGCTGATTGGAAGCCAAAGATGAGTGCATACTTGAAGAGGCAATGTCTCTTTGATGTCTCCATTGGTGCATTGAGTGAACCCGAGTCTTATGAAGAGAAGATTGATTGGATAAATAATTGTGATAGAGCTTATGGAATTATGTGTTTGGGAATGTCTCCAAATATATATCATCTCATAGATTCTGCTGAATTTCCATTTGAGCTTTGGAAAATTTTGGACAAAGCTTTTGGTTTGCAGGAAATTGAAGATGAAGAATGGAGCGAACCTAGCATCTCCTCTTGTTCTCTCTCTCAAGATTTCTTGGCCTCTAAATTCTCTGATGAAGTTGATCATGATGAAGAATTTTCTCATACAGTTCATGTTGCTGCTACCCTCTTTCATTTGAATGCTTCTTCCTTCAATGAAGAAGCAAATATTGAAGAGCCATCTTTTTCTGTGTCTCTTGAAGGTGATTTTTCTTCTTGTGATACTATTGATGAAAAAGAAGTAACATATGGAACTGCTGTTGATATTGAATATGATCCTATAACCCATTCATTGTTCTCTCAATATCCTATATTAGATTCTGAGATCTATGTGCCAAATCCTTCACACCTCTTGCTTACCTCTCTCATTGATGGTGCGCAACCCAGTGACTTCCAGGATGTTTGCTTTGCCACATCAAGCCTTATTTGTGTCATACCACTTACCTTACTTGATCTCATGTGCTTCAGCATATCCTTCTTTGTTCTTGGTATCAATACTTAGAGCCTTCTTGAATATTGTGAACATCTCATTCTGCCCATCCATCATTCAGATTTTTACACTTATCAGTTTTTCCCAGTTGCTCATAATTTTCCTAGTCTAGCCCTATATCCTCATGGAGCCATTGAAGACTTTGTCCTTGCTGTTCCATATGTTAATATTTCTGATATATCAGAGTTTTATCAGCCTTATATCAGATCTATATAGGTGCTACATCAGATTGGAAGATTGACATGTGATTCACATCACAATTTTGCAGCTATTCAGGGAATTGGGTGTGAAATAAATTGCCTTATTTTTTGTACTCTTTGGAAAGGAGTATGCACAGATATCTTTTCCATTTCAGGTTATGTTTGCAGATCAGAGTTTGACAGCAGAAAGAATCATTCAGATAATGCTCCTACTTCATCAGTTGATGAGATACAAGGAGTCTCTCCTCTTCCTTCTTGCAGGTTCTACACTCCAGCGAATGATCATGGAGTTCATGATTTCTTCAAAAAGTTCTTCATCCAAAAGCAGTTCATTCAGCTCATTAAAGTGAAGATGAAGATATGTTGAAGACATATTTCAAATTTTGTGCCTTGTCCTATCTTGAGGGAGGATTTTCCCCATGTGGTTTTGCCTCTTTCCTCACTTTTCTGGACATAATAATTGTTAAAGGGTGACCATAGCCTTGTTGCTGGGCCCTATATGGATCCATATGCATCCATATTTTTTTCATACCATCATAAAGTCAGACTTATAGGGGGGTGTTGGAATATATTAAACCCATT